>CM016624.1:64490353-65010089 GCA_005393395.2 Gossypium australe | reverse complement strand
TCCTTGAGCTGAAACAAGGACGAATGACGGTAACGGAGTATGAAAGAAAATTTGTCAGGCTCAGCCGTTATGCTAGAGAGTGTGCTCTACTGAAGCCATTATGTGTAAAAGATTCGAAGACGGCCTAAATGAAGACATAAAGATGTTTGTTGGCGTTCTTGAAATCCAAGAATTTGTAACTTTAGTTGAGAGAGCTTGCAAAGCTGAAGAGCTCGGGAAGGAGAAAAGAAAGGCCGATACCGAAGCCAGAGATATCCGGAAGAGGTCTTCGGGCAAAGTCTTCCATCCCACGAGCAAGCCCAGAGATGACTACAGCCGACAGAGAACCACTACAGATCCGCCTAGACGGATCGACCTCCTATGAGCTCCCGAGCTACCTCGATAGCCAGTGTTGGTAACATTCCACAAACTAGAGTGAATGTAAGCACTGTGGCAAATGGCACTCAGGAGTTGTAGATTCCATGATCGGACTTGCTATAAGTGTGGATCGTCAGGTCTTTTATCCGAGAGTGTCCGAAATTAGCTGAGCAAAATGCAGTTCAGACACACACCGAGCAACGTGCAATGCGAGGTAGACCACCCAGACATTCAGGCAATGTAGGTGGTAGCCAGAAAGGAACGACGACGCTACAGGTCGATCCGAGGCTAGAGCTCCGGCTAGAGCGTATGCTGCGCGAGCTAGAGAGGATGCTTCCTCCCCCGACGTCATTACCGGTACTTTCACTCTTTTTGATACTACTGTGATTGCACTAATTGATCCTGGTTCGACTCATTCTTATGTGTGTGAAACTTTAAAATTTGGTAAGACTCTGCTAGTTGAGTCTACCGAGTTCGTAATTCGTGTGTCCAACCCTTTGGGTAGATGTGTGCTTGTTAATAAAGTGTGTAGAGGTTGCCCGTTGATGGTTCGAGATTATTGCTTTCCAGCTGATTTGATGTTGTTGCCCTTCGACGAATTTGATATAATCTTGGGTATGGATTGGCTAACTTCACATGAGGCAGTGGTGGATTGCAAAAGGAAGCTTATTAATTTGAAATGCCGAAACGGTGAGACAATCAGAATAAAATCCGGTGATGTAAATGAGTTGCCTACAGTGATATCCTCGATGGTAGCCCAAAAGTATGTGAGAAAGGGGTATGAGGCCTATTTGGCTTATGTACTGGATAATAAACTGTCCGAGAAATTAATGGAATCGGTACCAGTTGTATGTGAATACCCGATGTGTTTCCTGAAGAACTACCGGGCTTACCCCCAGTACGAGAGATTGAGTTCGGCATTGAATTAGTGCCGGATGCGACCCCAATTTCGATAGCTCCGTACCGAATGGCGCCTACTGAATTAAAAGAATTGAAAGCGCAGTTGCAAGAATTGACCGAGAGGGGTTTCGCACGACCGAGTTTTTCTCCGTGGGGAGCACCAGTCTTATTTGTGAAAAAGAAAGATGGGACAATGCGAATGTATCGACTACCCAACTAAATAAGGTGACCATAAAGAATAAATACCCATTACCTCGGATCGATGATTTATTTTGATCAGTTAAAGGGGGCTTCAGTGTTTTTTCAAAAAGATTTGAGATCGGGCTATTACCAATTACGAGTCAGAGATTCCGATGTGCCCAAGACGGCATTTCGAACGAGGTACGGGCATATGAGTTTTTGGTTATGCCTTTTGGGCTTACCAATGCACCTGCCGTTTTTATGGATCTCATGAACCGGGTCTTCCGACGGTTTTTGGATCGGTTTGTAGTAGTGTTTATCGATGATATATTGGTCTACTCCAAAAGCGAAGCGGAACACGTTGAGCACTTGAGAGTAGTACTACAAACCTTGAGAGATCATCGTTTATATGCAAATTCAGTAAGTGTGAGTTTGGTTGAACGAAGTCAGCTTCTTGGGTCATGTGGTTTCGGTGTCAGGAATTCGGGTGGATCCAAACAAAATAGCAGCCATACTCGAGTGGAAACCACCAAAGAATGTTTCTGAGATCCGAAGTTTCCTAGGCTCGCGGGATATTATAGACGATTTGTAAAAGGTTTTTCTGTGATAGCTGCACCTTTGACGAGGCTACTACAGAAGGATGTCAAATATGAGTGGTCAGAAAAATGCCAGAAGTTTCGAGCAGTTTGAAAGCCCTTTTAACCGAGGCCCAGTGTTGACTCAGCCTGAATCGGGTAAAGAATTCACTATTTTAGTGATGCGTCTTTAAGTGGGTTGGGTTGTGTTCTAATGCAAGAAGGCAAGGTCATAGCCTACGCTTCAAGACAATTGAAGCCACATGAAAAGAATTATCCAACTCACGATCTGGAGTTAGCAGCCATTGTGTTTGCATTAAAAATTTGGCGTCACTATTTATTCGGCGAAAAATGTCATGTTTATTCAGATCACAAAAGTCTGAAATATTTAATGACTCAGAAAGATCTAAATTTGAGACAACGCCGATGGTTAGAATTGTTGAAAGACTATGAATTAGTGATTGACTACCATCCAGGGAAGGCTAATGTGGTGGCGGATGCGTTGAGTCGAAAATCATTATTTGCTCTGCGTGCATTAAACACACGGATGACGATGTCTGAGGATGGTTCGATCATAGCCGAGCTGCAAACAAGACCGATGTTTATTCAGCAAATTTGCGAGGCACAGAAAGTTGACGAAAAGTTAGTAGCTATTCGGGTTCAGTGTGAGAACGCTACAGAATCAGACTTCCAGATAGATGCAAATGACTGTTTGAAGTATAAAAAAATCGATTGTGTGTTCCAATGAACTCAGATTGATACAGATGATTCTGAGGGAGGCCCATAATGGCCGAATGTCGATACACCCGGGTAGCACAAAAATGTAACGATTTGAAGCAGTTTTATTGGTGGCCCATGAAACGGGACATATCTGAGTTTGTCTCCAAGTGCTTAATCTGTCAACAAGTGAAAGCTGAGCATCAGGTACCCTCCGGATTACTTCAGCCGATCATGATACCCGAATGGAAATGGGACAGAATTACTATGGATTTTGTATCCGGTCTTCCTATGACACCGAGTAAGAAAGATGCCGTTTGGGTTATCGTTGATAGATTGACTAAATCAGCTCATTTTGTACCGGTACGTACCGACTATTCACTTGACAAACTCGCCGAATTGTATGTGTCGCAGATTGTAAGATTGCACGGTGTACCGAGTTCCATTGTTTCAGATAGAGATCCAAGATTTACCCCTCGCGATTCTGGAAGAAGTTGCAAGATGCATTAGGTACTAAACTTCACTTTAGTACAGCCTTCCATCCGCAAACAGACGGCCAGTCTGAGCGAACCATTTGATACTTGAGGACATGTTGAGGTGTTGCGTTCTCGAGTTCGAAGGTACCTGAGAACGATACTTACCTTTGATTGAGTTTGCTTATAATAATAGTTTTCAATCTAGCATAAAAATGGCACCTTATGAAGCCTTATATGGTCGAAAATGTCGCACACCATTGTATTGGACTGAGCTCAGTGAGAACAAGATACACGGGGTTGATTGGATTAAAGAAACAGAACAGAAGGTGGTCGTTATTCGGAGTAATTTGAAAGCTGCTTTGGATCGTCAAAAGTCCTATGCCGATTTAAAACGTAAGGACATTGAATTTCAGGTCGGAGATCGGGTGTTCTTAAAAGTTTCTCCGTGGAAGAAAATACTCTGATTCGGTCAGAAAGGCAAGTTGAGCCCGAGATTTATCGGACCGTACGAAGTTATTGAACGTATTGGACCGGTTGCTTATAGATTAAGATTGCCCTCCGAGTTAGAAAAGATACACAATGTATTTCATGTTTCGATGCTTCGCAAATACAGATCGGATCCGTCCCATGTGATCACCCCGTCAGAGATTGAAATTCGGTCTGACTTGACCTATGATGAGGAACCGATCCGTATCTTGGCTCGGGAGACCAAAGAGTTAAGAAATAAAAGAATTCCATTAGTAAAGATTCTATGGAATCGTCACGGAGTTGAAGAGGCTACGTGGGAGCCTGAAGAGTCAATGAAGCAACAATATCCGAACCTTTTTAATGGTAAGATTTTCGGGGACGAAAATCCTTAAAGGGGGGGAGAGTTGTAACAGACCAATTTTGACCTTAACCGGAACGGTGGTTTCGGGACCACGAATCCGAGCCTGTGGGATATTATAATATTATGTTTTTGTATTATGTGTGTTTTTAGTGAGTGTAAAAAAATTTCGTAGAAAATTTTGGCTATCTAAGTGCTTAATTTGCTAAGAAGGCTTAAATTGCAAGAAGGATTAATGTAGTGGGCATTAATAAAAAGGGAGCTAAGTGAATTGTCCATAAAACATAAGGATTTGCATGTCAATTTTCCCCCTTTAAACAAGGTGGACGGCAAGCATGCATATATGCTCTCTTTTTTATATTTTTGTATGACATTTAGGCAATTTTATATTAAGCATGCTAGGATTATATACTTTTTAATTATACATTTTGATTTTTAGTAAAAATTAAAAGAAAAGCATGCTATAATTTATGGAAAAAGAGAAAACAAAAACAAAAAAATTCTCTCATCCTTCCTCCCTTCTAGCCGAATTCTACTTTGAAGAGAAGAGAAGAACTTTCATCTTCTTCAATCGGCCCTTGCATGTGTTAGTATAGGTAAGAGTTTGAACTTCACCTTAATAATTTATCTTGACATGGCTTGGATTCTTGATTATTTCTCTTTGGAAACAAGCAAAACTTGTTAAGTTAGTAGGATGAGATTCGGCCATGCATGTGGGAATCAAGATAAGAGTTGAATCTTAGCTTGATAGCCAACCCTTAGATTTTGTTGATTTCTTTAAGCATTAGGGAAAAACAAGTAAAGTTTTGTGATGCCATGCATGAGGAAGTTCGGCCATGGGGGGGGGGGGAAGGGTTATAATTTGAGCTAAAAATAAGCTTAGATAGTATAAGAAGAAATAGCTTGAACTCGTAAGAAAGCTTTGTCGATTTTTGGCTTGAAGATACCTTCATATTTGGCCGAATATGGGGTTGAACATTCATGAAAATAATTCCTTCTTGTGTTTGGATGTTCGGCCATCCACATATAATGAAGTTAACCTTAGATTAATTGTTATATGTGATGTGTTAATTGTTGGGTGAACTAAGTATAAGACTTGAGTATTTGAAATAAAATAGTGTAAGGAGTAAAATAGATGGAAAGAAGAGCTAAAAAGAGAATTCTAAGAACCTAAGGGCCATTCGGCCATGTAGAAGAAATCCACATAGGTTGAATTGGAGTAGTCAAATGCATGAAATTAGAATGGTTATTTAGCTTGTTGCTAGGTTGCATGTTGAAGAAAATGCATGGGGGTTATTGACATATTCGGCCATATGAGAGAATGAATTTGAGCTATGGTATTTAGTGATATATGTATAATTACATAAAAATTTATGTATGGCAATAAATATGAAAGTAGGTTGTAAGTTAAAACGTATCAAGGAAAGCACTACCAAGGTGTTCCTTAATAATTTTGAATGTATTTGAACAAATAGAGGATAAATGTCGAATGTAAATGTTTATGTCTTGGGATTATTTTTTATGATTTTGCTTTCGAATTAAATGGAAGTGTGGGTTAATTGGTTTAAATTGAACCAAATTAGATCAAGATCAACAGGAGAAAAAGTTGGAGCGAGGAAAAGCTAAGCTAAACGAATAGTTGAAGATTTTGAATCTATCTACTCCTAAGGTAAGTCCCTTAGTTAAATCATGTCAAAGAGTTAAGTATGGTTATCTTGACTATTAAAAATTTATGAATGCTAATGTCTAATTATATCATGGCCGAATGTATATGGACATATTGGTTGATGATTTAAGTTGAGAATGTGATGGAAATTATTTTGGCGAATGCAAGGTGAATAAGTAAGTTTTTGAGCTACCTTATATCTAAAGACTCTTTACATATCTAGTGAATGATATAAATTGTATAAGCTTGGTATAAATCCATGAGTTGGTCGATTGAAATAGTGATGGGTTTGATCGATTTCAAATTTATTAAATGCAATGGTAATAAAGGTGTATGATTCGATATGTATAGTGAAAATGTGAAAAGCATGTAAAGATATTTTGACATTCGGGCTTTTATGCCTAGCAGGCCTCGTGCCGGTGTTATCTATCGGGCTTTTACGCCTAGCAGGCCTCGTGCCGGTGTTATCTATCGGGCCTTTACGCCTAGCAGGCCTCGTGCCGGTGTTACCTATCGGGCTTTACGCCTAGCAGGCCTTGCGCCGGTGTTACTTTTCAGGCTGTTACGCCTAGCAGGCTTGATGCCGGTGATGAAATTACCTAAGAGGAGTTTAATCCTTGTCAAGACAATTTAGAATTGAATTGTCAAGAATATGGCTCGGGTAAGTAGGTAAGGTATGTTGTGTTAAGTATTACTTGTGCCAAATTGTCATTGGTGAATGTAATTTGACGGAAGTCGAGCTTAGAACATGCTATTATGGGACAATTGATTTGCATGTATGACTGCTATGAAAGTAGGTTTCGAATTATTAATATTTGACCTTGTGTAAACTAGTTGCTTAGTTGTTTATGTAGAATGCCACATATGTATTGTTTTATTTTCGTAAATAATTAAATGTTTTAATTTCTATGAGTTGGGACTTACTAAGCTAGTAAGCTTAATCGTGTGAGATGTTCCTTTGTTTTATAGATTAGGAGCAAGCCACAAGCTCACCGGGATCGTTGGAAAGTCGCTCACACTATCAACCTACATTTTGGGTACTCCTTCATTTTGGGTTGGTCTTTAAAAGAAGGCATGTATAGGATAGACTTGGTTTGTTTTGAGGAAATTTTACGGTTCACTTGTAAACACTAAAGAATAGCCATGCGAAAATGGCTAAATTTTTGTTAAGTACGTTGGGTGTTTTGATGTAAGTTGGTTCATGATGGCAATGTCCATGCATTCCTAAACAAGTTAATCGTTTTACTAAGGAAATGTTTGAATATAAATTTAATCCTTGAAATTTAGAAGTAAGGAGATTCGGGTAGGAGCTAGTTTATTTTTGAAATAAAACAGCATGTAGCAGCAGCAGTGACGCGAGTTAGAAAAATCACCAAAAATAGGGTATATTGAAGTAAAAGGTGAATGAGACCTGGAATTAAACCTTATCATGTCTATTTTTACATGAAAGAAACAGAGTAGGCAAAAGACTCATACATTATGAGATAATTTAGTTTTAGTGAGACCTGCTCTGAATGAATTCGTGAGTCACTGTTCTGTTTTAGAAAAATTGTCATAAATCGTACAAAAATAATTAGGAAGCATGGTTTATATGTGTAGAATCCTAAATGAGTCTACTTTTCATTGGTATAAATAAGAACACCATTGGAAAATTGTGCAATCAGATAACTGCAGTTTTATAAGGACAGGTCAGAACTGTCCAGCTGTGTAATAAGGGTAACTTTGAAGAATAAACTGTACTAATTGGCCACATGAAAAATTCTAGAAAAATTATGGTGAATAGATATATGAGTCTACTTTCAAGGAAAATTTACGGATCTGAATTTCGAATTTTGTAACTCGAGTTATAGCTGAATTAGTCGACACAACGCAGTTTGACAGCTTTAAGATTTACATGTACTGAACTAGAAGTCAAGTCTAGTAATGCCTTTTGCTCAACTCCGGCGACGGTACCGGGTACGGGGTGTTACAACACATACAGATATAGCAAAAACCCGGAAAACGGTGGGTTAATCACACACCTGCCTATTAGTGAAATCCTGAACTACTCGAATCTAACACGATCTCGAAACGTGGTTCTTCCTTCTCCCTTAAAGCCGATTTGGTCTCTTACCAAATCCCGAATCACACTCTGAGTTCCCTTCCTTTAGCTACACACAAAAGAACACCTTTTATGGCACTAAGAACATTTGGCCAAACCACAAAACTATAAGAAAAACCATTCGGCTATACCATCAAATCCCGAAAGATTATCGAATGAAATATCAAATCTTACCTATAGGCTTACCCAAAACGATTGTCAGAGAAATGAGGCTTAGAACGATTGCTTCCAAAGTCCCGAAGAGTCTATCTTCCAAAACCGATTGAAGAAGACCAAATGAAGACCTACCCTTGTTGATATTCGGCCAAGACAAAACAAAAAGAGTATGGGGAGTTTCGGCTATGGTTTTTGAATGAAGAAAACAATTGATATTCGGCTAAAAAGGGATGAAGAATTAGTATGGCAAAGAAAATGAAAAGGGAAGAAGGATGATTCGGCTTTAGCAACCAATGAAAGAAAAATCAAGAAGAATGGGGAAGAAAGAGATTCGGCCAAGAAGAAAGTAAAAGATGATTTGCAAATGATAACAAATATGTTAAGAAAAGAAAAGGAAGATGAGAACAAAAGAGGTTCTTTTTGGTTACCAAGGATTAGAAGATAAGAGGGAGGTTCCAAATAAGTTTCGGCCAAATGCCTAAGAGGAGAAAATATCAACAACACCTAAGGGCATTCGGCTATGGTTCACTTTGGTGCACTAGAGAGAAAAATTGGTAAGGTTCAAAGGGATTTGATATGGCTCAAAACAAAAAATGAAAAGCATTTCTTAACTAGCCGAAAATGACCAATAACCAAAAGAAATTTTTGGCACACCTAACCTACTATTACCAAACCGTAAATGCCATCCTACCAAACCCCAAATTCGGCCATTACTCCTTCACCTATCATGACCCATTTTTCTCTCCTCATTTAACACTTATCCTATCATTTCCCTTAATTCTCCCTATCATATCCCTTAATTCTTCCTAATCACATTCAAAATTAAGCCAACCCCCCTAGCCATCTATGCGTCCACATTCATGGTCAAAATGACCATAAAAATATTTCCAAAACAACTTTCTATCATCCAAGCCCTTTGTCCCCTAATCCTACCTTAACCTCTTGATTCTTATCCGAAAATACAAGCTTTCCAATTTTGCTATTCAACTTGCCATAAAAGTTGAAAGTCCAACCTACCTTAATAAAGTTTGACCGTCCATCAATGCTAGAATGTACAAAAAAAATAAAATCCTCAATATGCTTTCCATGCTACTCGAACCACTTCCCCCAAGCAACCTTTCAAGCTCCTTATCCACTATGCCACTAACTCCTCATGTGCTTTAATTTAACACTTAAATTAACTTAAGTGTCAAGCTCACTTACTCCACTTCATTAAATTCTTCAAACTAAAAATTATTCTAGCCTCATTAATAAAATCAAGCCCTCACAAGACTATGCTAAACATACATAATTCATACCCGAGCTAACACAAATAATAAAATAATACTCAAAATTTTGCTAAAGCCCCAAGGCCCAATCCTACTAGGCCCAATTTCGAGATATTACAACCCCTATTTCCTCTCCTCCTATTATCATCATTTAATAATCAAAATAAAAGAATTAATTCCCCTATTTTGTAGCTAGTGTGCCGTCCCCCCTTCCCTCCTAAGTACCGAATTTTTAACCCAAAACTTGGGCCCTAAGTAGCCCTCACTTGGCCCAATCCTTCCCTTAATGACGCCACCTATCTGCTCCCCTTACAACACTTCCATATTTTTGGGCCACAAGCCCACCTTGCAATTAAACACAAATATCTATTCAATTAATTTTCTATAGCTCTTTATCAAAACCAACCCAGGTTTTAGCCCAAGCCTAAGCCCCCTTTTTGTACCTCAAGGTCTCAAATTAACATTTTAAGTGAGCACCACATAAAATGCACAAGCCCTTAAATTTAGGGTGTTACACTGTGGGAGCAATTCTTCAACATTGACGATCCCACATACCTAGAGCTGACTTTGGAGCTCTACTCAACATTTCAACTTCAAACAGTGATGAGCAAGTACGATGATCCGGGCACGATACAATTCAATCTCGGCGGCACTATACGACAGCTGAATGTGCCGCAGTTCAGAGCTGCTTTAGGACTTTATACAGATGACTTCGTAGCAGAGAATGACCTGTCAGAGTTGCATCGTCATATACATCTCAGCCCCATCCAATGTTGGCACAAGATAGCTACCCACTCCTTCGATTATGACCCTAGTCGCTCAAAAGCGACGACCTTGGCTCCATATTTGAGGTACATGCACGCTATTTTGGCTCATACTTTGACAGGTCGATGAGAGAGCATTGGCGTCGTCAATACTCATGATGCCTACTATCTATGGTGCATGTCGGAGGGGCATGTCGTTGACCTAGCATATTTTATAGCCCGAGCTATTCAACATCAGACGAAGCAGTACCGGCGAGGGATCATATCTATGGGTCCCTACATCACATGTTTGGCTCGGTACATTGGGCTCCTCGACACCGACACACAAACCTCCTCAGTCACACTGATAGGGCGGATGGCACCCCAGAGTATCCAGACGATGCTGCACATGAGGATGATCAAATATCGACGTGGGACAGATCCTCCTCAATATCGACTAGCCCTCTCCACTGACGAGGAGGAGCATGAGGACATTCCTGATGATATCCCACCACCACAAGAGGTGCCATTCCCGAGCCAGCACCCATCCCATGCAGCAGCCTCATTGACAGACATTTCTGCACGCCTCACTTAGTTCGGGCAGTACTGTACGCAGCAATTCGATAACAACGCTCGATGATTCGACAGCATTGATGCAACTCTCCAGCAGATCTGTCATCACTTCCACATTTCTTCACCGCCACCATCGCAGGACCCAGCAGATGATGAGGACATCTAAGTCCTTTTATTATCTTTATTTTTAGTTTTCTTTCCTTTATTTTTTTAGTTCTTAATTTTAATTTTTATTTTGTTGCATTTTATATTTCAAACTTTTATTTCATTCATGATATCATTGGCTATCTAACCCTCGAGTATTGCTAACAAACACTTATTTAATCATGCCACCGAGACATTTAACTGATGACTTCGCAGTTTCAATTACACACTCCAAATAACGAACAAATCAATAGGAGTAATACAACACTACATAAGTCATCACCTTTTCACCTCCGACTCAAGGATTTCATCCAATATAATTCAGGAAGTTTCACCTCTCTCTCTATGTTTTGATTATCTACTAATTGTCATTATACATCTTTGTACATTGGGGGCAATGTACATCTTAAGTGTGGGGGTGAATACTTATTTCAAGAAAGTGCCTAACTTTTTGCATTATTCTCAAATTCTGTCTAACTTTCTTCATTATTCTCAAATCCCCGAATTATATCTTGTTCTTAAGTAATTTCCTCATATTACTAATTAGGATGAAATTTCTGATGATTTATGATTTTTATTGATATGTTTTTGAGTAAGTCATAGTTAATTGTGCATTGATGATTTAAATTTTAAGATACTAAAGAATCAAGCATGATAAGTCTGTTTTTCAGAATTAAAATTTTTGCTAGGTTGTGTGCATGAATCTGAATGTTACCTTGAAGTTTGAAATTTATGAGGTTGACATCAAAAACCCATAATTTTTGTGAGATCTTAAGCCTTATAGAGCATACATTCTTTCGTGCTCACTTTTTAATTATGAGTATGTCAACATTGATTTGTTATTCTAGAACTTGCCTCGATTATACATGTTGAGACCACACCTATGATTTGATATACCGAGATGATAAAGGCACCTAGGTTTTAACCTACTCACTCCACTAAAAAGCCTACCTTCATAACTAACCCCTGGTGAACCCCGTTTAATCCTAACAACCCTTTTTATTGACTCACCCACTAATATTAACCCAAAACCCTTTGTATTTGTTATCACCATTCCTTTTGACTACCCTTATATCGAGATTTGATTTGATTAGTTACCTAATTATATTATTTCAGTAGTTGAATTTATCATTTATTACTTGATTTGTTCTTAAAAAAAATTGAAGTATATTCAGTATTAGTATTACGAAAAGTGAGCTTATACAGTTAAAGTCTATTTATCAAAAGAAAAGCTCGTATTATTAGGGTTATTACTTTTCAGTTGATGTAATTATTTATTATTATCTAAGTATTTCTAGATAAGTAAATTGTCAAGTCAATCTCGATTTTTAACCTTTTAATTCAGCCTTTATCCACACCTTTAACCCTAGCCCCATTACAACCCTGTTAAAGACCTTTTGATCTGTTTATCATCTCATTTTACAGTGGTGAGGATTTGATTTTCAGGCAAGCCTATGGGATTAACTTTTCAGGTTCGACTTATGAGTGCTCTTTTCCGGAACCTTAAACACTTCGAGTGATTTGAGTGAATCTTTTGAGAGGATGTTAATCCTTGCCGATTTTGAATTAAAGGTAATTATTTAGGTAAGAGGAAACACCTACGTTTTCGTGATACAAATGTATGACTTATACTGTTTGAATCTTTAGGACGCTTTAAGTTAAATTATCCATGTATAAATTATCTATGAATTATGATGAGACAATGTTGATAGGAATTATGAATTATGGAAAGTTCGTTTTAATTGTAAGTTGAGAATTTTGCTTGAGGACAAGCAAAAGCTTAAGTGTGGGGGTATGTGATAAACCGTAAAAGTAACATATTTTAATCCCACATTTAGCATACTTTTGGATGATTTATCCCTCGATTTATGTAAAAAGGTGCTCTTAATCCTTTCTTTTCATGTTTTATACACAGGAAAGCACCCGAGGATGAAAAGAACGTAAAACGGGCCCAAAACGAAGTAAATGGGCCATACCACGAAATCTACACGGCCTGGGCCCAAGACCACACGGCCGTGCCTCATTGTTCTACTAGAACATAGCCTGATGACGATTTACACGACCGTGCCCCATTCAATAGGTTCAAACATGGCCTGGCCACGATTCACACAGGAGTGTACCATGGCCGTGTCCCTGTCGTGGAGATGAGTAATTCTACGCGAAAAAGGATGCTTAGGGGCAAAGAAACCTAATTCAAAAGCCTATATAAACATCCTAAGTATAACCTTGAAAGGGGCGGTTACCGAGGCCAAAGAGCCAAGCCCAAAAGGTCAGATTTGTGGGAATCACTCTGTAAAATCCTGAATTTTTGGGCCTATGCGTTTAATGTGTGGATATGTTTAATGTGTTAATTTAAGTGTTAGGGGTCCAAATTGGGCTCAGGCTTAGGCAGAGGCCTTGATTAAAATTATCTGTTTGGGCATTATAGGGTTTAAAAGGTAGTATCTATGTTTAAAATACCAAAGTGGGCTTGCGGCCCAATCTTAGGAGGTGACGCCACACAAGGGAGTAAGGGGCCCAAATTTAAGTTTCATGGACCCCAATTCTTTTAATTTAAGTTAGCTAAATTTTGGGCATTAGGATTAGGTGGAATGGATGGCAACAAGGCTAAAATGTAGGGGTTTTAATGTTTAAAATATGTGGATAATAAGCAGATAAAGGCTATTATTTAGGAATTTATTTTATGTGGATAATAAGCAGATAAAGGCTAAAATTTAGGGATTTTAATGATTAAAATATGTGGATAATATGCTGATAAAGGAGGGAGGAGTTAGAGATAATTAAGTCTCTTTTAGATGAGCTAGTAGATTAAGATAAAGGAGAAAAGATAAGATTTATCTGTAAGGTTAGGTAAGTGCCGAAATTTCTATAAATAGGGGGAATATTTCTTCAATTTCGGCATTTGGGTTTTTCTCTCATTCTTTTCTCTTCTTCTCTGAGTAAAAGCTGAAAACTCCTAAAGTTCCATCTTCCTTTTCATTCTCTGCAAAAGCCAAAATCTCTAAGCCAATTCCTTCATCTTCACTTTGATACAAAAGCCGAAACTCTTTCCATTCTTTCTCTTCCTAGCCGAAATCTTCAAGTCTCTTCCTTATTTTCTTTTCTTCTTCTCTTTTCCTGTCAGAAACCGAAACTCTTCACTCAAGTATTTTAAAAGCCAAACACACATCAGCCTTCTCTTGTTCATACTTTTTTCGGGATTTTCCTAAAAGCTGAAACCCCTAGATCTCATCTCCTGTGATTGCCGAATTACTTCTGTGGTGCCTACTTGTGCCGAAATCTGAAGGGAACTTTAGTGGAGTCAATCGCATAGATCTCTAAGTTATAGATCGGTAGCACTCGAATCGTGTTACTTTTGAGATTTCAAGGTAAGAAGATCTATTAGTTTCAATGTGTAAATTCAGGATTTACTAACCCTTGGCCGAATATAGGAGAGGCCCTATTTTCACATCTTTCCGGCTTTTTAAGCAAAGTTGTAGATCGGTCTAGCAAGGGTATCGACATTAATCAGGTGTGTAACCTTTCTCACTATTGGACTGTTTGCAAATATATATTCATATGTATAAATCTGCTATACTCTGCTAAATGCCGAAATCCCGGCATAACAATTGAAAATCCTTGAAGGGTAAAGGCTGATCATCAGGTTAGTGACTTCTGTCCTATTTCAGTGATTATTCATGTTAAAACGATATGCTTTGTATGACGATTCCATTGTATGCTTGGGGTTGGGAAATTGATGAAAAGGGGAAGTGATCTGTTCTGGTGGCTTTTGCCATTTCAGCCTGGTGACTCTGTCACAAACTCTGTTTCTGGTGGCTTTTTGCCATTTCAGCCTGGTGACTCTGTCACAACTCTGACGATGAGCAGCACGACTGCCATCAACGGCATGTAGCGGTGTGGGTTGATTGTAGAAATCCCCTATGGTGTGAACGGCTGGTACGGGAGGCATGCAGCGGATGGAAACTTAGGATTTGGGTTGGGCTTGCATAATTTTTTTGTTATATATATATATTAAACTGTTATTCTGTTCTGTGGGGATAAGGCCCAAATCTAATGGTTCATAAGGGTTGCACACTGAGTCTCGCGACTCAACCAATTTCTTAACATTTTCATGTAGCACCTAGTGCATCGGACCGGGCTGGAGAGGAGCGCAAGGTGGCCATGCAAAAGAACTCTTGGATTTAACAAGAAGACTCCAGTTTATTATTTTATATTTTTATTTACTGGGTTTTAAATTTTATTGTAATAAGGCCATGGGCCACTAGACTATTATTTATGTTTTGGTTTTATGTTGGGCTTTTATTACTGGGCTTTTAAGTTTTATGTTTTAAATTAAGTTAAGACAGGTATGAAATTATAGTTTTTGTTTAAAATTCACCAAGGTAATTTATAACTTTATATTTTATATGAATTAATGAATTATTAAGTTTTCGGTATAAATGTTTAAACCTAGTAGTTGTTTTCCAAAATGCGACATGTTTTGTAAAATCCCTTAAGTGACATACCAGATCCGGTTGTAGCGTTTGGGCCGGGTTTGGGGTGTTACAAATTGGTATCAGAGCCGGTTCAAAACTCGGCTCTGGGGGTTTTTGGGCTCAAAACATTTTCTAAAAATGTGCTTTTGAAACATGCATGTTTTGAAATGATAACAGGTTTGTTAGCTCGGCGTGGCACTTGCGTCTCCGGCCCAAGTCCGCCAGGTAAGTATTCTGAACCATTGTGTGATATTATGTGGGCTTAATGGGCTTTATGGGACGTAGAATAGTTAGATTAGAACTTGATGGACTCTAGGCCTAGTTGAGCAACTTCTAAAATCTCATAAGACTTAATTTCACTAAACAAACACGTGAACGAGTCGTAAGGCTTGGGTGTGGCAACGGGCATACGCATGTCTAGGATTGGATCCGGAAGAGCCTGGTATTTAAGCAGTCCTAGTGACTCACCTCCTCTTCGTAGAATCCTACCTGGTGCGTAGTGGCTGTTCACCTTAGCCAAATTAGGGTGTGGTAATAGACATACGCATGTCTAAGAGTGGATTCAGGGAGAGATTGGTATTTAAGCAGTCCTGGTGACTCACCTCCTCTCCACTAGAATCTTACCTGGTGCGTAGTGACTATTCACCCTAGTTACGAGAACTTATTGATGGGCTAAACCTTATAATTAAAACCCGAAAGGGGCCAGCCACCCTACTTGAAAAAAAAAAAATCCCTAAGTTTTGCAAAATTTTCAAAATACTTTTGATTTGTGAAAACTTCCAAACAGTCATGAATTTATAAAAAAATACTTATGTTTTGAAAACTTACCCGAAAAATCTCATGTTTACAAAGTACCCCTGTTTTTTTTTAAAAAAAAAAAGAAATAACAACAACAACCTAATTTCTAAAATTACCAAATTACCCCTGATTTGTGAAATGACCAAAATACCCCTGATTTGTAAAATTACCAAATTACCCATGATTTGCAAAATGACTAAATTATCACTGATTTGTAAAATTACCAAATTACCCCTGATTTGTGAAATGACCAAAATACCCTTTATTTGTAAAATTACCGAAATACCCCCGAATTACAAAATTATCGAAATACCCCTGGATTGCAAAAATTACCGAAATACCCCTAGATTGCAAAAATTACCAAAATACCCTTATTTCATGAAATCAACAAGGAACTCTATTCTAAAAATTACGAAAATACCCCTGTAGGATAAATTACGAAAATAACCCTGGGTAGTGAAATGATGAAAATACCCCTCCATGATGACTGTAGGTTTGTGGATGTACTTGTATGCTAATGTCTGATGACTGAAATGTGTGTGCTTCCTGGAATTAGAAGGTAAACTTCAGACTGAAACGGTAGATAGGTTCGAATTCGAAAAAAACTACCTCTAAAATTACTATTCATAAGACTGTTCGTGGTTAATCAATGAAAGAAATTAATAATTCATAAAATTTCTAATTCAGATAATACGAGAATCAACGATGAGTGCTAGAAGAGGAAGAAGAGGCCGCGGCCAAGGCCGTGGAAGTGTTAGGACTGATGTGCTGGCTCAGCTAGTTAGGGAGGTACTGAAGGAGGTTAAAGAAATCGGTGAAACACTTCGGGTTGGGTGCGTGGACTGTAAGAAAAAAAGAGATCGTAGTTTTCTAGGGTTGCAGTCTCGTTCTGTGAAGCATGTTAAGGTACGTCCAAACTTCCGGATTTGCGAATATTGCAGAAGGCGTCATCCGGGTGAATGTTGGAGGAAGTTAGGAACGTGTTTAAGATGCGGGTCTGAGGAGCATAAGGCTCGGGATTGTTCAATCACTATTAAGTCGGGTATGTTTTGTGTGGATGCTATATTTTTGGGTATAGAAACTGTATGCGTGCAATGTTTATATATTATTAAATTAGAGTGCGCAGCGAAAGCATAGTGGTGAGACTTGGGTAGTACGATTAATAGTTAGTTGGAAATTTCGAGGACGAAATTTATTTCAAGGGGGGTAGAACTGTAACATCCTTAATTTTTGGGCCTATGTGTTTAATGGGTGGATATGTTTAATGTGTTAATGCAAGTGTTAGGGGTCCAAAATGGGCTCAAGCTTAGGCAGAGGCCTTGATTAAAATTATCTGTTTGGGCATTATAGGGTTTAAAAGGTAGTATCTATGTTTAAAATACCAAAGTGGACTTGTGGCCCAATCTTAGAAGGTGACGCCACACAAGGGAGTAAGGGGCCCAAATTTAAGTTTCATGGAGCCCAATTCTTTTAATTTAAGTTAGCTAAATTTTGGGCATTAGGATTAGGTGGAATGGATGGCAACAAGGCTAAAATTTAGGGGTTTTAATGTTTAAAATATGTGGATAATAAGCAGATAAAGGCTATTATTTAGGAACTTATTTTATGTGGATAATAAGCAGATAAAGGCTAAAATTTAGGGATTTTAATGATTAAAATATGTGGATAATATGCTGATAAAGTAGGGAGGATTTAGAGATAATTAAGTCTCTTTTAGATGAGCTAGTAGATTAAGATAAAGGAGAAAAGATAGGATTTATCTGCAAGGTTAGGTAAGTGCCGAAATTTCTATAAATAGGGGGAATATTTCTTCAATTTCGGCATTTGGGTTTTTCTTTCATTCTTTTCTCTTCTTCTCTGAGTAAAAGCCGAAAACTCCTAAAGTTCCATCTTCCTCTTCATTCTTTGCAAAAGCCGAAATCTCTAAGCCAATTTCCTCATCTTCACTTTGATTCAAAAGCCGAAACTCTTTCTATGTTGGGCTTTTATTACTGGGTTTTTAAGTTTTATGTTTTAAATTAAGTTAAGACATGTATGAAATTATATGAAATTATAGTTTTTGTTTAAAATTCACCGAGGTAAATTATAACTTTATATTTTATATGAATTAATGAATTATTAAGTTTTCGGTATAAATGTTTAAACCTAGTAGTTGATTTCCAAATTGCGACATGTTTTGTAAAATCCCTTAAGTGACATACCAGATTCGGTTGTAGCGTTTGGGCCGGGTTTGGGGTGTTACAAATTGGTATCAGAGCCGGTTCAAAACTCGGCTCTGGGGGTTTTTGGGCTCAAAACGTTTTCTAAAAATGTGCTTTTGAAACATGCATGTTTTGAAATGATAACAAGTTTGTTAGCTCGGCGTGGCACTTACGTCTCCGGCCCAAGTCCGCCAGGTAAGTATTATGAACCATTGTGTGATATTATGTTGGCTTAATGGGCTTTATGGGACGTAGAATAGTTAGATTAGAACTTGATGGACTCTAGGCCTAGTTGAACAACTTCTAAAATCTCATAAGACTTAATTTCACTAAACAAACCCGTCAACGAGTCGTAAGGCTTGGGTGTGGCAATGGGCATACGCATGTCTAAGATTGGATCCGGAAGAGCCTGGTATTTAAGCAGTCCTAGTGACTCACCTCCTCTTCGTAGAATCCTACCTGGTGCGTAGTGGTTGTTCACCTTAGCCAAATTAGGGTGTGGTAATAGACATACGCATGTCTAAGAGTGGATTCAGGGAGAGCTTGGTATTTAAGCAGTCCTGGTGACTCACCTCCTCTCCACTAGAATCTTACCTGGTGCGTAGTGACTATTCACCCTAGTTATGAGAACTTATTGATGGGCTAAACCTTATAATTAAAACCCGAAAGGGACCAGCCACCCTACTTGAAAGAAAAATCCCCAAGTTTTGCAAAATTTTCAAAATACTTTTGATTTGTGAAAACTTCCAAACAGTCATGAATTTATAAAAAAATACTTATGTTTTGAAAACTTACCCGAAAAATCTCATGTTTACAAAGTACCCCTGTTTTTTTAAAAAAAAAACAACAACAACAACCTGATTTGTAAAATTACCAAATTACCCCTGATTTGTGAAATGACCAAAATACCCCTGATTTGTAAAATTACCAAATTACCCATGACTTGCAAAATGACCAAATTATCACTGATTTGTTAAATTATCAAATTACCCTTGATTTGTGAAATGACCAAGATACCCTTGATTTGTAAAATTACCGAAATACCCCCAGATTACAAAATTACCGAAATACCCCTAGATTACAGAATTATCGAAATACCCCTGGATTGCAAAAATTACCAAAATACCCTTATTTCATGAAATCAACAAGGAACTCTATTCTAAAAATTACGAAAATACCCCTGTAGGATAAATTACGAAAATACCCCTGGGTAGTGAAATGACGAAAATACCCATCCATGATGAATGTAGGTTTGTGGATGTACTTGTATGCTAATTTCTGATGACTGAATGTGTGTGCTTCCTGGAATTAGAAGGTAAACTTGAGACTGAAACTGTAGACAGGTTCGAATTCGAAAAAAAAAAACTACCTCTAAAATTACTATTCATAAGACTGTTCGTGGTTAATCAATGAAAGAAATTAATAATTCATAAAATTTCTAATTCAGATAATACGAGACTGTTCGTGGTTAATCAATGAAAGAAATTAATAATTCATAAAATTTCTAATTCAGATAATACGAGAATAAAGGATGAGTGCTAGAAGAGGAAGAAGAGGCCGCAGCCAAGGCCGTGGAAGTGTTAGGACTGATGTGCTCACTTAGCTAGTTAGGGAGGTACTGAAGGAGGCTAAAGAAATCGGTGAAACACTTCGGGTTGGGTGCGTGGACTGTAAGAAAAAAAGAGATCGTAGTTTTCTAGGGTTGCAGTCTCGTTCTGTGAAGTATGTTAAGGTACGTCCAAACTTCCAGATTTGCGAATATTGCAGAAGACGTCATCCGGGTGAATGTTGGAGGAAGTCAGGAACGTGTTTAAGATGCGGGTCTGAGTAGCATAAGGCTCGGGATTGTTCAATCACTATTAAGTCGGGTATGTTTTGTGTGGATGCTATATTTTTGGGTATAGAAACTGTATGCGTGCAATGTTTATATAGTATTAAATTAGAGTGCGCAGCGAAAGCATAGTGGTGAGGCTTGGGAAGTACGATTAATAGTTAGTTGGAAATTTCGAGGATGAAATTTATTTAAGGGGGTAGAACTGTAACATCCTTAATTTTCGGGCCTATGCGTTTAATGGGTGGATATGTTTAATGTGTTAATTTAAGTGTTAGGGGTCCAAAATGGGCTCAGGCTTAGGCAGAGGCCTTGATTAAAATTATCTATTTGGGCATTATAGGGTTTAAAAGGTAGTATCTATGTTTAAAATACCAAAGTGGGCTTGTGGCCCAATCTTAGGAGGTGACGCGACACAAGGGAGTAAGGGGCCCAAATTTAAGTTTCATGGAGCCCAATTCTTTTAATTTAAGTTAGCTAAATTTTGGGCATTAGGATTAGGTGGAATGGATGGCAACAAGGCTAAAATTTAGGGGTTTTAATGTTTAAAATATGTGGATAATAAGCATATAAAGGCTAAAATTTAGGGATTTTAATGATTAAAATATGTGGATAATATGCTGATAAAGGAGGGAGGAGTTAGAGATAATTAAGTCTCTTTTAGATGAGCTAGTAGATTAAGATATAGGAGAAAAGATAGGATTTATCTGCAAGGTTAGGTAAGTGCCGAAATTTCTATAAATAGGGGGAATATTTCTTCAATTTCGGCATTTGGGTTTTTCTCTCATTCTTTTCTCTTCTTCTCTGAGTAAAAGCTGAAAACTCCTACAGTTCCATCTTCCTCTTCATTCTCTGCAAAAGCCAAAATCTCTAAGCCAATTCTCTCATCTTCACTTTGATTCAAAAGCCGAAACTCTTTCCATCCTTTTTCTTCCTAGCCGAAATCTTCAAGTCTCTTGCTTGTTTTCTTTTCTGCTTCTCTTTTCCTGTCAGAAACCGAAACTCTTCACTCAAGTATTGTAAAAGCCAAACACACATCAGCCTTCTCTTGTTCATACTTTTTCCGAGATTTTCCTAAAAGCTGAAATCCCTAGATCTCATCTCCTGTGATTGCCGAATTGCTTCTGTGGTGCCTACTTGTGCCGAAATCTTAAGGGAACATTAGTGGAGTCAATCGCATAGATCTCTGAGTTATAGATTGGTAGCACTCGAATCGTGTTACTTTCGAGATTTCAAGGTAACAAGATCTATTAGTTTCAATGTGTAAATTCAGGATTTACTAACCCTTGGCCGAATATAGGAGAGGCCCTATTTTCACATCTTTCCAGCTTTTTGAGCAAAGTTGTAGATCGGTCTAGCAAGGGTATCGACATTAATCAGGTGTGTAACCTTTCTCACTGTTAGACTGTTTGCTAATATATATTCATATGTATAAATCTGCTATACTCTGCTAAATGCCGAAATCCCGGCATAACAATTGAAAATCCTTGAAGGCTAAAGGCTGATCAACAGGTTAGTGACTTCTGTCCTATTTCAGTGATTATTCATCTTAAAACCATATGCTTTGTTTGACGATTCCATTGTATGCTTGGGGTTGGGAAATTGATGAAAAGGGGAAGTGATCTATTCTGGTGGCTTTTTGCCATTTCAGCCTGGTGACTCTGTCACAAACTCTGTTTCTGGTGGCTTTTTGCCATTTCAGCCTGGTGACTCTGTCACAACTCTGACGATGAGCAGCACGACGGCCATCAACGGCGTGTAGCGGTGCGGGTTGATTGTAGAAATCCCCTATGGTGTGAATGGCTGGTACAGGAGGCGTGTAGCGGATGGAAACTTAGGATTTTGGTTGGGCTTGCATAAATTTTTTGTTATAAATATATTAAACTGTTATTCTGTTCTGTGGGGCTAAGGCCCAAATCTAATGGTTCATAAGGGTTGCACACTGAGTCTCGCGACTCAACCAATTTCTTAACATTTTCATGTAGCACCTAGTGCATCGGACCGGGCTGGAGAGGAGCGCAAGGTGGCCATGCAAAAGAACTCTTGGATTTAACAAAAAGACTCCAGTTTATTATTTTATATTTATATTTAATGGGTTTTAAATTTTATTGTAATAAGGCCGTGGGCCACTAGACTATTATTTATGTTTTGGTTTTATGTTGGGCTTTTATTACTGGGCTTTTAAGTTTTATGTTTTAAATTAAGTTAAGACATGTATGAAATTATAGTTTTTGTTTAAAATTCACCAAGGTAATTTATAACTTTATATTTTATATGAATTAATGAATTATTAAGTTTTCGGTATAAATGTTTAAACCTAGTAGTTGTTTTCCAAAATGCGACATGTTTTGTAAAATCCCTTAAGTGACATACTAGATCCGGTTGTAGCGTTTGGGCCGGGTTTTTGGTGTTTCAGTGCCGGTTCAAAACTCGGCTCTGGGGGTTTTTGGGCTCAAAACGTTTTCTAAAAAAGTGCTTTTGATACATGCATGTTTGAAAATGATAACAGGTTTGTTAGCTCGGCGTGGCACTTGCGTCTCCTGTAACATCCCGAAAATGGGGCTATTTGGAATGTAATTATTTTTCTTATGTATGAACTGTGGTGATATCATTTATTGAATGATAAGGTTTAATTATGGATTTTTGGTAAGCTCAAGTAGTAGGAAAAATATTATTTTCAAGCTTTAAAAATAGGGAGCCTAAGCAGGAGGGTGTTATAAGAATAAATGGGGAGGAATTGGACATAAGATGAGCCTAGATTAAGTGGCAAATTGAGCCCACTTGGGAGCTAGTGTGACGCCACCAAGGGAGCAAGGAGAGCCTTGGTTCGAGTCACAAAAATCCCTCTTTTTGGCACTATAATGGGACGGCACATGTAGAGAGTTTTTCTCTCTTTAATTATTTTTTTTAGTGATAATAAGAGCTTTAATTTCCTTAAAATTCTAAGGATAATGTGTGGGATATTATTAAGTTTTAAAATAGATTATTAATTGGATATTAAGAGGATTATTTGATTTAAAGGATTAATTAGTTATTATTATTTAGATTTCATGATAATAGAAGATAAAAAGGGATATTTGATGGATTATGGAGATTAATTCAAGATTATATTGAATTAAATTAAAGGAGTGGCCAAGAGCAATTCAAGGAGATTAATGGAGTTTGAACTCCTTGGTTAATAGAAGTGGACGGCAAGGCAACTAGGGGGAGGCCGAATTCTATTTAAGGCTCCTAGCTATCATCCTATTTTCCTTTTCTTCACTATTGTCCCTCTTTTGCCGAAATTCCATCCTCAAGTCCTTCTTTTTCTTTTCTTTGCTGGCCGAACATTCACTTCTTATTACCAAAACTTCATCCCCTTCTTCCATTATTTTTCCCTAGGCCGAATACGCCCCCCTTGCAGTGCCGAAAATCTTTTCTCTTACTTGGAGGCACTTTGGCCGAATACCAAAGGTGGTACAGGACGTTTCGGGACTTTCTTTCCAATCGGTTGAGAAGGTAAGGGGTTCTAACCGAATGTTTAGTATTCACTCTTATGATCTATGATTTGGACTTAAGGAAAAGCCGAAATTCGGCATAAGCTAATGATGGGCTAATCTTGTTGGTTGAAGCCGATTTCATCTAGGACTTCGGGATCTCCACGCGATAGGTTGAATCCTCCAAACCTATAGCAATCGATTTTGGGGTAAGGTGGTAAGATCTGTTTTCTTTATTAATGATATTCGAGTAAGCCGAAGGTTACTAACTTAATGATTGCCGATTAGGGAAGCAGAAACACTTGGTGGCTAGTACTCAAGGGTGTTAAGGTAAGGCTTTCGGGTTAAATATTAACCCTTTGAATATTTTGGATTTGGCCGAATGGCCCATAATACTAACCTTGTTAGTTGGCCGAATATAGGGGCAAGGACTTAGAGTGTAGAAGGGTAGGAAGTATGGAACGTAGATAGACTTATAGGACTTGAACCCTAGGATTAGATTACTCAAACACATGAACCGAACATAAGACATTAAAGAACTAAACCAATCTATGACTTAGCCAAGTGAGCTAGGGTGTGGTAACCCCTGTACGCATGTCTAGGATTGGATCCGGAAGAGCTTGGTATTTAAGCAGTCCTCGTGACTCACCTCCTCTTCGCAGGTATCCTACCTGGTGCGTAGCTTCGGTTCACCCTAACTCAGAAGGCTCAGTGGTGTGGCAACCTCTGTGCGCATGTCTAGAAAGGTTCAGTGAGAGCTTGGTATTTAAGCAGTCCGCGTGACTCACCTCCTCTTCACTCGAATCCTGCCTGGTGCGTAGCTTTGGTTCACCCTGATCAAGATGGCTCGGTCATGGGCTAAACACCATGATTAAAACCCGAAAAGGGAATTAGCCATGTTTTGAAACAGAACGAAACAACAACAACTTAAATGTTTTCAAAACTCTTGCAACAACTCTTTCAAATCGAAAAAAAAAATCATATTTACAACGTTTTCCTCGAAAAACTCAAATTTTTGGAAAATTACAAAAATGCCCTTAGGGGTAAAATTACTAAAACGCCCATGACTCATGAAATATCAGTTCAATGGTTTTGCTCAAAATTTCAACTACTTTAGAAGTATCCAACAACTTAGTTTTGAAAATCAACATTGAAATATTTTGGATTAGAAAATTACGAAAACGCCCTCAAGTTGCAAAATTACCGAAATGACCCTGGTTTTAGAAATTTTTACAAACATTGCTATTTGAAAAGAAACATTTTCAAAAAGGGACCCTCGAAGTTTTACAACTGACGAAAATATCCCTGATTTATCAAAATGACAAAATTGCCCCTGATTGACAAAATTACCAAAATACCCCTGGTTTCAAAACGATTACGAATTTACAAATTTTTATAAATGTCCTCCAGTTTTGGGGATTTCAAATGACCTACTTTACTAAAGTTTTAAAATTTCGTTATTTACGAAAATACCCTGTAGGGAAAATGACGAAAATACCCCTGGGTTGGAAATGGGCAGAAATGTCCGAAGAGTGAATAGGTATGGAAAGCATTAAGGAATGGATGCATGAACTTTTTGTGTGAACTAGGATAGAAGACTGAAACCTTGTTTGCTCGAAAGAACCCCTAATTAAATTCTGTTCATAAAATGTCTTCGCGAATAAGAAAGTGGAACAAATGCTAACACATAAAATTTTCTTAATCAGATTAAAGCGCCGTAGATAGAATGAGTTCTAGAGGACGTGGACGTCGTGGACGCGGTAGGGGTCGAATGACGGTGTCTGAACCCGTCAGGTCAGGTCAAGGTTCGGAAAACGAGGTACCACCGCCACCACCACCTCCTACTTTCAGGGCTGAGGAGCAGGACCAGACCGGTGGTGAGGCTGTGTCGCAAGCTGTTTTGCGAGTGTTGGAGATGGTGGCCGGGGCTGGTGGGAATTTGGGAGCTCGGAAGTCTGTTCCCGAGCGAATTCGGTCTAACGGGGCCGAGGTATTCCGTGGTGTCTCAGGAGTGGCGCCCAGTGCTGCAGAATATTGGCTGGAATCTACGGAAAGGGTTATGGATGATCTCGACCTGACTGAGGAGGAGAAGCTGAAAGGGGCGGTGTCGCTTCTAAAGGATGAGGCGTACCAGTGGTGGCTGACAGTCCGGGATGGAGCCACAGCTGATGATCTCACGTGGGACTACTTCAAAACTGCCTTCCAGAAGAAGTATGTAGGCACTAGCTATACGGATGCTCAGAGGAAAGCCTTTTTAGGGCTAGTGCAAGGAACTAAGTCAGTAGCGGAATATGAGGCGGAGTTTTTAAGGCTGAGTAGGTATGCCAGAGGAATCGTAGCCACCGAACATGAGCGCTGTGTCCGCTTTGAGGACGGGCTCAGAGATGATCTGAGATTGCTAATTGCCCCGCAGCAGGTTCGTGAGTTCTCATCTCTAGTGGAGAAGGCCAAGGTGGCCGAAGGGATTAAGGAGACTGTGAGACAAAACTATAGCAAGAATAATCAGAAGAGAGGATTTGGGCCAGCTGGGTCAGGTGGTAATGTCCAGAAAAAGGCTAGGCCAAGTGGGCCAAATCAGGCAGCAAGGCCCACGACTACTAATCAAAGGCCAACTCAGTGCAACCGCTGTGGAAAAACCCATTGGGGGAGTTGTTGGACCGGTAACAAAGGTTGTTTTGAGTGTGGGTCTTTGGAGCATCGGGTAAGGGACTGTCCTCAAAAGGTAGCTAAGGATCAGCCCGAAGGTCAGAATCGCGCTCAGGGCAGAAATGTTGGACCACCACAGAGGGGTCGTGGTAATGGCAGAGGAAACAATGGTTCCAACCGAGGTCGTGGAATTCAGGGCAGAGGTTCGGGTAACACAGAGGCTAGGCAGCCTGGCTTAGTCTATGCAGCGAAGCGTCGCGAGGAGGGAGACGCACCGGACGTCATAACTGGTACGTTTCTAATATTTGGGTTACCTTATGTTGCATTGATTGATGTGGGTTCGACGCACTCGTACATTGCTAGTAGTGTGGTAGGGACTATGGACCTAGACTTCGAAACTACTCTTAGGAAGATGACTGTGCTAAGCCCCCTAGGACACTCTGTAGTAGTAGACAAACTTTATAGAGGTGTACCCCTAGAACTCTAAGGGGTCGTGTTTGTAGCCGATCTGATGGAACTACCTTTCGGAGAGTTCGATTTGATCCTTGGAATGGATTGGCTAGTTAAGTATCAGGCGAATTTGGATTGCGCGGCTAAGCGCATGGTGCTTAAGACGGCTGAGGGTGATGAAGTGGTTATGATAGGTGATAGAAGGAATTACCTATCCAATGTGGTGTCGGCCTTGAAGGCCGAAAGAATGGTCAGGAAGGGTTGCGAGGCATATTTGGTTAGGATCTGTGCTTTGGAAGCTAAGGAGTCAGTAGTTGAGGTTCGAACGGTTGGGGAATTTGCTGACGTATTCCCGGAAGAACTTCCAGGTCTGCCTCCAGATCGGGAAGTTGAATTCGGTATTGACTTGCTACCCGGAACGGCACCCGTGTCTATAGCACCATACCAAATGGCACCAAAGGAATTGGTGGAGCTGAAGGCCCAAATTCAGGAGCTATTGGATAGAGGGTTTATTCGACCAAGCATATCCCCGTGGGGAGCACCTGTGCTGTTTGTCAAGAAGAAGGACGGGTCCATGCGGATGTGCATCGACTACCGTCAGTTGAACAAGTTAACGATCAAGAACAAGTACCCGTTGCCTCGGATCGACGACTTATTTGACCAATTGAAGGGAGCGTCGGTATTTTCAAAGATTGACCTTAGGTCGGGTTATCATCAATTAAGGGTGAAGGAAGTGGATGTTCACAAGACGGCGTTCAGAACTCGGTATGGACATTACGAGTTTCTGGTAATGCCATTCGGGTTGACCAACGCGCCGGCGGCATTTATGGACTTGATGAACAGAGTATTTCAGCAGTACCTAGACCAATTCGTCGTGGTATTCATTGACGACATCTTGGTGTACTCTAAAACGGAGGAAGAACATGACAAGCATTTACGGATAGTTCTGCAAGTATTGAGGGAGAAGCAGTTATATGCCAAATTCAGTAAGTGCGAATTTTGGCTGAAGGAGGTGGCTTTCTTAGGACATGTGGTATCGGCGGAAGGAATTAGAGTAGACCCTCGTAAGATTGAAGCGGTATTGGATTGGAAACCGCCTAGGTCAGTGGCGGAGATCCGAAGTTTCCTGGGTCTAGCGGGATACTATCGGAGATTCGTGGAAGGATTCTCTCTAATCGCAGCACCGTTGACGAAGCTACTAAGAAAAGGAGTCCCATTTGTATGGACGGAAAAGCAGCAAGAAAGCTTTGATAAGCTAAGGAAAATTTTGACGGAAGCTCCGGTTTTGGTACAGCCTGAAGCAGGAAGGTTGTTTACGGTCTATTGTGATGCATCCCATACTGGTTTGGGATGTGTGTTGATGCAGGATGGGAAGGTAGTAGCCTATGCGTCCCGTCAGTTAAGACCACACGAATTGAACTACCCAACTCACGATTTGGAGTTAGCCGCAGTCGTTTTCGCACTGAAGATATGGAGACACTACCTTTATGGGGAGAAGTCGATAGTCTACACGGATCATAAGAGTTTGAGGTATCTTTTGACTCAGAAGGATCTGAATCTGAGACAACGTCGGTGGATCGAACTCTTGAAGGATTACGATTGTTCAATCGAATATCATCCAGGCAAGGCTAACGTAGTAGCTGACGCGTTGAGCCGGAAGGTTGTGACGGACTTAAGAGCGATGTTTGCCCGGTTGAGTCTATATGACGATGGGAGTCTCTTGGCAGAACTTCAAGTTAAGCCGACATGGATCGAGGAGATTAAGGACAAGTAGTTAGTGGACAAAGGGTTAAATGCTAAGAGAATGCAAGTTCAAGAGGGTGGTTTGGAAGGATATAACCTGTCGAGTGATGGAGTATTATGCTATCAAGGGCGAGCGTGTATGCCAAAGGATGTGGAATTGAGGCAGAGGATTCTCCATGATGCACATAGCAGCCCTTACGCTATGCATCCGGGAGGAAGCAAGATGTATAGGGATCTTAGAGAGCAGTTTTGGTGGCCCGGGTTAAAACGTGAAGTGACAGAGTTTGTTGGTAAGTGTCTGACTTGTCAGCAGGTCAAGGCTGAACATCAGTTGCCGTCAGGGTTGCTTCAGCCAGTGAAGATTCCCCAATGGAAGTGGGAACGGATCACTATGGATTTTGTTAGTGGGCTACCCCTTACGCCCAGTAAGAGAGACGCGGTTTGGGTAATAGTAGACCGGTTAACTAAGTCGGCTCACTTCATACCGGTGAGGATGGATTTTTCTCTTCAGAAGCTAGCCAAGCTGTACGTCTCGGAGATAGTAAGATTGCATGGGGTTCCAACATCAATCATCTCGGATAGGGATCCCAGGTTCACGTCAAGGTTTTGGAAGGCCTTGCACCAAGCTTTGGGTACGCGGTTGGACTTCAGTACAGCTTTCCATCCACAATCGGACGGACAATCGGAGAGAGTGATACAGATCTTGGAGGATATGTTAAGAGGATGCGTCTTGGATTTTCGTGGTAGTTGGGAGGAGTTTCTACCATTGGCAGAGTTCGCCTACAACAACAGCTGCCAGGCAAGTATCCAGATGGCTCCGTATGAGGCACTGTATGGACGGAAGTGTCGTACTCCGACATGTTGGACAGAATTAGGCGAACGACAAATTTTGGGTCCAGAGTTGGTGACAGAGACGGAGGATAAAGTCAAGGTGATTCGGTCTCGTCTTAAGGAAGCATCGGATAGGCAAAAATCCTATGCGGATTTAAAACGCAAGGAGATGGAGTATGCTGTGGGAGACAAGGTTTTTCTGAAAGTGTCGCCTTGGAAAAAGGTGTTGAGATTTGGGCGAAAAGGAAAGCTGAGCCCAAGATTCATCGGGCCATATACAGTGATTAAGCGTGTTGGACCAGTGGCGTACCAGCTTGAGTTACCGGCCGAACTGAACCAGATCCATGATGTCTTCCACGTATCAATGCTGAGACGGTATCGGTCAGACCCATCGCACGTTGTGCCAGTGGCAGAGATCGAGGTGAATCCAGATTTATCTTTTGAAGAGGAACCAGTTCAGATCTTGGACCGAGATGTGAAGGTTCTACGTAGGAAATCAGTGCCCTTGGTAAAAGTACTATGGCGGAACCATGGTACAGAGGAAGCTACGTGGGAACCCGAGGATGTAATGAGGCAGCAATACCCCCACCTTTTCTAGTTAAGTAATTTCGGGGACGAAATTTATTTTAAGGGGGGTAGAACTGTAACATCCCGAAAATGGGGCTATTTGGAATGTAATTATTTTTCTTATGTATGAACTGTGGTGATATCATTTATTGAATGATAAGGTTTAATTATGGATTTTTGGTAAGCTCAAGTAGTAGGAAAAATATTATTTTCAAGCTTTAAAAATAGGGAGCCTAAGCAGGAGGGTGTTATAAGAATAAATGGGGAGGAATTGGACATAAGATGAGCCTAGATTAAGTGGCAAATTGAGCCCACTTGGGAGCTAGTGTGACGCCACCAAGGGAGCAAGGAGAGCCTTGGTTCGAGTCACAAAAATCCCTCTTTTTGGCACTATAATGGGACGGCACATGTAGAGAGTTTTTCTCTCTTTAATTATTTTTTTTAGTGATAATAAGAGCTTTAATTTCCTTAAAATTCTAAGGATAATGTGTGGGATATTATTAAGTTTTAAAATAGATTATTAATTGGATATTAAGAGGATTATTTGATTTAAAGGATTAATTAGTTATTATTATTTAGATTTCATGATAATAGAAGATAAAAAGGGATATTTGATGGATTGTGGAGATTAATTCAAGATTATATTGAATTAAATTAAAGGAGTGGCCAAGAGCAATTCAAGGAGATTAATGGAGTTTGAACTCCTTGGTTAATAGAAGTGGACGGCAAGGCAACTAGGGGGAGGCCGAATTCTATTTAAGGCTCCTAGCTATCATCCTATTTTCCTTTTCTTCACTATTGTCCCTCTTTTGCCGAAATTCCATCCTCAAGTCCTTCTTTTTCTTTTCTTTGCTGGCCGAACATTCACTTCTTATTACCAAAACTTCATCCCCTTCTTCCATTATTTTTCCCTAGGCCGAATACGCCCCCTTGCAGTGCCGAAAATCTTTTCTCTTACTTGGAGGCACTTTGGCCGAATACCAAAGGTGGTACAGGACGTTTCGGGACTTTCTTTCCAATCGGTTGAGAAGGTAAGGGGTTCTAACCGAATGTTTAGTATTCACTCTTATGATCTATTGATTTGGACTTAAGGAAAAGCCGAAATTCGGCATAAGCTAATGATGGGCTAATCTTGTTGGTTGAAGCCGATTTCATCTAGGACTTCGGGATCTCCACGCGATAGGTTGAATCCTCCAAACCTATAGCAATCGATTTTGGGGTAAGGTGGTAAGATCTGTTTTCTTTATTAATGATATTCGAGTAAGCCGAAGGTTACTAACTTAATGATTGCCGATTAGGGAAGCAGAAACACTTGGTGGCTAGTACTCAAGGGTGTTAAGGTAAGGCTTTCGGGTTAAATATTAACCCTTTGAATATTTTGGATTTGGCCGAATGGCCCATAATACTAACCTTGTTAGTTGGCCGAATATAGGGGCAAGGACTTAGAGTGTGGCCGATTGGCTTTCTTCGGGATTTGAGAATACCGTGGTGACAGGTGTGTACATACACACCATTTAACTCATTAAATTATGCTAAGTAATGTGATTGCTATTTTGATATATATATAGCAAAGGCTTGAATACCGTAACGGTATACGGGGTAACCAGGTAAGTACCTGTGCATATGATTGCTACTTGATGCTTTTGGGAAGCATGTTGTGATAATATATTTTTATAAATCTGTTATGATCATTGCCTATGTGGGTTGATTGAGTGGAGGGGGCAGTATTGATCGTGCCGACGGGCACCAGTGTTTTGGTAACACACTGTGACTACGGTCACCAGAGGTTTGGTACCTCCAGAGGTTTGGCACCTCAGCAGCGACTTGTCCCTGTGGTTAACACCACCGTGGGTTGGCCCCACTTGAGATATGGGATCGTCTGCCAGTGATTTGGTATCACACGATGGGTTGGCCCCATCACCCGATTTGTGTCTACGGACACCAGTGCTTTGGTAGCACATCGTGACTATATGTCACCAGTGGTTTGGCACCACCAGTGGTTTGGTACCACAACGGGGTAGACAGTGGCGTATGGCTGGCTAGGTTGGGACACATGATGATTTGCATAATTAATTTGTTATTTGATGTGTATGAAAATGCTTTAAAATGGGGGAAGGGTTACATACTGAGTCTTGGTGACTCACCTTCTCCTTTATATTTTTTTTTTCAGGTGACACTTAGATTGCGGATGTGGAGCCGGGATGACTCGAGGTGGCCATGCAGTGGACTTGAACTAATTGAAGTTCAAATTTAGTCATTTTATTTTTATTATTGGTTTATTTTATTTTGGATGTAATAAGGCCTCCCTAAACTTTATTTTTGTTATTTTTCTCATATGTAGGATATTTTGCTTAAAACTATATTATTAAAATTTAAATTAAATTCACATGTTTTTCCAATTAAACACGAAAATATTTTAAAATGCCATCGGGCACAGTTGAAATTTGTTTTATAATGGGCTTAAATATTTGTTTTTAAAAATAAACACTAAGTATGATTTTATCAAGATAATCAAATCCGAGAAGTTTCAACAAAGCTTAATGGGCTTCAAAAATGGTTTTCGAGAAGATTTCCCCGTAACGATCCAGATTCGACCATAGTGTTTGGGCCGGGTTTGGGTTGTTACATCTCCGGCCCAAGTCCGCCAGGTAAGTATTCTGAACCATTGTGTGATATTATGTTGGCTTAATGGGCTTTATGGGATGTAGAATAGTTAGATTAGAACTTGATGGACTCTAGGCCTAGTTGAACAACTTCTAAAATCTCATAAGACTTAATTTCACTAAACAAACCCGTGAACGAGTCGTAAGGCTTGGGTGTGGCAACGGGCATACGCATGTCTAGGATTGGATCTGGATGAGCCTGATATTTAAGCAGTCCTAGTGACTCACCTCCTCTTTGCTAGAATCCTACCTGGTGCGTAGTGGCTGTTCACCTTAGCCAAATTAGGGTGTGGTAATAGACAGACGCATGACTAGGAGTGGGTTCAGGAAGAGCTTGGTATTTAAGCAGTCCTGGTGACTCACCTCCTCTCCACTAGAATCTTACCTGGTGCGTAGTGACTATTCACCCTAGTTACGAGAACTTATTGATGGGCTAAACCTTATAATTAAAACCCGAAAGGGACCAGCCACCCTACTTGAAAAAAAAAATCCCCAAGTTTTGCAAAATTTTCAAAATACTTTTGATTTGTGAAAACTTCCAAACAGTCATGAATTTATAAAAAAATACTTATGTTTTGAAAACTTACCCGAAAAATCTCATGTTTACAAAGTACCCCTGTTTTTAAAAAAAAAAAACAACAACAACAACCTGATTTGTAAAATTACCAAATTACCCCTGATTTTGAAATGACCAAAATACCCCTGATTTGTAAAATTACCAAATTACCCATGATTTGCAAAATGACCAAATAATCACTGATTTGTAAAATTACCAAATTACCCCTGATTTTTGAAATGACCAAAATACCCTTGATTTGTAAAATTACCGAAATACCCCCAGTTTACAAAATTACCGAAATACCCCTGGATTACAGAATTACCGAAATACCCCTGGATTGCAAAAATTACCAAAATACCCTTATTTCATGAAATCAACAAGGAACTCTATTCTAAAAATTACGGAAATACCCCTGTAGGATAAATTACGGAAATACCCCTGGGTAGTGAAATGACGAAAATACCCCTCCATGATGAATGTAGGTTTGTGGATGTACTTGTATGCTAATGTCTGATGACTGAATATGTGTGCTTCCTAGAATTAGAAGGTAAACTTCAGACTGAAACTGTAGATAGGTTCGAATTCCAAAAAAAAACTACCTCTAAAATTACTATTCATAAGACTGTTCGTGGTTAATCAATGAAAGAAATTAATAATTCATAAAATTTCTAATTCAGATAATAAGAGAATCAAGGATGAGTGCTAGAAGAGGAAGAAGAGGCCGCGGCCAAGGCCGTGGAAGTGTTAGGACTGATGTGCTGACTCAGCTAGTTAGGGAGGTACTGAAGGAGGCTAAAGAAATCGGTGAAACACTTCGGGTTGGGTGCGTGGACTGTAAGAAAAAAAGAGATCGTAGTTTTCTAGGGTTGCAATCTCGTTCTGTGAAGCATGTTAAAGTACGTCCAAACTTCCGGATTTGCGAATATTGCAGAAGGCGTCATCCGGGTGAATGTTGGAGGAAGTCAGGAACGTGTTTAAGATGCGGGTCTGAGGAGCATAAGGCTCGGGATTGTTCAATCACTATTAAGTCAGGTATGTTTTGTGTGGATGCTATATTTTTGGGTATAGAAACTGTATGCGTGCAATGTTTATATATTATTAAATTAGAGTGCGCAGCGAAAGCATAGTGGTGAGACTTGGGTAGTACGATTAATAGTTAGTTGGAAATTTCGAGGACGAAATTTATTTAAGGGGGTAGAACTGTAACATCCTTAATTTTTGGGCCTATGCGTTTAATGGGTGGATATGTTTAATGTGTTAATTTAAGTGTTAGGGGTCCAAATTGGGCTCAGGCTTAGGCAGAGGCCTTGATTAAAATTATCTGTTTGGGCATTATAGGGTTTAAAAGGTAGTATTTATGTTTAAAATACCAAAGTGGGCTTGTGGCCCAATCTTAGGAGGTGACGCCACACAAAGGAGTAAGGGGCCCAAATTTAAGTTTCATGGAGCCCAATTCTTTTAATTTAAGTTAGCTAAATTTTGGGCATTAGGATTAGGTGGAATGGATGGAAACAAGGCAAAAATTTAGGGGTTTTAATGTTTAAAATATGTGGATAATAAGCAGATAAAGGCTATTATTTAGGAATTTATTTTATGTGGATAATAAGCAGATAAAGGCTAAAATTTAGGGATTTTAATGATTAAAATATGTGGATAATATGCTGATAAAGGAGGGAGGAGTTAGAGATAATTAAGTCTCTTTTAGATGAGCTAGTAGATTAAGATATAGGAGAAAAGATAGGATTTATCTGCAAGGTTAGGTAAGTGCCGAAATTTCTATAAATAGGGGGAATATTTCTTTAATTTCGGCATTTGGGTTTTTCTCTCATTCTTTTCTCTTCTTCTCTGAGTAAAAGCCGAAAACTCCTAAAGTTCCATCTTCCTCTTCATTCTCTGCAAAAGCCAAAATCTCTAAGCCAATTCCCTCATCTTCACTTTGATTCAAAAGCCGAAACTCTTTCCATTCTTTTTCTTCCTAGCCGAAATCTTCAAGTCTCTTCCTTGTTTTCTTTTCTGCTTCTCTTTTCCTGTCAGAAACTGAAACTCTTCACTCAAGTATTGTAAAAGCCAAACACACATCAGCCTTCTCTTGTTCATACTTTTTCCGGGATTTTCCTAAAAGCTGAAATCCCTAGATCTCATCTCCTGTGATTGCCGAATTACTTCTGTGGTGCCTACTTGTGCCGAAATCTTAAGGGAACTTTAGTGGAGTCAATCGTATAGATCTCTGAGTTATAGATCGGTAGCACTCGAATCGTGTTACTTTCGAGATTTCAAGGTAAGAAGATCTATTAGTTTCAATGTGTAAATTCAGGATTTACTAACCCTTGGCCGAATATAGGAGAGGCCCTATTTTCACATCTTTCCAGCTTTTTGAGCAAAGTTGTAGATCGGTCTAGCAAGGGTATCGACATTCATCAGGTGTGTAACCTTTCTCACTGTTAGACTGTTTGCTAATATATATTCATATGTATAAATCTGCTATACTCTGCTAAATGCCGAAATCCCGGCATAACAATTGAAAATCCTTGAAGGGTAAAGGCTGATCAACAGGTTAGTGACTTCTGTCCTATTTCAGTGATTATTCATCTTAAAACCATATGCTTTGTTTGACGATTCCATTGTATGCTTGGGGTTGGGAAATTGATGAAAAGGGGAAGTGATCTATTCTGGTGGCTTTTGCCATTTCAGCCTGGTGACTCTGTCACAAACTCTGTTTCTGGTGGCTTTTTGCCATTTCAGCCTGGTGACTCTGTCACAAACTCTGTTTCTGGTGGCTTTTTGCCATTTCAGCCTGGTGACTCTGTCACAACTCTGACGATGAGCAGCACGACGGCCATCAACGGCGTGTAGCGGTGCGGGTTGATTGTAGAAATCCCCTATGGTGTGAATGGCTGGTACAGGAGGCGTGTAGCGGATGGAAACTTAGGATTTGGGTTGGGCTTGCATAAATTTTTTGTTATATATATATATTAAACTGTTATTCTGTTCTGTGGGGCTAAGGCCCAAATCTAATAGTTCATAAGGGTTGCACACTGAGTCTCGCGACTCAACCAATTTCTTAACATTTTCATGTAGCACCTAGTGCATCGGACCGGGCTGGAGAGGAGCGCAAGGTGGCCATGCAAAAGAACTCTTGGATTTAACAAGAAGGCTCCAGTTTATTATTTTATATTTATATTTAATGGGTTTTAAATTTTATTGTAATAAGGCCGTGGGCCACTAGACTATTATTTATGTTTTGGTTTTATGTTGGGCTTTTATTACTGGGCTTTTAAGTTTTATGTTTTAAATTAAGTTAAGACATGTATGAAATTATAGTTTTTGTTTAAAATTCACCAAGGTAATTTATAACTTTATATTTTATATGAATTATTGAATTATTAAGTTTTCGGTATAAATGTTTAAACCTAGTAGTTGTTTTCCAAAATGCGACATGTTTTGTAAAATCCCTTAAGTGACATACCAGATCCGGTTGTAGCGTTTGGGCCGGGTTTTTGGTGTTACAAATTGGTATCAGTGCCGGTTCAAAACTCGGCTCTGGGGGTTTTTGGGCTCAAAACGTTTTCTAAAAAAGTGCTTTTGAAACATGCATGTTTTGAAATGATAACAGGTTTGTTAGCTCGGCGTGGCACTTGCGTCTCCGGCCCAAGTCCGCCAGGTAAGTATTCTGAACCATTGTGTGATATTATGTTGGCTTAATAGGCTTTATGGGACGTAGAATAGTTAGATTAGAACTTGATGGACTCTAGGCCTAGTTGAACAACTTCTAAAATCTCATAAGACTTAATTTCACTAAACAAACCCGTGAACGAGTCGTAAGGCTTGGGTGTGGCAACGGGCATACGCATGTCTAGGATTGGATCAGGAAGAGCCTGGTATTTAAGCAGTCCTAGTGACTCACCTCCTCTTCGCTAGAATCCTACCTGGTGCGTAGTGGCTGTTCACCTTAGCCAAATTAGGGTGTGGTAATAGACAGGCGCATGACTAGGAGTGGGTTCAGGGAGAGCTTGGTATTTAAGCAGTCCTGGTGACTCACCTCCTCTCCACTAGAATCTTACCTGGTGCGTAGTGACTATTCACCCTAGTTATGAGAACTTATTGATGGGCTAAACCTTATAATTAAAACCCGAAAGGGACCAGCCACCCTACTTGAAAAAAAAAATCCCCAAGTTTTGCAAAATTTTCAAAATACTTTTGATTTGTGAAAACTTCCAAACAGTCAAGAATTTATAAAAAAATACTTATGTTTTGAAAACTTACCCGAAAAATCTCATGTTTACAAAGTACCCCTGTTTTTAAGAAAAAAAAAACAACAACAACCTGATTTGTAAAATTACCAAATTACCCCTGATTTGTGAAATGACCAAAATACCCCTGATTTGTAAAATTACCAAATTACCCATGATTTGCAAAATGACCAAATAATCATTGATTTGTAAAATTACCAAATTACCCCTGATTTTTGAAATGACCAAAATACCCTTGATTTGTAAAATTACCAAAATACCCCCGGATTACAAAATTACTGAAATACACCTGGATTACAGAATTACCGAAATACCCCTGGATTGTAAAAATTACCAAAATACCCTTATTTCATGAAATCAATAAGGAACTCTATTCTAAAAATTACGAAAATACCCCTGTAGGATAAATTACGGAAATACCCCTGGGTAGTGAAATGACGAAAATACCCCTCCATGATGAATGTAGGTTTGTGGATGTACTTGTATGCTAATGTCTGATGACTGAATATGTGTGCTTCCTGGAATTAGAAGGTAAACTTCAAACTGAAACTGTAGATAGGTTCGAATTCGAAAAAAAACTACCTTTAAAATTACTATTCATAAGACTGTTCGTGGTTAATCAATGAAAGAAATTAATAATTCATAAAATTTCTAATTCAGATAATACGAGAATCAAGGATGAGTGCTAGAAGAGGAAGAAGAGGCCGCGGCCAAGGCCGTGGAAGTGTTAGGACTGATGTGCTGACTCAGCTAGTTAGGGAGGTACTGAAGGAGGCTAAAGAAATCGGTGAAACACTTCGGGTTGGGTGCGTGGACTGTAAGAAAAAAAGAGATCGTAGTTTTCTAGGGTTGTAGTCTCGTTCTGTGAAGGATGTTAAGGTACGTCCAAACTTCCGGATTTGCGAATATTGCAGAAGGCGTCATCCGGGTGAATGTTGGAGGAAGTCAGGAACGTGTTTAAGATGCGGGTCTGAGGAGCATAAGGCTCGGGATTGTTCAATCACTATTAAGTCGGGTATGTTTTGTGTGGATGCTATATTTTTGGGTATAGAAACTGTATGCGTGCAATGTTTATATATTATTAAATTAGAGTGCGTAGCGAAAGCATAATGGTGAGACTTGGGTAGTATGATTAATAGTTAGTTGGAAATTTCGAGGACGAAATTTATTTAAGGGGGTAGAACTGTAACATCCTTAATTTTTGGGCCTATGCGTTTAATGGGTGGATATGTTTAATGTGTTAATTTAAGTGTTAGGGGTCCAAAATGGCCTCAGGCTTAGGCAGAGGCCTTGATTAAAATTATCTGTTTGGGCATTATAGGGTTTAAAAGGTAGTATCTATGTTTAAAATACCAAAGTGGGCTTGTGGCCCAATCTTAGGAGGTGACGCCACACAAGGGAGTAAGGGGCCCAAATTTAAGTTTCATGGAGCCCAATTCTTTTAATTTAAGTTAGCTAAATTTTGGGCATTAGGATTAGGTGGAATGGATGGAAACAAGGCAAAAATTTAGGGGTTTTAATGTTTAAAATATGTGGATAATAAGCAGATAAAGGCTATTATTTAGGAATTTATTTTATGTGGATAATAAGCAGATAAAGGCTAAAATTTAGGGATTTTAATGATTAAAATATGTGGATAATATGTTGATAAAGGAGGGAGGAGTTAGAGATAATTAAGTCTCTTTTAGATGAGCTAGTAGATTAAGATATAGGGGAAAAGATAGGATTTATCTGCAAGATTAGGTAAGTGCCGAAATTTCTATAAATAGGGGGAATATTTCTTCAATTTCGGCATTTCGGTTTTTCTCTCATTCTTTTCTCTTCTTCTCTGAGTAAAAGCCGAAAACTCCTAAAGTCCCATCTTCCTCTTCATTCTCTGCAAAAGCCAAAATCTCTAAGCCAATTCCCTCATCTTCACTTTGATTCAAAAGCCGAAACTCTTTCCATTCTTTTTCTTCCTAGCCGAAATCTTCAAGTCTCTTCCTTGTTTTCTTTTCTTCTTCTCTTTTCCTGTCAGAAATCGAAACTCTTCACTCAAGTATTTTAAAAGCCAAACACACATCAGCCTTCTCTTGTTCATACTTTTTTCGGGATTTTCCTAAAAGCTGAAATCCCAAGATCTCATCTCCTGTGATTGCCGAATTACTTCTGTGGTGCCTACTTGTGCCGAAATCTGAAGGGAACTTTAGTGGAGTCAATCGCATAGATCTCTGAGTTATAGATCAGTAGCACTCGAATCGTGTTACTTTCGAGATTTCAAGGTAAGAAGATCTATTAGTTTCAATGTGTAAATTCAGGATTTACTAACCCTTGGCCGAATATAGGAGAGGCCCTATTTTCACATCTTTCCGGCTTTTTGAGCAAAGTTGTAGACCGGTCTAGCAAGGGTATCGACATTAATCAGGTGTGTAACCTTTCTCACTGTTAGACTGTTTGCTAATATATATTCATATGTATAAATCTGCTATACTCTGCTAAATGCCGAAATCCCGGCATAACAATTGAAAATCCTTGAAGGGTAAAGTCTGATCAACAGGTTAGTGACTTCTGTCCTATTTCAGTGATTATTCATGTTAAAGCGATATGCTTTGTATGACGATTCCATTGTATGCTTGCGGTTGGGAAATTGATGAAAAGGGGAAGTGATCTGTTCTGGTGGCTTTTGCCATTTCAGCCTGGTGACTCTGTCACAAACTCTGTTTCTGGCGGCTTTTTGCCATTTCAGCCTAGTGACTCTGTCACAAACTCTGTCGCTGGTGGCTTTTTTCCATTTCAGCCTGGTGACTCTGTCACAACTCTGACGATGAGCAGCACGACTGCCATCAACGTCGTGTAGCGGTGCAGGTTGATTGTAGAAATCCCCTATGGTGTGAACGGCTGGTACGGGAGGCGTGTAGCGGATGGAAACTTAGGATTTGGGTTGGGCTTGCATAATTTTTTTGTTATATATATATATATTAAACTGTTATTCTGTTCTGTGGGGCTAAGGCCCAAATCTAATGGTTCATAAGGGTTGCACACTGAGTCTCGCGACTCAACCAATTTCTTAACATTTTCATGTAGCACCTAGTGCATTGGACCCGGCTGGAGTGGAGCGCAAGGTGGCCATGCAAAAGAACTCTTGGATTTAACAAGAAGACTCCAGTTTATTATTTTATATTTTTATTTAATGGGTTTTAAATTTTATTGTAATAAGGCCATGGGCCACTAGACTATTATTTATGTTTTGGTTTTATGTTGGGCTTTTATTACTGGGTTTTTAAGTTTTATGTTTTAAATTAAGTTAAGACATGTATGAAATTATAGTTTTTGTTTAAAATTCACCAAGGTAATTTATAACTTTATATTTTATATGAATTAATGAATTATTAAGTTTTTGGTATAAATGTTTAAACCTAGTAGTTGTTTTCCAAAATGCGACATGTTTTGTAAAATCCCGTAAGTGACATACCAGATCCGGTTGTAGCATTTGGGCCGGGTTTGGGGTGTTACAAATTGGTATCAGAGTCGGTTCAAAACTCGGCTCTAGGGTTTTTGGGCTCAAAATGTTTTCTAAAAATGTGCTTTTGAAACATGCATGTTTTGAAATGGTAACAGGTTTGTTAGCTCGGCATGGCACCGGCGTCTCCGGCCCAAGTCCGCCAGGTAAGTATTCTGAACCATTGTGTGATATTATGTTGGCTTAATGTGCTTTATGGGACGTAGAATAGTTAGATTAGAACTTGATGGACTCTAGGCCTAGTTGAACAACTTCTAAAATCTCATAAGACTTAATTTCAGTAAACAAACCCGTGAACGAGTCGTAAGGCTTGGGTATGGCAACGAGCGTACGCATGTCTAGGATTGGATCCGGGAGAGCCTGGTATTTAAGCAGTCCTAGTGACTCACCTCCTCTTCGCTGGAATCCTACCTGGTGCGTAGTGGCTGTTCACCTTAGCCAAATTAGGGTGTGGTAATAGACATACGCATGTCTAGGAGTGGATTCAGGGAGAGCTTGGTATTTAAGCAGTCCTGGTGACTCACCTCCTCTCCACTAGAATCTTACCTGGTGCGTAGTGACTATTCACCCTAGTTACGAGAACTTATTGATGGGCTAAACCTTATAATTAAAACCCGAAAGGGACCAGCCACCCTACTTGACAAAAAAATCCCCAAGTTTTGCAAAATTTTCAAAATACTTTTGATTTGTGAAAACTTCCAAACAGTCATGAATTTATAAAAAAATACTTATGTTTTGAAAACTTACCCGAAAAATCTCATGTTTACAAAGTACCCCTGTTTTTTTTTAAAAAAAAAAACAACAACAACCTGATTTGTAAAATTACCAAATTACCCCTGATTTGTGAAATGACCAAAATACCCCTGATTTGTAAAATTACCAAATTACCCATGATTTGCAAAATGACCAAATTATCACTGATTTGTAAAATTACCAAATTACCCCTGATTTGTGAAATGACCAAAATACCCTTGATTTGTAAAATTACTGAAATACCCCCGGATTACAAAATTACCGAAATACCCCTAGATTACAGAATTACCGAAATACCCCTGGATTGCAAAAATCACCAAAATACCCTTATTTCATGAAATCAACAAGGAACTCTATTCTAAAAATTACGAAAATACCCCTGTAGGATAAATTACGGAAATACCCCTGGGTAGTGAAATGACGAAGCTACCCCTCCATGATGAATGTAGGTTTGTGGATGTACTTGTATGCTAATGTCTGATGACTGAATGTGTGTGCCTCCTGGAATTAGAAGGTAAAATTGAGACTGAAACTGTAGATAGGTTCGAATTCGAAAAAAAAAACTACCTCTAAAATTACTATTCATAAGACTGTTCGTGGTTAATCAATGAAAGAAATTAATAATTCATAAAATTTCTAATTCAGTGTAATATCCCGGGTTAGGGGCTATTTTGTTGTTGCATGATATTGCATGTGTTTAGTGTGCTGTGTTGCTATTTCGGTGTTTTAGGGGCTTAATTGTGGGCTAGGTGTGTGCCTGAGTAGGTGGGGAAATTTTGGTTTTTGGGTGTTAAGTGAAGGGAGTTGAGAAGCTGGGGTTTTAATTTATTTTTGGTATTTCATAGCACAAATGAAGAGCTGGCAAAGTGGCAAGGCATGTGCCACTTGGGAGCTAGGTGTGGCGTCATCTGCTTGGGGGGGTGGAGGTCCAGTGTTCGAGCTGTAGAGTCCCCATTTTGTCACTTCTTTTTGGGACGGCATGGAGGAGAGGTAGAAGGCTAGTGAAATTCTACTTGGACTTGGTCTTCACTTTCAAATGTAAGGTGGAGAGCAAAATGTGGAGGAGGACTTGGTCCACTCATTTGAAATGAGTGGTGGTGAGTGTGTTTGGGGATTATGGCCGAATTTGTGGGGTGTTGGAGTGGGGGAAGTGGACGGCTTGGGTTGGTAGTGTGGCATTGGGGTTGTGTCGAAACTCTTTTGGGAATTTTGGGTGCACAATCGGTCTTAGGAGGTAGCAAAAAAGGCAAACCGAAATTGCTAGTGAGTTCTCCCTTCTTTCTTTTGCAAACCGTAAGTCCAAAGGCATACTTGCCGAATTTTTGCTTTTGTTTTCTACACTTTGTGTTGTTGGCCGAATGCTTTTCTCCCTATTTTCTTCTTCTCTTCATTTTGTATAAGCCGAAACCTATATCACTTTTTCTCACACTTTCTTCTTCTTTCTTTAATTGTGCAAGCCGAAACTTACCTTGTTCCTAAACCAAAATCTTCATACATTCTTTCCATTTCTCCTCTCCTAGACTCTCTTTTATTCTCATACAAAGCCGAAAGTAGGGGTGTTAAACACTCAAGCCGAACCCTTCTCATCTGTTGGCCGATTTCTTCTCATCTCTTAAACCATATTTTCCTTTGTTGTACTTCTGAGTTCTAAGCCGAATACCTCCCTTCTCTTAGTGTTTTGTTGGCCGAATTCTTCCCTTCTTTTTGATCAAGGTGTTGGCCGAATCCATCACTTCTTCTAGTGGTTTACTTGGCCGAATATCAGTGGGGTATTTGGGGGCCTTGTTTCAATCGTTTGGAATCTGGTAAGTGATTGGCCGAGTGGTCATCTTCCTTCTCCCTTATACTTTGTCGATGTTGGTTGATTAAGGGCCGAATATGGTCATTTTGGAAGGGTTCTAATCTCTTCGTTGTAGGGTCTTTGGAGTGTGGAAGCAAGCAAGGGAACCGTCATTCTTTTGTTAACCGATTAGTAAGTGGTGGTAAGAAAATTATTTGTTAGTCTATTCTTTTGGATTTCAATAAGATAGGGATTCAAGTGGATTATCTGTTCATCTTTTATGGTGTAGCCGATTGCTAAAGGAGAATCATTGTTTGATTCGGATTTGGTAGGAAACCAAATCATCTTAAAAGGTAAGGGTTCGATATTAACCCTTTGGTTAATTGTTGTTGGCCGAATGTTATAGATGCCTAACCCCTATGTTGGCCGATTGTTATAGGAGCTTGATAATCGAGGGACTTAGATCGTTCGTTGGGATTTTAGACTCGTAATTACCAGGTGTGTAAACTAACACACTGATACCTAGTAATGTTATTAATAAACCTGTTTGCCTGTTAACAACCATAACAGTATGATGGACAATTGGATACCTAAATGGGGTATGTGTACGATTCGGGTAAGTCTGTTCTATTATGAGTACTATTAATGGTGTAGGATATCATGATCTATGTTACGTATGCTATGAGATATAATGCTTGGTATGTTGGCATAATATGCATGACTTGTATGAGATGCATGATCACATGAGTATGACATGATGATGGGTGATATGAGTGGAGGGAGGATGATGATATCCGTGTCCTTAGGACACTGTGTCTTTGGGACACCAGAGGTTTGGCACCTCCAGTGGTTTGGTACCACAGTGATATTTTGTGACTTTGGGTCACCAGAGGTTTGGCACCTCAGCGTCTCGTCCCAGTGGCTTAGTACCACGGTGGGTTGGCCCCACAGTTGATTATACTGGATTGACGCCAGTGATTTGGTATCACACGATGGGTTGGCCCCATCACTTGATTATTGTGACTACGGTCACCAGTGGTTTGGTACCACATTGTGTCTTTGGGACACCAGAGGTTTGGCACCTCATTGTGACTCGTCCCTGTGGTTTAACACCACCGTGGGTTGGCCCCACTTGAGATATGGGATTGTCTGCTAGTGATTTGGTATCACACGATGGGTTGGCCCTATCATTGGATTTGTGACTTCGGTCACCAGTGTTTTGGTAACACATTGTGGCTATACGTCACCAGTGGTTTGGCACCACACTTATGGATATCGTGACTTTGGGTCACCAGTGGTTTGGCACCACCAGTGGTTTGGTACCACCGGGGTAGAAAAGGTGATATGGATGGTTAGGATCGGGTTGCATTAATCATGTTGCTATGTATGATGTGTGTTAGCATGTTGATTTATTGGGAGCGGGATTTATACACTGAGTCATTCGACTCACCCTCTCCTTTGACATTTCAGGTGACTCGTAGACGCGGACATGGAGCCGGGACGGACTCGGGGTGCTTATGCCATGCTGAATAAAGTTTTACTCAGACTCTATAACTTGGGTACTTTAGTTTATTTAATTACTTGGGTTTTATTTTGGATTTGTAAAAGGCCTTTAAAATTATGTTTTATGTTGCTTATGCCTTAAGTTGATTTTTAATATGCCTTAACAAAATAAGTTGGTATGAATTTTACTAAAACTTGGAAAGACAATGATTTCAAAATCATAACGCAATGTGTTTTAAATTATACCATCGGGTATCACACTATGTTTTTATATTAAGCAAATTCAAATGATTTTCAAATCAAACTCGTTTTTCTATTAGGTTCAAAAATGTTATAAGTAACACTAAGAAACTAATGAAGTTTAAATGGTATAAACTCGTTTTAACTACACATTCTGGATAAGTTTTCAAAATTTCCGGGTTTCAAATACATCCTCCGATTTCAAACAAGTCTACTCAACTTTTCTTCAAATGCATTATGTTTCCACCCAGCTTTTAAACGAAAAATTTAACCTCTCAAAAACGTTTTCCCCGTAACATACCAGATTCGGACGTGGTGTCTTGTCCGGGTTTGGGGTGTTACATTCAGATATTACGAGAATCAAGGATGAGTACTAGAAGAGGAAGAAGAGGCCCCGGCCAAGGCCGTGGAAGTGTTAGGACTGATGTGCTGACTCAGCTAGTTAGGGAGGTACTGGAGGAGGTTAAAGAAATCGGTGAAACACTTCGGGTTGGGTGCATGGACTGTAAGAAAAAAAGAGATCGTAGTTTTCTAGGGTTGCAGTCTCGTTCTGTGAAGCATGTTAAGGTACGTCCAAACTTCCGGATTTGCGAATATTGTAGAAGGCGTCATCCGGGTGAATGTTGGAGGAAGTCAGGAACGTGTTTAAGAATCGGGTCTGAGGAGCATAAGGCTCGGGATTGTTCAATCACTATTAAGTCGGGTATGTTTTGTGTGGATGCTATATTTTTGGGTATAGAAACTGTATGCGTGCAATGTTTATATATTATTAAATTAGAGTGCGCAGCGAAAGCATAGTGGTGAGACTTGGGTAGTACGATTAATAGTTAGTTGGAAATTTCGAGGACGAAATTTATTTAAGGGGGTAGAACTGTAACATCCTTAATTTTTGGGCCTATGCGTTTAATGGGTGGATATGTTTAATGTGTTAATTTAAGTGTTAGGGGTCCAAAATGGGCTCAGACTTAGGCAGAAGCCTTGATTAAAATTATCTGTTTGGGCATTATAGGGTTTAAAAGGTAGTATCTATGTTTAAAATACCAAAATGGGCTTGTGGCCCAATCTTAGGAGGTGACGCCACACAAGGGAGTAAGGGGCCCAAATTTATGTTTCATGGAGCCCAATTCTTTTAATTTAAGTTAGGTAAATTTTGGGCATTAGGACTAGGTGGAATGGATGGCAACAAGGCTAAAATTTAGGGGTTTTAATGTTTAAAATATGTGGATAATAAGCAGATAAAGGCTATTATTTAGGAATTTATTTTATGTGGATAATAAGCAGATAAAGGCTAAAATTTAGGGATTTTAATGATTAAAATATGTGGATAATATGCTAATAAAGGCGGGAGGATTTAGAGATAATTAAGTCTCTTTTAGATGAGCTAGTAGATTAAGATAAAGGAGAAAAGATAGGATTTATCTGCAAGGTTAGGTAAGTGCCGAAATTTCTATAAATAGGGAGAATATTTCTTCAATTTCGGCATTTGGGTTTTTCTTTGATTCTTTTCTCTTCTTCTCTGAGTAAAAGTTGAAAACTCCTAAAGTTCCATCTTCCACTTCATTCTCTGCAAAAGCCGAAATCTCTAAGCCAATTCCCTGATCTGCACTCTGATTCAAAAGCCGAAACTCTTTCCATTCTTTTTCTTCCTAGCCGAAATCTTCAAGTCTCTTCCTTGTTTTCTTTTCTTCTTCTTTTTTCCTGTCAGAAACTGAAACTCTTCACTCAAGTATTTTAAAAGCCAAAGACACATCAGCCTTCTCTTGTTCATACTTTTTTCGGGATTTTCCTAAAAGCTGAAATCCCTAGATCTCATCTCCTGTGATTGCCGAATTACTTCTGTGGTGCCTACTTGTGCCGAAATCTGAAGGGAACTTTAGTGGAGTCAATCACATAGATCTCTGAGTTATAGATCGGTAGCACTCGAATCGTGTTACTTTCGAGATTTCAAGGTAAGAAGATCTATTAGTTTCAGTGTGTAAATTCAGGATTTACTAACCCTTGGCCGAAACTTAGGATTTGGGTTGGGCTTGCATAATTTTTTTGTTATACATATATATATTAAACTGTTATTCTGTTCTGTGGGGCTAAGGCCCAAATCTAATGGTTCATAAGGGTTGCACACTGAGTCTCGCGACTCAACCAATTTCTTAACATTTTCATGTAGCACCTAGTGCATCGGACCGGGCTGGAGAGGAGCGCAAGGTGGGCATGCAAAAAGAACTCTTGGATTTAACAAGAAGACTCCAGTTTATTATTTTATATTTTTATTTAATGGGTTTTAAATTTTATTGTAATAAGACCATGGGCCACTAGACTATTATTTATGTTTTGGTTTTATGTTGGGCTTTTATTACTGGGCTTTTAAGTTTTATGTTTTAAATTAAGTTAAGTCATGTATGAAATTATAGTTTTTGTTTAAAATTCACCAAGGTAATTTATAACTTTATATTTTATATGAATTAATGAATTATTAAGTTTTCGGTATAAATGTTTAAACCTAGTAGTTGTTTTCCAAAATGTGACATGTTTTGTAAAATCCCTTAAGTGACATACCAGATCCGGTTGTAGCGTTTGGGCAGGGTTTGGGGTGTTACACACTCAAAGATAGCCAGTTGATCCATCTCAAGAAGCCGAAATTCTACTCAAAACGGCAGATCTCTCCTTCAATTCCTTCAGGGGGTTTTAGGGATTTCTTATGTTTTGTTTTATCTTTTCTTCTGAGATGTTTTCTTTTACTGTTATGAACTAAACCCTTCAGATACCTGAAGGGGATGAAACCTATGATGGATCTTGTTAATTTTTTCTGAACTATATGATAAATATTTGATTTGTTCTTAACTATGTGTGCTTAATTCTTGTGTTAATATTTCCGGGATATTGATTCGAGTTGGATGTGCCAAGGTGGTGGAGCAAAAGTCCCTGCTTAAGAGTAGATCTAGCATAATTAAGCGGAGTTGATCGCACACCTAGAGATAAGGTGACAAGATTTTGCCGGATTAGGGTGAAACCTAATATAAGAGTCCATAGATCGAGTTAATGCGATTCTAGGGGTTTTAATTAGAAAGAGATTTCAATTAATCAACCTACGGTTAGACGTTATTTGCCTCGAGAGAGGGTTTAATATAACTTAAGGAATCTTACGGATCAAGTCAAGTGAATAAATCGTCTGGTTCAGTGTTAGATAACAAGAGAAGTCTAGGTGGATTCTTCCTAAGGGTATCGTCTTAATCAACTGAGTTTTTCCAACAGTATTTCCCCCAATTCATTCTTTTTTGTCTTTGCGTCTTTAGCTTAGTAGTTAGTTAAATTTAGATTAAACAACAACTTCACTTATTTTAGGCTAGATAATAAAAAGAAAGTTAGTATTAGTACTTTTAGTTCCTTTGGGTTCGACAATCTGGTCTTGCCTAAGCTATACTACTGTTCGATAGGTGCACTTGCCTCAATCGTTGTCATAGTTAGTTTTCAAGTTCGATCATTCTCTTTATATAAATTTAAAACTCTGAAATCAATGATCAGGTATTTGGATTTAATTTTTAATTGGGCTTTGATTTCTTGTTTTAAACTACCAAATGGGCACAAAAGGGTTTTCAAAATCACAACTATTTTCAAGAAAAACACGCATTTTGAAATTCAAGGTTTTTAGTTAAAGAAGCTTCTGCGGTTTTATTCAGTATAAGAAATCAATAGTAACAAATATGGCAATCGTTTTGATAAGTTGTTTTCAAATTGTAAGAACTTCATTTGCCGAACTTTCTCAATTAATAAAAACTAAATGGGTTTTAACTTAAATACGGATTTTTATCAACAAGTCCAAATTTCAAAAATCACTTCGATGTGACACGTCAGATTCGGTCGTAACGTCTAGGCCGGGTTTGGTGTGTTAAAGGGACTTTATGATTGAATATGGATGGTATTAATTTGGACGCAAATTTATGACTCAGAATTGTGTGAATGCTTGTATTATAAGTCCGGTAATGCCTCGAGCCCTATTCCGGCGTTGAATATGGGTAGGAGGTGTTACAGTGATGGGGTGTCATTATTGACCCATTGGTTAGGTCTTAAATGGAGTGAATTAGCATGTATTGGATGTTTTGTATGTGTTTGAAGCCTTGTGATGACATGTTTTGTATTGGTTTAGGTACCTATGCAATTGGGTGAAATTTGAGCTTGAAATAGGACATTTTTGGGCTAACACGGCCTGGGACACGGTCTGTCACATGACTGTGTAAAGAACACAGGTGGACATATGGCTAGCAACACAACCGAGTGAGGGTATTTCTATTGTTTCACGGGCTAGCACACAGCCTGCGACGCGACCGTGTGATCCAAATTAGAGAGTTACACGGTCCATGCAGATGGGCATGTAAGGTCGCACACGGGCATGTAGGATAGCCACACATCCATGTTTAGAGCGACACAGACTGGGCTCTATCACACTGCCGTGTGACCCTTGACTTGAAAATTTTCAATTTCTTCCTAAATGTTTTAATTTGTTCTGAATTGGTCCTTGAATGTTTGTAACTTACTTTTAGAGCATTGAAAGCTCAATTTAAGGCTCGAAACTGAGCGGACTCTTTCAAATTGAATATTAGTTGTGATTACGGTAATTGAATTGATTAAAGAAAAGGTAAATCGTTATTAACCGTTCCCACTTGACCAGTAACATCTTGTATCCTATTTCAGCAACCAAAATAGGATATGGATGTTACATATTACCAAAGCGAGCTAATCACCATAATCAAAATTGATTTATTCTTCCTTTTTAATCTCTTGAATTTTATCTTTTTATGTTGTTTTAGTTTTATTATTATAAAAACCCAAAAAAATCTTTTAATTTATATTCTTCATACTATAATTGAATTTAAAGTATTAATTAGATCTTTTAGCGTTTAGGTTAGAATCGATCTAGCAACTGCCTCCTTTGGGTATGATCCTTGGAGTACTCACCCACTCCGTTGTAAAACTATATTACAACTAGACCAGTATACTTGCGGATACCACCTTGTAATTCTATAATTTTGTGCACTATTCACATTCTGCACGTTAGTACGTCCTGAGGCGATTAAGATATTAAGTGTATCACATGATAAATAGACATATAAATAGATTTCATATTTAATTGAATTATAGGTTGTAGAAATTGATAGACTTGGCCAACTTAATCCATGTATTGAATTACTTAAGGATGACCTAAGGCATTGTTTGGTAGACAACTTTTTGAGCCAAAAAGTTATCCTATAAATATTTCCCTAGTACCTATTTTGATGCCTAAACCCATTTTCTTGATGAACCGAAAATGAAACCTTATGCCTAAAGAGTATTTTATTTGATCCTTTAATTTCTTGGCCTGTAACACCCCAAACCCGGTCAATACACCACGACCGATTCTGGCATGCCACAGAGGAAAACGTTTCGAAGAGAATTGTGTTACCGATTAAATTTTAGTGAAAAACTCTTTGTTGTTCCATGTTTGTAGAAATCAGGTGTATAATAAGTTAAAAACTGATAATTTACTTTGAAATTCCATAAATAAAACTTTAAAACTTAGTTATCAATCCATAGGTTAGAAAACATTTATGCCATTTTAAGAAAAACTCGAAATTATTACTTTGAGAACCGTTTGCATTTTAGAGTAGAAACTTCAATTTGGAAATCATTTAAGTTGTTGAAAACACTTAAGTTGTAATTTTACTATCAAACGATTTATATTACCCGATGGTAAGATTTTGAAAACTGTCGCGTTTTTATAGTTTAGAAAACTTTGGGCTCAATTATTAAATCAACCATGATATTTATTTAGCCATGTTTAAAACAAGTCCAAAGCATATAAATAATCCAAAAACATAATTAAAAAGGCCTTATTACAAATTCAAATTAAGACGAGAACCAAATTAAAATAAAATAAAGTACCCAAATCGAAGTTCATGTAAAACCGAATTTTATTGCATGGCCTCCTCGAGTTCATCCGGCTCCTCATCCGTGATCTATGAATCACCTGAAAAGATAAGGGAGAAGGTGAGTCACCAAGACTCAGTGCATAAATCCTTCCCCCGGTTAATGCAACATTCTTACACAATTCATAACCAAGCAATATATATATAATGCACCCAACCTAGCCATCCATAACTCATTTTCTACCCCGTGTGGTACCAAACCACTGGTGGTGCCAAACCACTGGTGACCCAAAGTCACGATATCCAATAATGTGGTGCCAAACCACTGGTGACCCAAAGTCACGAATAATCAAGTTGTGGGGCCAACCCACGTGTGATACCAAATCACTGGCGACGATCCCATATTATCAAATGTGGGGCCAACCCATAGTGGTACTAAGCCACTAGGACGAGTCGCTATGAGGTTCCAAACCTCTGGTGTCCCAAAGACACGGATATCGAATCCTTCCCCCTCCTCTCATATCACCCATACCAATGCAACATTTAAACAAATCATGCCATTATACTTTATTAGGAATCACTTAGCAAATATATCATAAATCGTATCATCATGCATCATATTGCAAAAGTCATATCGAAATGGACTTACCCGATTCCTTGTTCATACCCTTACGGTATCATATTGAGAATCTCATATTTTCGGCTTTAGCAACATGATTAGAATATTTATACATTTATATTACCGAGTTATAAAGTGTGTAAGGTACACACCTGTCACTAACGCAAGCACTAAACCCCGAAGACCCGAACTACAGCACTAGATTTCCTTGCCCTACATTTGGCCAAACTAAGATCAATACCATAGACCATTCGGCCAACAACAAACCTTAGCCTTAAAAACTTTCGGCTTTACATCCTCTTAAAGAATAATAAACCAACAAAAATCCTTACCACTTGACTTACCACTTCGATTGCTAGAGGAATAGGGTTAAATCGATTGCTTCCGAGATCCCGAAGAGCCTAAAAGAAATAAGTTCCTATGAATAGTTAGAACCTTGCAACAAATGCCCAAAAATTCGACCTTTGCCCTCAAGAAAAACAACATAGAAAAGAGAGAAGGAATAAGGAAATTCGGCCAAGTCACTTACCTATCTTCAAAACCGATTATAGATGAACCCAAAGAAAAATCTACCCTTGATGATATTCGGCCAAGATAACACCAGAAGAGAGAAAAAGATTCGGCTATAGTGGAGAAAAAGAAAGGAAAATAAAAGTGAAAATAGGAGAAGGAGGATTCGGAAATAGAATAAAGAAGAAAATGGAAGAATAAAATAGAATGGGGGATGGATGTTTTTAACTTTGAGCAAAAGTGAAAGAAAGAAAAGAGAATTGGGGAGGAGGAAGATTCGGCCAAGAGAAAGTAAAAAGAAATGTGGGTTTTGAACAAATATCAAAAGAAAGAAAAGAGAGAGATGGGAGAAAGAGGTTCGGCCAAACACCTTGTTTGCCGAAAAAGAGAAGAGCACAAAGTGCTAAATGTGGTTTCGGTTTCAAAAGAGAAATGAAAGAAAGCAATTAGAATTTGGTTCAAGGATGAAAGCCAAAACAAAAACAAACAAAATTGCACCTAATGTCCAAGACACATTCGGCTAAGGAGGAAAAATTTTGGAGAGGAAAAGAAAAATGCAAAAGATGCACAGAATGCTAAGAGTTGACCAACTAATCCCCCCCCCAAATTTCTATCAACATTCGACCACCCCCTAGCCACCCATGCCGTCCACATACATGGACTAATGGCCATAGAAGAGTTTCCAAAACAACTCTCCAACATTCAAGCCTTTTGTCCCCCCTTCCTTCCTTAATCCATAAGATTCTTATCCCAAATTACAAGCTTTCCTAATCTATTATTCAACTTGCCATAAAATTTAAAGTCCAACTTACCATATGTATAGCTTGACCGACGCTTAATGCAAAGATACATAAAAATAAAGTCTTCCAAATGCAATCCATGCTACTCGAACCACTTCCCTCAAGCAACCATCCATGCGCCATAACCACCTTGCCACTAACTCCTCATGTGCTAGAATTTAACACTTAAATTAACTTAAGTGTCAGGTTCACCTAATCCACTTCACTAAATTTTCAATACTAAGAATTATTCTAGCTTCGTAAATAAATCCAAACCTTCACAAGACTATGCTAAGCATACAAACAATCCTACCCGAGCTAACACAAGTAACCAGATGATACTCAAATTTTAGGATGTTATAATTTTACCCCCTTAAAGAAAATTTCGTCCTTGAAATTACCTGATCAAAAGAGTTGAGGGTACTGCTGCCTCATCACATCCTTCGGTTCCCACGTAGCTTCTTCTACGCCATGATTTCGCCATAAAACCTCCACTAATGGAACTGACTTCTTACGCAAAACTTTCACATCTCGATGTAACGCTCTCCAAAACCTCGACGTAAATCTAGGATCTCTGTCTGAGATGATCGACACTGGCACACCATGCAACCTCACTATCTCCGCCACATACAACTTAGCTAACTTCTGAAGTGAGTAATCCACCCTTACCGGAATAAAATGAGCTGACTTAGTCAAACGATCCACAATCACCCAAACTGAGTCCTTCTTACTAGGTGTAAGAGGTAATCCACTGACAAAGTCCATAGCGATCCTTTCCCACTTCCACTGTGGAATCTTCACCGGCTGAAGTAACCCGGATGGCAACTGATGTTCAGCCTTGACCTGCTGACACGTCAGACAGTTACCCACAAACTCAGTTATCTCCCGCTTCAGACCTGGCCACCAAAACTGCTCTCTTAAATCCTGATACATCTTGCTACCTCCAGGATGCATAGCATATGGGCTGCTATGAGCGTCCCGAAGAATCCTTTGCCTCAACTCAACATCCTTCGACATACAAGCTCTCCCTTGAAAATACAATACTCCATCACTGGACAAACTATAATCCTCTAAACCACCATTCTGAACCTGCAACCTTCGATCATTCAAACCATTATCCTCTAACTGTTTTTCCTTGATCTGCTCTAACCAAGTCGGCTTGACTTGCAATTCAGCCAAAAGACTCCCATCGTCATACAAACTAAGACGAGCAAACATCGATCTTAAGTCTGATACAACCTTACGGCTCAACGCGTCTGCCACCACGTTAGCCTTGCCCGGATGATACTCAATCGAACAATCGTAGTCCTTCAACAACTCAATCCATCTACGCTGCCTCAAGTTTAAATCCTTCTGAGTTAAAAGATACTTAAGACTCTTGTGATCCGTGTAGACTATCGACTTCTCTCCGTACAAATAGTGTCTCCAAATCTTCAAAGCGAAAACCACTGCAGCTAATTCCAAGTCATGCGTCGGATAGTTAACCTCATGTGGTCTCAACTATCGAGATGCATAAGCCACTACCTTCCCTTCCTGCATCAGCACACATCCCAAACCAGTATGTGATGCATCACAATAAACCGTAAATTCCTTGCCTGCCTCAGGTTGAATCAAAACCGGAGCTTCAGTTAGAATCTTCTTCAACTTGTCGAAACTTCCTTGTTGCTTCTCAGTCCACACAAATGGAACTCCTTTTCTCAATAACTTGGTCATAGGTGCTGTGATCAAAGAAAATCCCTCTACAAATCTTCGGTAATACCCCGCCAGACCTAGAAAACTCTGAATCTCAGCCACTGACTTAGGCGGCTTCCAATCCAACACTGCTTCGATCTTTCGAGGATCCACTCTAATCCCCTCAACTGATACTACGTGACCCAAGAAAGTCACCTCCCTAAGCCAGAACTCGTACTTACTAAATTTAGCATAAAGCTGCTTTTCCCTCAGAATCTGCAACACTACTCACAAATGCGCATCATGCTCCTCCTTTGACTTGGAGTATACCAAAATATCATCTATAAATACCACAACAAACTGATCCAAAAACTGCTGAAATACCCGATTCATCATGTCCATGAATGCTGCCGGCGCGTTAGTCAACCCAAACGGCATTACCAGAAACTCGTAGTGCCAATACCGAGTGCGACATGTCGTCTTATGGATATCAGCCTCTTTCACCTTCAGCTGATGATACCCAGACCTTAAATCAATCTTGGAGAAAACCGCTGCCCCTTTAAGCTGATCAAACAAGTCATCTATCCTCGGCAAAGGATACTTGTTTTTGATCGTCAGCTTATTCAGCTGGCGGTAATCTATACACATCCCCATCGTACCATCCTTCTTCTTGACAAAAAGTACCGGCGCTCCCCAAGGTGAAACACTTGGTCGAATAAAACCTCGATCCAACAACTCTTGCATCTGAGCCTTTAATTCCACCAATTCCTTCGGTGCCATCCTATACGGAGCGATAGACACTGGCGCAGTTCCGGGTAACAGATCTATACCAAATTCAACTTCACGATCCGGAGGCAGTCCCGGAAGTTCTTCTGGAAATACATCAGCATATTCCTTTACCGTCCGGACATTCCCCACAGTAGACTCCTTAGCCTCTAACGCACACACATGGACTACATATGCCTCACAGCCCTTCCTGACCATCTTCACAACTTTCAACGCAGATACCACGTTGGATAGATAATCTCTTCTATTACCTATCATGACCACCTCTTTACCCTCAGCTGTCTTCAAAACCATGCGCTTAGCAGCGCAATCCAAACTTGCCTGGTACTTGACCAACCAGTCCATCCCAAGAATCAGATCGAACTCCCCAAACGGCAGTTCCATCAGATCAGCTACAAACACTACCCCTTGGAGTTCTAGGGATACATCCTTATACAGCTTATTTACTTCTACAGAGTGACCTAGAGGGCTAAGTACTATCATCCTCCTAGAAGTAATCTCAGAGTCTAGGTTCATGGTCTGTACTATACTACTAGCAACATACGAATGCGTCAAACCCACATCTATCAAAGCAGTATATGGTACACCAAAGATTAAGAACGTACCGGTTATGACGTCCAGTGCGTCGCCCTCCTCTCGACGTCTCGCTGCATACACCAAACTAGGCTGTCTTGCCTCAGTGTTACTTGCACCTCTGCCCGATGCTCCGCGGCCTCGACCAGAACCATTACCTCCTCTACCATTACCACGACCTCTCTGCGGTGACGGTCCCTCCTTTCTGAACTGAGCACGACCTTGACCCTCAGTCTGATTCTTGGCTAGCTTACGTGGATAGTCCCTCACATGATGATCCAGCGAGCCACACTCAAAACATCCTTTCCCTCCGGTCCAACATTCACCCCAATGAAATTTCCCACATCGGTTACACTGTGCTGGTCCCTGATTAGCAGTAACAGGCCTTCCAGAATGATTCGGCCCACTCTGCCTAACCCTCTTCTGAGAATTATCGGCTGACCCGGATGATCCAAAACCTCTCTTATGCTTATTCTTGTCGTGATTCTGCCTTACGGATTCCTTTATCCCTTCAGCTATCTAAGTCTTTTCAACTAGTGCAGCAAACTCTTGCTCTTGATGTGGAGCAATCAGCAATCTCAGCTCGTCCCTCAATCCATCCTCGAACCGAACGCATCGCTCGTGCTCTGAAGCCACGATACCTCCAGCATACCGGCTCAATCTTAAAAATTCTGCCTCATATTCTGATACGGACTTACTCCCCTGAACCAAACTCAGAAATGCCTTCCGTTGCGCATCAATGTAACTAGACCCAATATATTTCTTCTGATACGCTGCCTTAAAATAGTCCCAAGTGAGATCCTTCGCTGCAGCACTATTCCGCACCGTGAGCCACCACTGATATGACTCATCCCGAAGAAGCGACACTATCCCTTTTAGCTTTTCCTCAGCATTCAGATCCAAGTCATCCATGATTCACTCCGTCGCCTCTAACCAATACTCAGCCGTACTGGGAGCCACACCTCGAAATACCTCAGCTCCATTGGCTCGGAGTCGCTCAGGTACGGATTTTCGAGCTCCCGCGCCTCCACCTACTCCAGGTACTCTCTCAAGAACTCGCAGCATCGCTTGAGACACTGCGTCATCCCCCGTTTGATCCTGATGCTCAACTTCAACCGCTGGTGGTGGGGGTGGTGGTACCTCATTTTCGGATCCTTGACCAAACCTCACTGGCTCAGACACAGCCATCCTACCTCGACCGCGTCCACGCATAACACGAACCCGACCTCGAGTGCTCATGTCTAAAGTCTCGACTTATCTGATTTAAAAGTTTTATGCTTCGACATCATTCCACTATCTTTAAAACACAGTTTTATGAATAATTTTAATAAGAAGTTGTTTCGCGAGTACATCCAACCTATAGTTTTGAGTCTCTAGAGTAGTTCCTACTACTATACAGTTATGCCATCATCATCATAATCGTACCATCGAAATCAACAGTTTGAGGTACTTACCTGGGCGGATTGGTGCCGGAGACTCGGTGCCATGCCTTTCAAATCATATAATTTTCAACAAAAACATTTTAAGACCATACTTTAAATCATTTTGGGCCTTGGGCCCACAGCTGAGCTTTTGAACTTGACTCTGATACCAATTTGTAACACCCCAAACCTGGTCAATACACCACGACCGAATCTGGCATGCCATAGAGGAAAACGTTTCGAAGAGAATTGTGTTACCGATTAAATTTTAGTGAAAAACTCTTTGTTGTTCCATGTTTGTAGAAATCAGGTGTATAATAAGTTAAAAACTGATAATTTACTTTGAAATTCCTTAAATAAAACTTTAAAACTTAGTTATCAATCCATAGGTTAGAAAACATTTATGCCATTTTAAGAAAAACCCGAAATTATTACTTTGAGAAACGTTTGCATTTTAGAGTAGAAACTTCAATTTGGAAATCATTTAAGTTGTTGAAAACACTTAAGTTGTAATTTTACTATCAAACGATTTATATTACCCGATGGTAAGATTTTGAAAACTGTCGCGTTTTTATAGTTTAGAAAACTTTGGGCTCAATTATTAAATCAACCATGATATTTATTTAGCCATGTTTAAAACAAGTCCAAAGCATATAAATAATCCAAAAACATAATTAAAAAGGCCTTATTACAAATTCAAATTAAGACGAAAACCAAATTAAAATAAAATAAAGTACCCAAATCGAAGTTCATGTAAAACCGAATTTTATTGCATGGCCTCCTCGAGTTCATCCGGCTCCTTATCCGCGATCTATGAATCACCTGAAAAGATAAGGGAGAAGGTGAGTCACAAAGACTCAGTGCATAAATCCTTCCCCCGGTTAATGCAACATTCTTACACAATTCATAACCAAGCAATATATATAATGCACCCAACCTAGCCATCCATAACTCCTTTTCTACCCCGTGTGGTACCAAACCACTAGTGGTGCCAAACCACTGGTAACCCAAAGTCACGATATCCAATAATGTGGTGCCAAATCACTAGTGACCCAAAGTTACGAATAATCAAGTTGTGGGGCCAACCCACGTGTGATACCAAATCACTGGCGACGATCCCATATTATCAAATGTGGGGCCAACCCACTGTGGTACTAAGCCACTAGGACGAGTCGCTATGAGGTGCCAAACCTCTGGTGTCCCAAAGACACGGATATCAAATCCTTCCCCCTCCTCTCATATCACCCATACCAATGCAACATTTAAACAAATCATGCCATTATACTTTATTAGGAATCACTTAGCAAATATATCATAAATCGCATTATCATGCATCATATTGCAAAAGTCATATCGAAACGAACTTACCCGATTCCTTGTTCATACCTTTACGGTATCATATTGAGAATCTCATATTTTCGGCTTTAACAACATGATTAGAATATTTATACATTTATATTACCGAGTTATAAAGTGTGTAAGGTACACACCTGTCACTAATGCAAGCACTAAACCCCGAAGACCCGATCTACATCACTAGATTTCCTTGCCCTACATTCGGCCAACACTAAGATCAATACCATAGACCATTCAGCCAACAACAAACCTTAGCCTTAAAAACTTTCGGCTTTACATCCTCTTAAAGAATAATAAACCAACAAAAATCCTTACCACTTGACTTACCACTTCGATTGCTAGAGGAATAGGGTTAAATCGACTGCTTCCGAGATCCCGAAGAGCCTAAAAGAAATAAGTTCCTATGAATAGTTAAAACCTTGCAACAAATGCCCAAAAATTTGACCTTTGCCCTCAAGAAAAACAACATAGAAAAGAGAGAAGGAATAAGGAAATTCGGCCAATCACTTACCTATCTTCAAAACCGATTATAGATGAACCCAAAGAAAAATCTACCCTTGATGATATTCGGCCAAGATAACACCAGAAGAGAGAAAAAGGTTCGGCTATAGTGGAGAAAAATAAAGGAAAATAAAAGTGAAAATATGAGAAGGAGGATTCGGAAATAGAAGAAAGAAGAAAATAGAATGTGGGATGGATGTTTTTGACTTTGAGCAAAAGTGAAAGAAAGAAATGAGAATTGGGGAGGAGGAAGATTCGGCCAAGAGAAAGTAAAAAGAAATGTGGGTTTTGAACAAATGTCAAAGGAAAGAAAAGAGAGAGATGGGAGAAAGAGGTTCGGCCAAACACCTTGTTTGCCGAAAAAGAGAAGAGCACAAAGTGCTAAATGTGGTTTTGGTTTCAAAAGAGAAATGAAAGAAAGCAATTAGAATTTGGTTCAAGGATGAAAGCCAAAACAAAAACAAACAAAATTGCACCTAATGTCCAAGACACATTCGGCTAAGGAGGAAAAATTTTGGAGAGGAAAAGAAAAATGCAAAAGATGCACAAAATGCTAAGAGTTGACCAACTAATCCCCCCCAAATTCCTATCAACATTTGGCCACCCCCTAGCCACCCATGCCATCCACATACATGGACTAATGGCCATAGAAGAGTTTCCAAAACAACTCTCCAACATTCAAGCCTTTTGTCCCCCCTTCCTTCCTTAATCCATAAGATTCTTATCCCAAATTACAAGCTTTCCTAATCTATTATTCAACTTGCCATAAAATTTAAAGTCCAACTTACCATATGTATAGCTTGACCGACACTTAATGCAAAGATACATAAAAATAAAGTCTTCCAAATGCAATCCATGCTACTCGAACCACTTCCCTCAAGCAACCATCCATGCGCCATAACCACCTTGCCACTAACTCCTCATGTGCTAGAATTTAACACTTAAATTAACTTAAGTGTCAGGTTCACCTAATCCACTTCACTAAATTTTCAATACTAAGAATTATTCTAGCTTCGTAAATAAATCCAAACCTTCACAAGACTATGCTAAGCACACAAACAATCCTACCCGAGCTAACACAAGTAACCAGATGATACTCAAATTTTAGGATGTTACATGGCCCTTGCAAGAATTTATGCGTTCTACCATTAATACTGAGGGATTAGTCAAATACATCAAGTTCTCGACAAAATGTGAAAGTTTACACAATCATTATCAAGTAATAAGTAGGTAAAAAGAATTATCGTCTCCATAGGGATTGTTCTTAAATCGATAATTGTAAAATTAATATTCACAAGTTGGGTGAGAAAAACCCAATATTTTTAAGGTGATTGATGTTAGAATTAAATTAATGCAAATGAATTAACCTAAATACAATACAATGAAATAAGATGCAATGAGATGTTTTGGCAGCAATTTCACGAGTTTTAACAATTATAACATGAATAAGCTAGAAGAATCACAACACTAAACTCAATTCATTATGCATCAAATTTAACAATGTTCCAAAAAAATTCCATGGCAACTCGATCATTCATTAACTTAGAATATCATATGAGTTCTTGGAATATCATAAATAAACATATTTCAAATGAGAGGTAGTACCTTAAGTTCAAATTTGGGTGGTGGAAACATAAAAATATATAAACTTTTTCAGAACCTTTTGAGCTCTAATCCATGTTGTTTCGTAGTAAATTTTTTGAAATTCATACTTTAATTATAAAATAATTAATTTTCACTTAAATTATTAGCATATTGAATTTTAATTATTTTTATAATAACTTTTCACAAATTTGGTTTATTTTCGACAGTTTTGCACAAAAGGTAAAAATTAGCTCGGCAGACACCTTGAAAGGCTTGAGCCGTTGGAGAAATTTTTGCATCAAGTGAACCAAGAATAAGGCTGAATATTTTTCCAGCCAAGAGCGGTCCAAATGATGATTATTTTATGTACTTTATATTTAATTTTCACCCAAAGTTAGTTGGGTTGAAATTTAATATAAAGCCTAAAGGAGAAAGTGACCTAGTATGCTAAGAAAAGAAGACTAATCCACCAAGCAAATTGGTAGCCTAAAATCGCCCAATCAACTGGCCCAATCAGCTGATTTTTCTCTGATTTTTATGCTTGCAAAACAGCCCTCAAAGTTTCTTTAAACTCCATTAAAACCCCTCCACTTTTCGTGTCTTTGAATATTTGCCCCAAGCTAAATATAGCAAAGATTGAATTATTCAAACTTGCTCCTTTTGTGACCAGCCAAGGAAGAGTGTATGGCTACTCTTTAATTGATTTTTTTAGTATCCATTCACACCTATAAATACCCACCTTTGTTACCTCATTCAACACACCTTCATTTCCCACTCATCTCTTATTTCCTCTCTTCCATTTCCCTTTGTTTTCCCATTTCCCTTGTCCATTTTCTTGCCAATTTCCCCTCTTGGAAAAGATCCACCATCCACTTTTGATTAGCAACATTCAAGTGTTTATACATACCTTGGATCGATAAAACAAGCAAAAAAAAAAAGAGGAGCGTATTAGTCTGGTTACGGAGAAACACCGGGTGTTACTTTCTAGTTCACTTCTCTTTAGAGTTTCTTGTTTATGTTATGAGCATGATGATGAATATGTATTGTGTTGCTATTCTTAATTTAATTAAAAGTACTTAAATTAAATTAGTGTTGGATTAATTTCATTAGGTTCACTTAAATTACTAAAATTATATTTTTGTTGTTATAGGCTTTGGTAAGTTGTTCAATTAAGCAAATTATGTTTATGTTATGATTGCATTATAATTGTAAGGTTGCAATTGAATTAATTATTTAAATGGAATGAAATTGTAATTAATGGATGCAGTACTTAATTGGTGCATGTTTAATCTTCTAAGGTAGCTGCAGGTTAAATTAGCGACGATATTAAACAATACATTAGCCTTGCATAACTTGCAAGTTTATTGTGATTAAACTATTTCAATATAGGTATATGTTATTACTTCACTTAAACTTATATGTGTTTATAAAGATTGATTAATCATCTGAATTGGCATTGGAAAATGTTCAAGATATTGGTAAATTTAATAAGTATGTATGTGCACTAGTTAGCAAGTTATCGAGTTTCCATGAAATTATTCGTAACAACATGAGCATGAGTTTAGTAATTCTAAGTTAAATAATATTATGAATCCAACACATTTATTTCTTCTTGATTTAAACCCATTTTTTTTTTTTGAAATCGTGCATTGAAATTTTTACTTTTACTTTTAATTTTTCTTAGTTAAGTTTTAGTTTTTAAATCACTTCCTCAAAATCAAAATATTTTCAATCATCAAAGTGTTTGATTTATATTTCAAAAATATTTTTCACAGTCCTTGTGGGTATGATAACTCGACATTTACTTACCATTTTATTACTTGTTAACGATTGTATACACTTGCACATTTCTGTCATTCCAGGTGGTTCCTTGATTGATGACTTTGGTTATGTGTATTATCGAGCTTCTAACTCCAATGGTTCAAACTTTGATGGTCGAACATAGTCCTTCGAGTTGGCTTCCATCAAAGTCATATTTTCCTTACCTTGTTCATCTTCCAATGGTTCAGACCCTAAGGTGTTTTCCAATGGGTCTTCTACAAAATTACTTTCCCATTCCATAGAAACTATGGCTTTTAATTGTTGGATCACCGGGACACCCCCGTGGCATAGCGAAAAAATTATTTTGGTGATCCAAACAAGGAATTCATGCACGAGGAACGAATCGAGAAGAAAAGCTTTGAAAAATATACCTTTCGTACTCTGAAAAATAGGAAGGAACCACTGTTGTTTTAATCCCCTTCACAAGCTGCCGATCCAAAGCCACAACAAAATCATTTCGGCCTCTCCGTAGTCCACCCTGTTGCAAACGAACAAAAACTCTCATTGAACATTTCAAAGAGTTTTTCAAAAAAGAAATACAACTGCTAGACCTAGGTTTTTTTTTTCTTTTTGTGTGTAATGTTGATTAACACCCTTTTGCACCTTAGGGTTTTTTTTATGATTCCTTTTATTTAATATCCCCTAAAAAAACAGAATCCCCTTTTTGGTGACTAAATATATATGAAAATATCACAGTGTAATATCATTTCCAAAAGGATATTAATTTCCATATATATTTTATGTTTGACAGAAATTAATTAATATAATAATTTATTTTGATAATTTTAGTAAACATATCATAATTAATATTTTAGATGAATCTAATTCATACATTTATTTTAACTATGTTCTTTATTCTTGTACAATGAATTAGTACATATACTGTGTTTATTATTTAACAGTCAAATTAAATTAATTCAATAATTAATATAATTCTCGTGACAGTTAAATTTAATACCAACTCCGTTTAGATTTTATTCGTTTCAACCATAAGGTGTGATTCAATACTAGAAAACTTCTAACGTTACAAGCAATTTTCCAAGAAGGATAAAGACAAAACACAACAAGTGGAAGAATGACATCCAAAAAGGAGCATTCAATTTTGGAGGTGACGTGAAAAGAAGCCAATCCATCACCATCCATAAATGAATAAGACAAAGATGATGCAAGCATGATGGAAGCAACCATTAATGTCTTTGAAACATGGAAACAACCACAACAATTTCGATAGAAGACGGTGGAAGCAACCATCAAATCAAGAAGGCTACGTGGATTTCTAGAATTTTTACTATAAATAGGCATTGTTGTAGCCTAAACAAGGCAGATCGAAAAAATCCTAGATGAATTTTAGTTTTCTTTTGTATACTCTCTTGTTCAAGAAATATAAGAAATCTTTCTTGATCATCCTTTTGTAAATTACCTACTTTCTTCTTGTATAATAAAATCCTACGATATTATAATAGCCTTCCGTTTGTGCATATCCCTCCCTCCCCCTGTAATCGATATCAGAGCAGCTCCGGAGTAACGATTTCTGGAGTTCTAATATCGTAGTTATCATTGTAAGTTTTTATCTTTAATCTTCAATTCCGTTTATTTTGTGGTTTTTTATCTCAAAACCCGTATATCTATTTTTCTGTCTTCTTGTTGCCGTTGAGTCCGAGTGGGACATTGTAGGCGTTTGTGAAGACATTATAGATAACAGAAGGTCTTAGGTACCAGGGATAAAAAAAACATGGAACAAATGGATTGTTTGTATAAAGATAAAACTTGTAATCATACTATGCATATAGACTCTAAGAATGAAAATAATATTTCGGCTCTTAGTAAAGGTATCAATAGTTTAATAGATATGACATCTATATATTTTAATAAATTATATACTAAAGTCAATAAAATAGAAGAAAAAGTAGACAATATGGGAGAAGTAACAGATTTAGATTTGAATAACAAGTCTAAAGAACTTTTATCAGATGTTAATAATAAATTAGATCAAGTTATTAATAATAATATAGAATCGGACTTAGATTTAGAACCTTTATGTTATGGTAATAGTAATGTTATTTTAGCTTTATCAGATGAAGATGAGTCTTCGGATGAATCTTCAACCTATAGTAAAAAGGAAAAAGGAAAAAAAAAAAGAGAAAATGTTAAAAAACAAGAAAAATATGATTTTGACTCCTATAAAACTCTTATAGAACATTGGAAAACCCAATTTTCTAAAACAGAAGATAAATATGAAAGATTTGAATATTTAAAACTAATAGAAGAACTTTATGAAAAACATAAAGATCTATTTACTAAGTATAATTATCACTATATGTTAAAATATGATACTACAGAAAGTAGTAATAGTTCTAATAAAAGTAGTAATAATTCTGACAATTCTGATGTAGATATTAATGTCACTAGTCACAATTCTGATGAAGATAATACATCAACAGAAGAAAATATAGAAATTCCTGAACCTATGGATACTGAACAAGCAGATCCATATGATTATGAGTTACCAAAACCTAGGGAAATTGATAAACAAGATCCTTATGGTAAAAGAAAAATAGATTCAGATCTTCAAATAGAAGATAATCTGAAAAAGACTTTAGAATATTTGAAAAACCAATATTTACCAATAGAATTAAAAACTACTCATTTTCCTAATAAATTAGATAAAATATCTAAAGATACAAAAGTCAAAGAAAAACCAATAATTCAAAAGATGAAACTTGGAAAAAAGGATATTATTACTTTTTCACATTGGTAGTAATACTAGAAAACTTCTAACGTTACAAGCAATGAGTGGCATCTAGCAATGCATCATCGCTACCCAAGTTACAAGAAGTCGTGATTCAACATAACCTTTCTGTGATAAATTTTCATGTATTATATCCCTTTGTCCTTTATATCTCAATTAGACACAAGTCATGCAATAGTCACACTTGCAAAGTCCAATTTCATGTTTCTTGATACCCAAAGTAGACTACAATAAACAACTAAGAGTAATATCTCATATTAACTTATTTGAGCATGGCCATGCATTTCTAGTCACACTTAATCAAGTAGCCTAAGATATTTCTCCCATTATGTAGGAGGGACAAATCCTGTATTGATCAATCATATTCCACTATATAGATTGTGGCATACCCAACATCAGTCTTTATAGTACAACCCGTTATAGTAGACATTTGATTATATCAAAATATATGACTCATTATGTTGGGACAATGATGATATCAAGTCTAAGGACCGTATACATAGTTATCACTATGAGTAATGTTGTGACTATTATATAATAATCCAAGAAACATACTCATAACGGGTTAGTCCAATATGTCATTCTCTAACATATACTCATGCATTAATTTTGACATCCCTATGTCAATGACAACATTTTGTCATCAATCAACTACATGTTAGTCTTAATGCATTATTATTGTCCAAACCCAAAATAATACTCGACTAAGGGCCTTTTAAAAATAATCATATTATTCTCAGGAAATTATTATAAAATAGTTTATTTATATACACAGAAAAGAAATTAAAATAATATGGCAATGTCTTATATTAATAAACGAGGTAAAACAAGTATGTTATTACAATCATCTCATGATTTGTCTTTGGGCATACTCTAACACTAATTCCTCCATTACTGAACATTCTACAACCAGTTCACCTTTTTGCACGTCTATTAATGTTCTTCCAGCTGCTACGAAAGGTCTCCCCAGGATAATTAGCAATTCTTTATCTGCTTCGAAATCTAAAACAATAAAATCAGTAGGAAAGGTAAACTTATCTATACGTACGAAAACATCCTCAATCTTTCCTTCTAGGTATGCCAAAGATCGATCCACCAATTGGAGTGTCACAATCGTGGGTCTTACTTCACCTATGCTTAACATCTTAAAAATAGACTTTGGCATCAAGTTGATGCTCGCTCCTAAATCGCATAAAGCTTTATCACAATAAGATTATCCAATATTACAAGTATAGTAAAGCTTCCGAGGTCCTTCATTTTAAGAGGTAGTTTGTTCTATAGGAACGCACTACACTCTTTAGTTAATACTACAGTATCGAACTCATTAAACCTCTTCTTCTTGGACAGAATGTCCTTCATGAACTTGACATAGTTGGGAATTTAAACTAAGGCTTCTACCAATGGGATATTGATGTGAAGCTACTTTAGAACGTCCAAAAACTACTTGAATTGCATCTCTTATTTCTGTTGCTTGAGTCATTGTGGATATGGAGGTGATGGAGCTTTGGCTTGGATTGGAAAAATTTTCTAAGGAATTGTATCTGCATCTAAATAAGGTGTTAGCTTATCAGAATTCACTAGTTTCAATTTTACCTATTCAAACTTTGTAGAATCTGGCTCTTGTGGTGAAGGAATTTCAACTGTCAATTGACTTTCGTTTTCCTTAGCAAGTTCATCTTCAACCTCAACTTCCTTGGGTTCCAAAGTCTTTCCACTTCATAAAGAAACTACTTTGCAATGTTCCTTACCTAAATTCCTTTGATTTTCCGTGTCAATCGGCAAGGCTCTTTGTTGTCTATTACGAAGCTCCACAGTTAATTGACCCATTTGGTTCTCCAAATTTTCTAGTGTTGCAGCTTGGCTTTGGATTAAGGCATCATTCTTAGCCATGTAAGCCTTCAAAAAATTCTCCAAACTATGAGTTTGTGGAGGTTTCAAAATTTATTGATTGAACCCTTGGGGTTGATTTAATCTATGTTGCATGTAAGTGTTGTTGTAACAGCCCATATTTAGTAAAATCGAAACAGTGGTTTTGGGACCACAAATTTGAAGTAAAAATTTTATTTTATTATTATTTTATTTCCTTCAGCATGAAAGTAATATCGTATAAAAATTTCGTTAAGAAATTTTACCGTATATGTGCTCCATTTGATAAAAAAGGACTAAATCACGAAAAGTGCAAAAGTTGAGTTCTAATAGCTAAAGGTATTAAACAGCTATATAACCTTAAGGTTTGAGTCCTTAAATGGCAATTAGACCATAAATAGTGATAGAGGATGTACATGGCTTGGCATATGTGTAATTTGTGATGTTTTAAAAGGTTAATTTTGTAATTAGGTAAATTAAACTAATCTAATAAAAGAAAACATGAAACTAAAACATTACCTTCTTCATTTTCTAACCTAAAGAATCGGCCACCATAGACAAACAAAGGAGAAGGTTTCAGCTAGGCTATTTTCCTTGCATTGGTATGTATTTTTGTCCCGTTTTTAACGATTTCTATGTTTTCGGGTTTGTTATAGCTTAATCTCGCTAGCCTTGGGACTAATTTGTGAAATTGTTAAATTATTAGGGTTTTACCATTAATGAATATACATGAGTTTTGATGTTTGATGATAGAAAATGGATAGGTGTTGTTAGATAAACAACTTTTGTAAAGAGATTTTTGATGAAATTATCAATTAGGGATTAAATTGAAAAATAGAAAATTATACATGGTGAATTTTTGAAATAAATGAAATATAGTGCACGTCAGGGACCTAATTCATATTTGGCCATAGTTGGTTGTGATGGAATTTCATGAATTTCCATTTTTATGAGCTAGGGACTAAATTGTATAGAAATTAAAACTATATGGCAAAATGGTAATTTTGCCAAAATATGATATTGGGCTAAATTAAATGAATTATATATTAAATTGAGTACATTTATCTATATAGATCAAGACGGACCTCGTACAACTTTAGATCAGGGCAAAGAGAAAGTCTCAAATTAATCACCTAAGTATCTACGTATACTTGTCGAGGTAAGTTCGTGTAACTAAATCGAGTTTATATGTTTTTAATTGAATTATACATGTGTTGTGAAATGTCATACATATATAACGATTGCATATCGAACGATGTACGACAATTACCGAGTCCTGTTTGAACCTTAGGAATTTGTAGGATACAAATGACATGTCATTAAGGTTTACATGATTCGAGTACTAGTCCTGAATGTCTTACCGATGGCTGAGGTTCGGCATGTGTTGCAGATACTCCACAGCTCGTGTGAGCAGCATCGTGGAGCTATGTTTCGACCCACAGCTCGTGTGAGCATACCGATTTATAGCTTATAAGAGCATACCGATTTACAGCTCGTGAGAGCATACTGATTTACAAGTCGAGTGAGCCGATTCACAGCTCATTTGAGCATACATGTATAGGATTTGACGGATTACAGTTATATGATTTAGTAGATTATGTGTGAGTTATCTTGGGTATCCAATAGATTCTAAATGGTTCAACGGGAAAAGTTCTGATACGAAATGATAAGAGTTTGATACGAACTATACAGGGATTTATATGAATTACATGGAAATGTTGTTACATGGTATATGGAAATGGATGATACATGGATATGAAACATAATTATATGTTGTACTCATCCATGTTTACTTAGTTTATGTATATGTTTACATGGCTAACTTGTTTGATGTATATGCATAGGCTTTGGCCAAACTATGGTTGGAATATGCTATGTTACTTACATAATATGTGATTAAATGGTAAGTTATGTTCTATGTTATACGAACTTACTAAGCTTAAATGCTTACTCTATGTTACTTTCCGTGTCTTATTGTGAATCGAAAGCTCGTTCGGGTTGGAAGCTTGTCAGAGTTATATCACATTATCTATCGACTCTTTTGGTACATTCGGTTATTTAATTTTGGTTATAGTGGCATGTATAGGTATTTTGGCTAATGTTGGCCATGTGTTTGGTTGATGGAAATGGCCATTTAATTTGGCTTGTGATTTAGCACTTCGATTATGATATAAGCTTAGTTCATGGCATGTAAATATTAGCCTTATAATGGTTGATGAATGACTTAATATGGTTGAATGATGGAAGACAAATGGTTGAATATGCATATTTTCTATGGCTTGTGACTTGCTGGAAATGTTGAGAATTAGCATTTTGTTTGAATGGCTTAAATGATTATGGATGCTAGTGGTTGAATGGCATGATTAGTACCATTTGGTATATTTTTGGTAAGTAAATCACATGATATGTATTGATGAAAATATGCATATAAGTTAACTAATCATTTTGGCCAAATTGAATACATGATTATACATGTTTAAATGTTGTTATTTGAGGTGGCATTGGGCATATTGATTGTATGTTATTATACCATATGTTTATAGCTTGATTTTCATGGTTTGAATGCCTTTTTGATGGCTTGAATATTAGTACAAAGTTGGTCGTAGGTACTTCTAGACATGGGTAAGAAAATGGCTTGTAAAATAGCCTATTTTTGTCCACACGGGTAGAGACACGGACATTTTTCTCAGCCGTGTGTGACGCACAGCCAGGCGAAACGGTCGTGTGTCCCTATAGCTTTCAAAGGGTCGTAAGTCAGGCTGTTACACGGCCTAGCAAATGGCTTGGCACATAGGCGTGTGGCTTGGCCGTGTGACCCAAGTCAATGAGTTACATGGGCACGGACACGAACACGGGCTAGGATACGATTGTATGTCCCTACTTCGAATGCCTACATGGCTTGAGACACGGACGTGCTGTAACGACCCGAAATTGGGCCTAGTAGATTTGGGCCCAATGGGCCTTGGGCGTAGGAGTGTTTAAAATTTTTGAGAACAAAAGAACGACATTACTTCGAGTTGGACTTATTAAGAAGGTGATTTTGGAAAGTTACGAGGCTTCTAGGAAGTTTCAGGTTCAAGTTAGGCTATAGGTAAATTTCTGTGTTTATGCATTTAAGGGGGAGAAGGTAAGGGGCATCAAGACTTAAGGAAATAAGTGTGCCTATTGCTAGTACAAGGAGTCTATTGGTAAAGGTGGAAAGTGGCTTGTGGAGTGTACTAATGGTCTGAGTTTCGAATCCCATCTATTGCATTTTTGAGTAAATTTTTATGCTTCTCTTCCATGTGTCGGCCATGACTTTATTATGGTAAGGAAGACTTTTTATTGATGGAAAGATGGCTAAGGAATATGGTAAGGAGGAAGACTAGGGAAAATGAAGGAAAGAAATGAAGGAAAAAGGTAAGAGAAGGGAACATGTTGGCCTATTATGTGGAAGACGTTTTGGAAAGAATATTTTGGGGTCAACACTCATCTTTTGGTAAAGATGATACATGGTTTTGGTAGGAGGGGGAGCCGAATTTCTCTAGCTCTCCCTTGTATTTTCACATTTTTTTTGGGTCACTTTTTCTTTACCTAATATTTTGTTCCTTTTTGGTTACATTTCCTCCTTGTCGGAATTCCCTCTTCTTCTATAGTGTTCCTTCTACTCATCTTTTCGCTCTTTTCATCCAATTCTAACTAGTACAACTTGAGCCGTGTGTTGCAAATCTCTTCTTGGCCGAAACCCCTACTTCTTTTTTCCCTCCTAATATTCAAGTAGTTGATTCCATTCTTCTCATCTTTCAGTTTCCATTGTAGTGTGTCCCAAAAACCGAATAGTGGTTCTTACGTTTTGTTGTTGTGCTGAATCTTTTCTTCCATTCGACTTTTCTCTGAGTTAAGTTAAGTCAAAACACTCTTTTGCCGAGATTCTTTTGATAATAAAAGGGTGAGGATCGTTAACATCAGTTGTAGTAAAGGAGCGTGTGATGGTAGTCAGAAGGCGGGGTTGAATATCGGGACTCCGTAGAGGGAGATCACGTAGTGGGTCAACGGAGAGTGGTTCTTTAGGAAATCCAAATCAGGTGTGTAATCCCGTACCCTTCTGTATACATGTTCTAAATGATGTGTAATCTCACACCTCTCTGAATGTTTGCATGAAATATTCTGTGATTCGGTCGAAATACCGAAGAAAACCGGAAACTGACATCCTTGATCACTCTGGCGTGCGTATATTCGTAGTAGTAACCATATTTTGCAATGAAACGGTTTTGGTTAACAACAGTGACGTGATTTTGAAAAATCAGAAAAAATAGGAGAAAGGGAATTAGAAAGTGTATAAGATATAGAATTAAAGCTTACTGTGTCTATTTTTATATGAAAGAAACGGAGTAGGAAAAAGAATTTTATATCTGTGATATTTTAATTGTAGTGAGATTGGTTCTGATTGACTTCGTGGTTCTATGTTCTGTCTTGGAAAAATCATTTAAAATTATACAAAGTGAATTATGAGTTATAATTTATATGTATAGATTCCTTAGTGAGCCTATTTCAATAGAAACAAGTGGGAGCACCATATGAAAACTGTACATTGAGATATATGAATTTCGGGTAAGAGAGGTCAGAACCGTTGGTCAGTGAAACAAGGGAAACTTTAATGAATAAACTGTACTAAATGGCTAAGCCAAAAATTCTAGAAACATTTTAGTAAAAAGATATATAAGTCTAGTTTCAAGGAAAATATATGGATCTAAATTTCGAGTTTCCTAACTCGAGTTATAGTCAGTTTAGTCAATATGACGCAGATAGACAGTTTCAATTTTTATGCCCCACATTAGTAGTTAAGTTTGGGTTGCGAAATTACCAAAATACCCTTCAAGGGTAAATTACCGAAATACCCTGGGTTGTGAGATTACCAAATTACCCTTGGTGGGTAAAATTTTTGAATTACAAAAATTCCCCTATGGGCCAAATTATGAAAATGCCCCTACGGGCCAATTTACTAAAATGCCCCTACGGGCCAATTTACTAAAATGCCCCTATGGGTCGAACTGCTATATTGCTTTAATGGGCCAATTTACAAAGTGTTATAATAGGTAGATTCACCATAATAAAATATTGGACTAATGATTGTTGTTTATATTTGTAAATATTATGCTTTATTATGTATGTTGCATTTACATAATTTTGCATGGGATGGGAAAAATGTTGAAGAGAAGTGTAGCCCGGTGGCACTGCCACAAGAATGTTTGTTATTATGATTCACTATGATTCCGGTGGCTTGGCCACAATCAAAATATATTATAAATGGCAACTTGCCTGCGATTGGTGTGTTTGGCGGGGTGGGTTGACTTGATCCCCACAAGTGTGATGGGATGGTACGAGTGGTGTGTAGCGGATGGATTACTAGGATGGGTTGGGTTGCGTACATTGCACACACATATATATATATTTATATATATATATATATATAATATATATATGTTCTGTTATGTAAATGGGCTTCGGCCCAAGATTATGCTTTATGGGCTCAGGCCCAAGTTTTTGCTAAACGGGTTCAAGCCCAGTGGACAACGGTAAGGGGATTATGCACTGAGTTCTAGTAACTCACCCCTTTTTCCTTAACCCTTGCAGGTAATGCTCAGTGATGCGGGACTTGGGCCATGGATGACTCGGTGGAGGCCATACTTCATAAATGGCTTTTATTGAACTTTAGATTTCTATTTCCGTTCATTTTATTACTTTTACTATTTTGGGTTTTTATGTTGTAATAAGGCCTCTGGAATATTTTATTTTTGTTTTATGTTTGACATACTTATTATTTTGCTCAAATTGTTTTAAATGGGAATTTTTCTAAAAACTTAAATGAAGATTTTCCAAAATAGATTAACAAATGGATTTTATAACAAACCTTTATAAATATTTTAACTCGAAAATTTTCTCTCAAATTATCAACAATGTTTTCAAAAGTCATAGTTTATAAGATCTCTAGTTCAAATTATCAGTTTATTAATCAACCTTCGAGGTTAGTAGTACTTTATCAAATATTTTAAATCAAACTTGTTTTCTTGATTATAACAAAATAATACCTATTTTAGTATGAATAAAAAAAGATTTAACATGTTTTTCTCATGTGACATGTCAGATCCGGTCATAACGCATGGGCCGGGTTTGGAGTGTTACATTTTATGGTATCAGAGCCGGTTGCAAAACTCGGCTGTGGTTTGGGTTCAAAAGCGTTTTCCAAAACTGTTTAAAATTTTAATTTATAAATGCATGTTCTAAAGGAAGTATGGCACCACGGGTATTCGGCACCAAGTTAAGTAAGTTTATGTTTTCATTTTAGAATTATTGTGATATGACTGTAGAAATACTCTAGAACTTTTAGCCTTAGGAGCTGAAACTATAGAGATTGAGACTATAGGACACGTTTTGCGAAAATAACTTTACTTCTTATACTCCATAAAACATTGTTTAATAAACACTGAAATAGCATACTGATTCATAAGACTCTTAATCAGATTAAATTGATTTAGTGAACATGAGCGCTAGAAGACGTGGACGTGGTAGACATGGACATGGTAGAGGCCGAGGTACTAGGGCTAGATTTTCAGCATCGGGGCATGTTTCCGAAAGGGAGGTGTTGGCATCGTCATAGGCTGAGACGGGATCTCATGATCGTGCTGGGGTTGATGAGCTGACTCAAATAGTTAAGGAGGTATTGGAGGAGGTTAAAGGAACTGGTGAAGCACTTCGAGTTGGATGTGTGGACTGTAAGAAGAAAAGAGATCACGATTCTCTAGGGTCGCAGTCTCGTTTCGTGAAGCGTATTAAGGCACGTCCAAACTTTCCGGCTTGCAATTATTGCAGAAGGCATCATCCGGGAGAATGTTGGAGGAGGTCAGGAGCATGCTTGAGATGCGGGTCTAAGGAGCATAAGGCTCGAAATTGTTTCATCACCATCAAGTCAGGTATGTTTTGGTTGGACGTGATGATTGAAGGTAGAAAAATTTAGGTATAAGTGGTAGATAACTGCTTGCTTCTGTGGTTAGATGTTTGGTTGGTGAAAGAGGATTCAATATTATGTTAAAAGTACATTAGTGTTATTAAGATCAGAGTGCGCAACGAAAGCATAGTGGTGTGATTTGAGCGGTGCATTTAGTAGTTGGTTGGAAATTTTGAGGACGAAATTTCTTTAAGGAGGGTAGAATTGTAACGACCCGAAATTGGGTCTAGTAGAATTAGACCCAATGGGCCTTGGGTGTAGGAGTGTTTAAAATTTTTGAGAACAAAAGAACGACATTATTTCGAGTTGGACTTATTAAGAAGGTGATTTTGGAAAGTTACGAGGCTTCTAGGAAGTTCCGGGTTCAAGTTAGGCTATAGGTAAATTTTTGTGTTTATGCACTTAAGGGGAAGAAGGTAAGGGGCATCAAGACTTAAGGAAATAACTGTGCATATTGCTAGCGCAAGGAGTCTATTGGTAAGGTGGAAAGTGGCGTGTGGAGTGTACTAAGGGTCTGAGGTTCGAATACCATCTATTGCATTTTTGAGTAAATTTTTGTGCTTCTCTTCCATGTGTCGGCCATGACTTTATTATGGTAAGGAAGACTTTTTATTGATGGAAAGATGGCTAAGAAATATGGTAAGGAGGAAGACTAGGGAAAATGAAGGAAAGAAATGAAGGAAAAAGGTAAGAGAAGGGAACATGTTGGCCTATTATGTGGAGGATGTTTTGGAAAGAATATTTTGGGGTCAACACTCATCTTTTGGTAAAGATGATACATGGTTTTGGTAGGACGAGGAGCCGAATTTCTCTAGCTCATTTTCACATTTTTTTTGGCTCACTTTTTCTTTACCTAATATTTTGTTCCTTTTTGGTTACATTTCCTCCTTGCCGAATTCCCTCTTCTTTTATAGTGTTCCTTCTACTCATCTTTTCTCTCTTTTCATCCAATTCTAATTAGTACAACTTGAGTCGTGTGTTGCAAATCTCTTCTTGGCCAAAACCCCTACTTCTTTTTTTCCTCCTAATCTTCAAGTAGTTGATTCCATTCTTCTCATCTTTCGGTTTCCATTGTAGTGTGTCCCAAAAACCGAATAGTGGTTCTTACGTTTTGCTGTTGTGCCGAATCTTTTTTTCCATTCGACTTTTCTCTGAGTTAAGTTAAGTCGAAACACTCTTTTGCCGTTTCTTTTGATAATAAAAGGGTGAGGATCGTTAACATCAGTTGCAGTAAAGGAGCGTGTGATGGTAGTCAGAAGGCGGGGTTGAGTATCGGGACTCCGTAGAGGGAGATCACGTAGTGGGTCAACGGAGAGTGGTTCTTTAGGAAATCCAAATCAGGTGTGTAATCCCGTACCCTTCCGAATACATGTTCTAAATGATGTGTAATCTCACACCTCTCTGAATGTTTGCATGAAATGTTCTGTGATTCGGTCGAAATACCAAAGAAAACCAGAAACCGACATCTGTGATCACTCGGGCATGCGTATATTCGTAGTAGTAACCATATTTTGCAATGAAACTGTTTTGGTTAGCAGCAGTGACGTGATTTTAAAAAATCATGAAAAATAGGAGAAAGGGAATTAGAAAGTGTATAAGATATAGAATTAAAGCTTACTGTGTCTATTTTTATACGAAAGAAACAGAGAAGGAAAAGGAATTTTATATTCTATGATATTTTAAGTTTAGTGAGACTGGTTCTGATTGACTTCGTGGTTCCCTGTTTTGTCTTGGAAAAATCATTTAAAATTGTACAAAGTGAATTATGAGTTATAATTTATATGTATAGATTCCTTAGTTAGCCTATTTTCAATAGAATCAAGTGGGAGCAACATATGAAAACTGTACAGTGAGATATATGAATTTTGGATAAGAGAGGTCAGAACCATTTGTCAGTGAAAAAAGGGAAATTTTAATGAGTAAACTGTACTAAATGGCTAAGCCAAAAATTCTAGAAAAATTTTAGTAAGAAGATATATCAGTCTAATTTCAAGGAAAATTTACAGATCTAAATTTCGAGTTTCCTAACTCGAGTTATAGTTAGTTTAGTCAATATGATGCAGGTGGACAGTTTCAATTTTTATGCCCCACATTAGTTGTTAAGTCTGGGTTACGAAATTACCAAAAAACCCTTGGAGGGTAAATTACCGAAATACCCTGGGTTGCGAACCGAATTATGAAAATGCCCTTATGGGCCAAATTACGAAAATGCCCCTACGGGCTGATTTACTAAAATGCCCCTATGGGCCACACTGCTAGATTGCTTTAATGGGCCAATTTACAAAGTGCTATAATGGGTAGATTCACCATAATAAAATATTGGACTAATGATTGTTGTTTATATTTGTAAATATTATGCTTTGTTATGTATGTTGCATTTACATAATTTTGCATGGGATGGGAAAAATTTTGAAGAGAAGTGTAGCCTGGTGGCACTGCCACAAGAATGTTTGTTATTATGATTCACTATGATTCCGGTGGCTTGGCCACAATCAAAATATATTATAAATGGCAACTTGCCTGCGATTGGTGTGTTTGGCGGGGTGGGTTGACTTGATCCCCACAGATGTGATGGGATGGTACGGGTGGTGTGCAGTAGATGGATTACTAGGATGGGTTGGGTTGCATACATTGCATATATATATATATATGTGTGTGTTCTGTTATGTAAATGGGCTTCAGCCCAAGATTATGCTTTATGGGCTCAGGCCCAAGTTTTTGCTAAATGGGTTCAAGCCTAGTGGACAACGGTAAGGGGATTATGCACTGAGTTCTAGTAACTCACCCCTTTTTCCTTAACCCTTGCAGGTAATGCTCAGTGACGTGGGACTTGGGCCATAGATGACTCGGTAGAGGCCATACTTCAGAAATGGTTTTTATTGAACTTTAGATTTCTATTTCCGTTCATTTTATTACTTTTACTATTTTGGGTTTTTATGTTGTAGTAAGGCCTCTGGAATATTTTATTTTTGCTTTACGTTTGACATACTTATTATTTTGCTCAAATTGTTTTAAATGGGAATTTTTCTAAAAACTTAAATGAAGATTTTCCAAAATAGATTAACAAATGAATTTCATAACAAACCTTTATAAATATTTTAACTCGAAAATTTTCTCTCAAATTATCAACAATGTTTTCAAAAGTCATAGTTTATAAGATCTCTAGTTCAGATTATCGGTTTATCAATCAACCTTCGAGGTTAGTAGTACTTTATCAAATATTTCAAATCAAACTTATTTTCTTGACTATAACATAATAATACCTATTTTAGTATGAATAAAAAAAGATTTAATATGTTTTTCTCATGTGACATGTCAGATCCGGTCATAACGCATGGGCCAGGTTTGGGGTGTTACACGTGCAGTGTTGAAAACTTTCAATGTTCTCTAAAAAATTCTATGAGTTTTCAATTTAGTCCCTACTTGTTTCAAACGTGTTTTTAGGGCCTCGATGGCTCGTATAAGGGACAATGTATAAGGGACAATGTAACGCCCCTGAATTTTAGGCATAGAAGAATTTGGTCTTGGGCATAGGAGCGTTTAAAATTTTTGTGAACAAAAGAACGGCACAATTGCATGTTAGATCTGCTGGGTGAGCAATTTTGGAAGGTTAATGGGCTTTTATGAAGTCCTGGGTTCAAGCCATATCATATGGAAAATTTTTATGTTTAGCATTAGGGGAACCATGACTCCTGGTTTTATGCCTTTTAGATAATTGTGATTAAAAAGAGACACAAAAGAGCCTGTGGAGTAGTGGCAATGTGGCGACACAGGTGTAGCAAAAAGGTGGCATCACAGGTGTGGCAAGGAGGTCAGAGGTTCAAGTCTCACTGCATGCAAATGGGATTATTTATTTTGCTCATGTGTGGGCAAGAGTTTGTGTTGGATTTGAACTCTATGTTGGAGAGTTTGAATGGGTCAAATAAGTGGTTTAAGGAGTGGATCATGGAGGAAATTAAGGAGGGGATCATGGAGAGATAAGGGGAGGAAATCAAGGAAAGTTGGGTAGGTGAAAGTTGGTACTGAAATGGGGTCTTTGCTTTTGGAAATTCGTCTAATGTATAGTAGGATACAATTTTTCTTTTAGCCATTTCAGCTTTTGGCTCATTTTGTTTAGTTCTTTTTGCCTTTTGCCAGAATCGAGCAATACCCTTTTCTCTGCTACTTTTGTTGCAACAATTGCTACTTGTGCCGATTCTCCCTTTATTCCTCCTCTTGGCATTTTTCTGCTCTTCTTGTTTCTCAATTTGACTGAGCCAATCCCTTCTCTCCCTCCTTTCTTACTCATTCAAAGTTCTTCTTCTCACTTAGCTAAAATCGAATTCTCCTTCTTTCTATTTCTTTTTTTGCAACTTTTCATCTCTATCATCCTTGAGTATTCTTTCTTAATCTAGAATTAGGCCAAATATTAGTTATCTTTTCTTCTTCTTCTCTTTTGATTCGGTCAACATTTGATTGTTGTTCTTGACCGATTCTCTTCCTCCCCATCTGCTTTAATCCGCACTGTCAAAGGTTTGTTGGTCCTGTGGTCGAATGTTGTATTCGAATATACCCTGTCCTTGTAACCAAATATTAATATTTCCTCCATCTGTTGCTCCAGCCTCTGAAGTGCCGAATCTGTTCTTCTCTTAAAGGTTGTCTGAGTTCAATTTATCTATTGGCTGGTTGTTAGGGTAAGTGGTTTGTGCTTTCAATCCTTGACTGAATGCTAGTTCTCTTGTTGGCCGTGTGTTTTCCTTAGGTTAGTATTTGATTAACATTGGTTACTGGATATTGATACTTAATAATGGTGGTGGTACATATAAACCACAACGAGGTGAGATCGATTTGTAATCAAGCGGCTTAAGAAGTATAAGCCGATTCAGTTAAGGTAGGTATTAATCTTGGGTTCGGCTTCTGTATTAGAAAGGTTTGTTAAATCTTATTAATAGAATGGCTAACCGAATACCTTAATCAAATATAGGTTCTACGCTCCTGGGCTACTATGTTTTTCTCCAACAAGGTATGTACACACACCACTCCACCTGTAGATCGGCAAATGCCAAAAATCTGAAAATACGGCAACGGTTACCATACGAGCGCATGAACGCTCATGTGGGAAAGTCGATACAATGATGGAGGCCACCATGAGCGGTCTCATGGTCTTGGGCCACTTTTGGGTCAAATGGGCCGAAATGGGTCGTGTGGGGCCAATGGGCTCGCGGGCCCCATATGGGTCGCATAATGGGCTTTGGGCCTATTCACACTCTTTACTGTAAGGTAAGATTACCGAAATAACCCCATAGGGTAAAATGACTGAAATACCCCCATAAGGTAAATGACCGAAATACCCCTATAGGGTAAAATGACTAAAATGCCCCTACATGTTATATGATTGCTATTGTATGTCATTTATGGTATGTTTGCATTCATGTGATATTATCATTGCATGGGGGATGGGATTATTGATTTGGAGGAAGTACATGATTTGATAGGGTCCCATGGCCGCTTGACAATTGTGGATCCACCAATGGCTTTAAGCCGATTATGTGATTGGCAGCTCTGCTGCAATATTGGTTAGTGCCGCAATCGATGCTACATAAGGAGTGTAGGGATGGGTGGGTCGATTTAATTCCCACAAGAGCGTAGGATTGGAGAGGAGATGGAGTGCAGGGTTGGTATGGGCATTAATGCATTGCATATACTGATTCTGATGTTGAGATGGGCTTAGGCCCAGATAGATGTGACATTTGTTATGGGCTAAGGCCCAATTGGAGCTATTATGGGCTAAGGCCCAAATGCCACTGTTACTGTAATGGGCTTAGGCCCAAATTGATGTGATGCATGCTTTATGATCGATGATGGTTGTACACACTGAGTTTTCATAAACTCACCCCCTCTTTTTAATTTTTTAGGTAATTCTCAGTAAGCGATTTGAAGTATTGGAGGACTCAGAGGTGGCCACACTACGAACAGCTTTAAATTTTAGTATTCTATTTTACGTTACTTAACCGCTTTCTTATTTGGGTTGTAATAAGGCCTCTTTTAATTTTTGGTTTTTAATTTTGGATTTTCAGTTTATTACGTTTTCTATCTGTTAAAAGTAGATCGTGGTTTTCCAAAACAATAACTGTTTTTCAAATGTTATGTTTCCGCAACTTAATTTTAAATATCATTTTTTTGTAAATCATTTGTTTTAAATTAAGCTTCCGCAACAAATAAGGTTTTAAAGGCAATAACATTTTAAAAGGGAATAACTTTTTAATAAACCACGATAGCAAATAAACAAACGCAAACTGAGGTTTTGTAGAAGTTTTAAATTTCAAGAAGGGTTCTCAATGAAACATGGTTTTTGAAAAACACTTCAATGTGACACGCCAAATTCGGCCCTAACGTCTAGGCTGGGTTTGGGGTGTTACAGACAATATGTATGTTTTGGATTAGTTTTAATATGATTATCGATATAATTTGAAATGTTTGAAATTTTCTATTCGTTTGATTTGAAACTCCTATAATGCTCTATAACCCTGTTCCGACGACGGATACGGGTTAGGGGTGTTACAGTTGTTCGGTCTACCTCCTATATTACTCCATGAAAAGTTTGGATGGTTTTCCCATGAAGGGTTATAGAAGTTGGAATGTGGTCCTTGTCCACTTCTATTCTGATTTTGATTCCCTACATAATAAACAGACTCGAGATTTGATGGATGATTCTCAAACGAATGTCTGATCTGTCATAATTCATTGAAATAGATTAAAGTAGTTTTCGTACTTTAAGAGCTTGAATATAAGCAATCTTATTGTGTTTTATTTAGTTTTTCTATTTTATTTTCCATTTAATAAAAAGTGTGATTTGAGTAGCTTTTATGACCTTAAGGGCTGAAAGAGGCCTAAGGGAAGACTAACATATTTCGTAAGTGTGTAGGACACCATTTGCAGGCATGAAAGCTCAAAGTTGGTCACCATGTTGCAACACAAAAGTCCAATGTCAAAACATACTAAGAAAAACACCAGAATGAACATACTACATTCAGTGTAGCGACATAGCTAGTGGGTGTCGCGACACACCCTTGAAACTAAGTCTAAGCCAAGCAAATTGTCTTCGATGTCGCGATATAGCTAGTGGGTGTTGCGACAATGGCATTCTATGTGAAAGTATTAATGAGTCAAAGGCGTTTTGGTCTATGTAATGAATTTTAATGTAAAAACATCAGTTGACTAAGGGTTCAGGACGATGACCAACCCTAATTTCTAAATAGGCTCCATTGAACAAAATTTAGGGGGAATTCAAACACAAACTTTTTTTTTTTATATATTTTCACTTTGTTCTTAGTTTTTCTTAGTTTATTTTATGTCCATGTAATCGAAAGATCCTATTTCGACATTAGACAATCGTGAGTGGAGATTGCTTCGAAGTCACGCTTTTACCTTGATAAATCCATAAGCATCTCTTTTCCTTGTTCTATTCTTTATACGTCTTTCTTTAACATTGTTAATTGAATGTCTGTGTAAAGATTAGAATCCTTATATAGTTTATACATATTTAGCATGTTTCAATTGTATCAACTTAATCAATTGATTGAAAGGTAGAGTTTATTAACAGGTCAGCTATTTGGGAGAGGAAAAACTTAAACCCTAGGCTTGACAACCCTAGGAAGTCATTTAGGTGTGACTTAACCCAAATTGGTATGGTTTATCCATGAACACCTTAGCCCTGAACCGATCTGGACTGTGAGGTCGAGAAATAAATAGTTCTTGCCGACTCATTAGTTTAGTGGAAGAGCAAGAGATCATGCTAGGGTAAAGACTAGTTGACTGATTACAACTCTACACTAATAATTAATTAGGTACAACAATTGGATCTAGGCTAAAGGAAACTCGAGTAGTCAAAACAAAGGATAGGAGAAGTCGATACATGAACTTAGGAGTAGATTTAGGTTTAATTCAATTAATTTAGTTTATTAATATTATTATCATCTTGCTTCAACATTAACACTACTAATTCATGACTTAAGTAGATTAATAATTATTTCCCGTAATTGGTATGATAATAGTTTTCCCCAAACTGCAGTCCCTCGAGTACGATCTTCGGAGAACTTACCTACATCATTGTAACTAGATTACAACTTGATCTGTATACTTGCGAACAACGCCTCATTTATAGCTTTTGTTGCAATATTCACACTCTGGACGTTACTACATCTAGAGGTAGTCAAGTTGTTGGCACTGTTGCTGGGGATTGCGACGATGATAATTGTTATTGAATTAATTACTTGCAAAATAATATTAGTCAAAAGACGAATGAGTTAAATAGTGTGCTAATTTTATTAATTTGGCTTTATTTTCATTTCTTATTTTTTTCCTTGTTGATTTAGCAAATCTAATCTGTAACATCCCAAAATTGGGCCTAGGAGAATTGGGCCTTTTGGGCCCCGAGCATAGGAACTTTTTAAATATTTTTGGGAACAAGAGAACGACATTAACGCAAGTTGGACCTACTAAGTGAGTGATTTTGGAAGGCTGGGGGGCTTCTATGAAGTTAGTGGGTGAATAAAACCCTGGGAGTTAGTGGGTAGGCTTTAAGAATAAAATATGGAGAAAAATGACACAAGTGGAGTGTGTGGTGCAGTGGCAAAGTGATACCACATAAGAGACAAGGGGGTGACGCCACAAGGAAGGAAGGAGGTCCAAGGTTCAAGTTGTAGCACTTGCATTTCTTTTAGATTATTTTTTTAAGTGGATTTAGACATTGGCCATAGACTTAGCTTTAGTTGGGCATGTCTTTAGACACAAGAGGAGCTTGTGGCCAAGTGGTTAGCGGCATGGATTATGCTACAGGAGGGCCTGGGTTCGAATCTCATGACAAGCAAAGGAGTATTTATTTTATGGACTGGACGGCAAGAGTTTGAGTTGGATTTAAACTCTGCTGATGGAAGGATCCCACATCGGAAAGATACAAAGAAGGAAGGTGAGAAGCTAGCTATATATAGAGCATTCTATGAGGAGAGTTAATATACCTTGGTGGGCGTTGGGCATAGGAGTGCTCGGAGCGTGGATTAGAAGCTTTCGATTCCTATCAGATCTAGAGGGTAATCGCCAATAGTAGCAAAGGAAGGGCTACTAGAACGTGAAGTACACGGTAAGGGTACGGTCAAGTTTTGATTTTTGATAAGTATGCGTTAAATCTTGGTTAATCACTAGTAATGTCGACTGTACGGTCGTGACTAAGGGATTTGCAGCGCGCGTGGTTACCAGGTGTGTACAAACACTACACACACGATATCGGCAATGCCGAAAAGCCGAAAGTGGCTAAATTGGCCCGGTGGGCCTTGAGGCTAAGAGTTGATGAAATGGTTTGGTTGGTTATACGAATTGAATTAGTCATGCATGATACATGAATTGATTTGTTTTGGGCCTAATAGGCCATATGATGAGATTTGGGCCTAATGGGCCGTAAGGGTGTGATTTGGGCTTGATGGGCTTTTGGGGACGTAGACATGTATGTTAGGGTTTATGAACCTTAGGCCTAGTTTGAACAACTCTTAAATTCCATAAGACTTAATCTAATTAAACATGTCTGTGAACAAGTCGCTGGGTTGGAGTGTGGCAATGGGCATACGCTTGTCTAGGATTGGATCTAGGGGGAGCTTGGTACTTAAGCGGTCCTAGTGGCCCACCTCCTCTTTTCTGGAATCCTACCTGGTGCGTAGTGTCTGTTCACTTTAGCCGCGAGGACTTGTTGATGGGCCAAAGTTCATAGCTAAAACCCGAAAGGGACCAAAGACCCTTATATTTGCAAAATTCATAAAACACCCTTATATTTGTAAATTTTACTGAATACCCCTAGATTTGTAAAGTACCAAAATACCCCTGGTTTACGAAATTACCGAAATACCCCTAGTTTATGAAATTACCAAAATACCCTTGATTTGCAAAATTACCAAAATACCACTGGGTAGTGAAATGACGAAAATACCCCTATGTGACGAATATGAGTTTATGGATGTTACTCGTATGTTTGATGCATTCATATGATACTCTGCTTAGGATGCATATGGGTGGGAATTATAGTACAGACGAAGATTTGAGGATCGCATGGCCGTATGGTATGGATCCACAGAAGGCTTTAAGCCCAATATATGTGATTAAGCAGCTTTGCTGCAACGTTTTGTAGTACCGCAATCGGGCTACCCTTGGTGTGTAGCGGAGGGGTGGGCCGAGCTAGAACTCCCCACAGGAGTTATAAGGTTGGAAGGGGAAATGGTGTGTGTAGCGGGTGGATTTTTGGGGTGGGCTAAAGCCCAGGACCACCGATTTTGATAGGACGACTCTACATGGGAGAGGACTCGGAGATGGCCACACTACAAGAGGCTTGAATTTTCATATATTTGTTTCAAAATACATGTTTTTATTTACTTAATTTTCGGTGGATGTAATAAGGCCTTGTACTCTGTTTTGACTTCAGATTTATTTTGGGTTTTGAGATTAATTGTTTATTTTAATTATTAAACCTAAGTAAGCTCTTATGTTTAAACTTGGGTTCTGAATTACTTAAAATAATAAAATGGGTTTTTATCTTTAATTAATAAGACTCAAAGATTTTGTGCTTTTGGGCCTTAAATTTTTAATTAGCAAAACTGCTTTGAATTGTGCCTTTAATGTGTCATTCTGGATTCGGGCCTAACTTCTAAGTCGGGTTTGGGGTGTTACATTATCACTAGTGCAATTCATAGTGATTACAGTTGGTATGAAGGGAAGACGTGGGACAATTTATACGAAGATGTGGAATCAAGTTGGTTAGATAGAGATTTGATGGATCAATGGAGTTCGTATAGCGAATAAGGAAAAGAAGGGTATTCATATGAACCTCTGTATGAATTAGATGATAAAAAGATTGATATGCCCGAATACCCAATAGAGACTCTTTCTAATCCACAAGAGATATTGTCATGCGAAACAGTTGAGCTCGACAAACCTTCAACCCAGTTCATAGATGCACACTTGAATAAATTTGATGATGATGATGATGATGATAACTGGTTTAAGTCAGACGAGTTGCCCTTTTAGCACAATAATGGACGACATATTTGCTTGAACGAAGCTTCGACAACCCAGTGGAGTAATAACAACGAATCCGCTAAGCTCGAACTTATGGCCGAGCAACCTTATGATACGTATGGGAGTTATGACTATGAATATAAAAGTATCTAGAGGAACCCATACATGAGCCGAATAAACATCTATCTACGTGTGATCAAATCTACCTAGCTAACAACGAAACATCCAACGTACTATCAAATGTCACATACAATGACACAAATGATGGCAATGCTCCGAGAGATATCAGAGGCCTTACCTCCACAGGAAGAGGTCGTACATGATGTTCTCAACCTTTACCATGATGACCACTATACTATATACAATCATCTAGACTTAGACGATGATTGGAGACTATGTTGATGAACTAAAAGGTGTCCTCGATCCAATTTAACATAGAAACAAATGTAACAGTAGATGTAGCCACTGACGTAAAAATAGAAGTAACCACTGACATGGATCTTAAACTGATTCTGCATGAAAGTGTAGAAGAGCCAATACACTTTCTAGCCATAACAGAGAAGATGCCAGGCGAAGACATCAATGAGTTCGACTCATTCTCATCCAACAAAGGCAACAAAGCTCGAGTGACCAAAACTTCACGCGACATGGAGGAGAGGAAGCTCGACGCAATAATACCCTGAAAAGAAAATTTGGGGTTGGCTCAGATTCGGTACTAAATGTCTTGTAATGTGGATTTTGCATCAGTCGAAAATAAGGCAACATCATTGAAATCAACCGAAAAGGCTTGTTCATATATATCGACAGTAGAATAAAAGTCGAATCAAAGTGTCGAGAACCAGCTGGAAGTTCTTCTATGGTGGCGACACAGGTCGCCCCGATTTTTAAAGAACTATTATTTCCTACTTTAAATTTCGTTAGTTTTTTTTTTATTTTTATTAATATTCTTTGTGTTTAGTTTTTTTCCACAGCAAGGTAGATATCATGGAGTGGCAGAAGCAGAAGAAAAAAAATTAAGGAAGCTAAAAACTGGGATCTATGTCACGACATCGCACCCTAATGTCGTGACATCCTAGATAGAATGCACCTAGCAACATTAAAGGCCCGAGTTCATCCAAATATTTTTAGACGTTCTGCCATCAATTATTGACACTTCTTCTTTTTCTTATTTTTATTTTTATTTTCTTTATATTATATTTCATATTTCTTGTCGTAGCATTTTTTAGGTACCTTTTCGTTTCCTTAGAGCACACATATCCCGAGATTAACATAACAACAAGGATTCGGCCTACTTAGGGAAGTTTTTCTTGTTTATACTTTAATTATTTCTCGTTAAGGGCAATGTATGTTTTAAAGTGTGAGGGGAAGTGCATAGGATTAGTTTGTGTGCTTTTTTTTATGTGTTTACTTTGCTTTAGGTTATTATCTATTTACAAAAAAAAAAAAGAATATTCTTGTTTTGTTGCATGGTACTTGGATTACATTGGTTTGTTGCATGATGCTTAGATTACATTAACACTACGAGTAGTGGTTGAAAATGTGAAACATGTAATGATTTTTGTTAAGCATGAAATTTTTTTTATTGATATGAGATAATTTGATTATTTTTTAAGGGAAATTGATTAGGTTACTTAGTTAAATTGCATAATGGATGAGAAGTACCTAAGTAAGAATGTTTGATGATCCTATATGAGATATAAGTCTTATATATAGTTGTAGAGGCATGAATGCTTGAATTGATTATTATTCTTTCAGTTTAATTTGAAGCATGAAAGAAATTGTATATTGTGGAATGCTTAGGAATGGCCTAAGGTATTGTTTGAATAACCAGTTCTCAAATGATCATACCTTAATGCTATGAATCCTTTGCTTGTCATGAGATTCGAACCCAGGCCCTCCTGTAGCATAATCCATGCGACTAACCACTTGGCCACAAGCTCCTCTTGTGTCAAAAAACATGCCCAACTAAAGCTAAGTCTATGGCCAATGTCTAAATCCACTTAAAAAAATAATCTAAAAGAAATGCAAGTGCTACAACTTGAACCTTGGACCTTCTTCCTTCCCTGTGGCGTCACCCCTTTGTCTCTTATGTGGTGTCACTTTGCCACTACACCACACACTCCACTTGTGTCATTTTTCTCCATATTTTATTCTTAAAGCCTACCCACTAACTCCCAGGGTTTTATTCACCTAAAATCAAAATTTCCCTAAGCCCAAGTTTTATTCACCTATAACTCCTTTTTGATGAACCAACAAAATTGAAACCCAAATACCACACATAAAACTTGAACTCTTCCCTATCCTTGGTCATTTAATACATTAAGAAATAGACGTCAAGCCATAGATATTGAAGGTTTAGGTAGATAAATTAAGGTGGTTTCAAAAAAAATGAGCAAAAAAGGAAGAAACAATGTGATATAGTGATTATAGGTCGAGCAAAAATATGCGAAAAAGAAAAAATCCAGAAAAAAATCAAAAGTAAAAACGAGTGGAAAAAGTATCAAATTGAAACAAAAGCACTATGACTCAAAAAAGAGAAAAAAGATAAGCGACAAAACAAAATGTCAAAAAAAGAGAGAAAACTCAGTCATCAGTGCACCATAAATAGTTAAACTAACCATAGTTGCTAGTATTATATTGTACCTTCCTATATGGAGAGATAACGTAGGTGAGAGAGAAATGTGTTAGCAATGTAACTTTGTAAACTAATCCTAATTTACTTTAAAAAGTTTCAAGGCATTGAACTATCAAGATTAAGTTACATGTGTCATAAAAATTGTTATACCTTTAATATTTGACAACCATGTTCATAGTAGTAATAAAATACAAGGGACATCTTCTTATTGCATGCTATGTGTCTAGACTTGGTTTGCTTGAGGACAAGCAAAAAGTTAAGTGTGGGGGAGTTTAGGTGTTAGATTCTTATTTACACCCATCTTCACTAACTCTAGCTTGTTTAAAGAAAGAAACCAAGTCAAATTTTTTATTTTTCCCTTTTCTCTATTTTTATTTTATGTTTTGTCTTTTTGTATACTTTTATTTACAACTAAATACTTTCTTTTGGTTTTTATGCTTATCTATTCTTTAGTTTTCTTTTTTTTATTATATGTTTACATTGCTTAAGGATAAACAATGATTTAAATGTGGGGGAGTTTGATCTGTTTTAATTCGTTGTAGCAGATTGAACTAGTTTTCGTACTTAAAGAGATTGAATATAAGTAATCTTATTATGTTTCATTTTTTTCTATTTTAGTTTCCATTTAATAAAAAGTGTGATTTGAGTTGATTTTATGACCTTAGGGGCTGAAAGAGGCCTAAAGAAAGACTAACGTATTTGGTAAGTGTGCAGGACACCATTGGAGGCATAAGAGCTCAAAGTTGGTTCCCATGTTGCAACACGAAAGTCCAACATTTCAACATAGTGAGCAGAAGGCCAGAATCACCATATTGCCTTCAGTGTCGCGACATAACTAGTGGATGTCGCGACACACCCTTGAAGCAGAGCCTAAGCCAAGCAAACTGCCTTAGATGTCGTGAAATAGCTAGTGGATATCGTAACACTGGCCTTGTACGTGAAAGTATTAACGAGTTGAGAGTGTTTTGGTTCGCACAATGTACTTTAACGTAAAAAGGTCAGTCGACCTAGGGTTAAGGACAACGACAAACCCTAATGTTATAAATAGGCTCCATTGAACACAATTTAGGGGGGATTCAGAGACAGAAACTACTTTCTTAGATTCTTACTTTGTTCTTAGTTTTCCTTAGTTTATTTTATGTTCGTGTAATCAAAATATACTATCCGACGTTAGACGATCGTGAGTGGAGATTGCTTCAAATCCACGCTTTTACCTTGATAAATCCATGAGCATCTCTTTTCCTTATTCTATTTTTTATATCTCTTTCTTTAACATTGTTAATTCGATGTTTGTGTAAACATTAGAATCCTTCTATGCTTTATACATATTTCACATGTTTTAGTTGTATTAACTTAATCAATTGATTGAAAGGTAGAGTTTCTTAACGGATCAGCTCTTTAGAAGAGGAAGAACTTAAATCCTAGACTTGACAACCCTAGGAAGTCATTTAGGTGGGAATTAATCCAAAATTGGTATGACCTATCTATGAACACCTTCGCCCCGAATCGGTATGGACTGTGAGGTCGAGAGATAAGTAGTTCTTGCCAACTTGTTAGGTTAGTGGAAGATCAAAAGATCATGTTAGGGTAACGACTAGTTGATTGATTAGAACCATGCATCAATAATTAATTAGGTAAAACAATTGGATCTAGGCTAAAGAAAATTGCGTAGTCAAAATAAGGGACAAGAGAAGTCGATACATGAACTTAGGATTAGATTTAGTTTTAATTCAATTTATTTAGTTTATTAATATTAGTATCATCTTGTTTCAATATTAACACTACTAATTTGTGACTTAAGTAGATTAGTAATTATTTCCCGTAATTGGTTTGATAATAGTTTTCCCCAAACTACAATCCCTTCTGTACGATCCTCAAAGTACTTACCTACTTTGTTGTAACTATATTACAACTTGACCTGTATATTTGCGAACACTGCATCATTTATATCTTTTGCTGCAATATTCACACTTTGGACGTTAGTACATCCGGAGGCAGTCAATGTCCATCCCCGCAATATATACAAGAAACATTGTCGAATTGACTTGGTGGTTAGGCTACAATATTATTCAAACCGTTAGTAGTAAGCTGTTCCAACATTGAAGAGATAGAAGATACCTAAGCTGATAGTAAAGTAAGGGCATATACTTCAGGCACTCCTAATAACTCGTCTTCCTTAATTTGCTCTATTAGTTGGCCACTGGTAGTTGTTACTGGTTATTCTCTCAATGATTTCATAAGCCTTGTTATAAGACTTAGATAGAAGAGTTTCATTCGCAGAAGCATCTACCACCATTCTTATAACATCTTAGAATTAGGGGTTCTGCATTTTATGCTATTTTATGTGTTTGGCTTGTTTACCATGTTATATTGGTGTGATTGGGGGTCCTGGGAAGGCTCAGGTTCAAGCCAGGGATTTGGGTGAATTTTTATTTTTGGGCACTTTAGGGGGGAGAGCTTGTGTAAGCAGGCCTTAAGAATATTTACTTGTGGTTGTTGACACAAAAGGGAGTGTGGTGTAGTGGCAAGAACATGCCACTTAAGGAGCAATGGAGTGGCGTCACAAGGGAGCATGAAGGGGAAGGAGTTCGAGTCTCATCTACAGCATGTGGAACTTTATTTTTGTGCCCAAGGTGGAGGAGTGGTGTCTTTTGGCTAGGACTCTTCAAAGTGGTTGTTGAGTGAGTCAACAAGTTCAAAATGGGTGGACAAGGGAGCTTGGAGAAGTTTGAATCGATCAAGCCAATTCAAATGGGTGATGGGGAGTGAAACTAGGAGCAAATCGAGGGATTTGGAGTGTGGGGGAGGTGTTGGCCGAATGTTGGGGTCCTGGAGGGGAGAATCTCGGCTATGTGTGTAGTTGGCTGGGAATTTTAGCATTTGTGGGTGTGATAGCTGAAAATCGAGCCATTAGATTGTTGTGCCAAAAGTCCCTTTTGTTTATTAGGCAGATTTGATTAGCATATTCGGTCATAAGTGAGGGGGAGAGTGTCGTACCTTCGGGTTTTCATTTGAGAGAATTTAACCTTTTTGCTTCTTGGCTGAGAGCTTTTTCTTTCAAGTTTTGTGTTGCTCGCATTTCGTTTTGTTGAGTCTTAAGCATTCTAGTAACTCTCTCTCCTTCTCTTCTTTGCTCTTTTCTCTTAAACACCATAACCGAACCTCTATTTCCCATTTTTTTATCATTCGTACTCTCTCCATAACTGAACCATTTCTTTATGTTTCGTTCAATTTTCTTCTTCTCTTTTCTGCACTTTTTTCCCCAAAACTGAAACCCTCTTCTCTTCTCTTCTACTGCTTTCTCCTCTAGCCGAATCCTCTCCTAATCTCATCTCTTCATTAGCCGAAACCCTGTTGATAGTTGTTGTTTGTGCCGAATCATCGTGGACTCCAATCGGCTTCTCTTTGTTGAAGGTAAAGAACCCTCCATTATTCATCTTATTTCCTTACTCCTTCATGGGAAATTGATCACTTAATTGTTGAACATAAACCGAATTGGTTTCTTTTCCAGAGTAGGTTACTCCATCCCTTGTAACCTGTATCTTTCATCATTTGTTGTTTAGCCGAACCCCAAGAATAAGGGCTAGTTGGTCACCGGAGTTCTCCTCTTCAACCAGTTTTGATTTGTGCAAGGTAAGGGAGACTCTTTCGATTCTGTCTCTATCTGTTTCGAATCTGAGTAGTCATAGCTGAATGGCTATTTTGTTTCTTGCTGTGAGTTTGCGGCTAATCTCTTCTTGTCTCCTCTTAACGTGGCATGTTTGCATCGGATTAGAATCCTTGGCCAAGCCTATCGGTGTTCGACTCATTCTTTGACCAAGGTAAGAAGGTTCTCTTGATTTTGGTACCTATTCCTTTTCTCTTTCGTTGCCTTAACCCATTTTCCTGGTCAAAGACTGCCTTCATGGATGCGAGTGCCAGTCAAACTAAGGATTGGAGTGGACTCCGTGGTCTCTGCTCCTAAGTTTAAAAGACATGCTGTGTCGATGGTTCGAGATTTCCTGCCAGGCTGTGGTAGGGAGCCGACATCTTCCTGGGATAGACAAATCGCGGTTGTTTCTTCTAGTGAGAGTTTCTGCAATCTAGAGAGTTTAGTCTTACGCGTAATCAGGTGTGTAATGATCACACTTTTCTTAATTATTTTGTGTTGATTAACTGTGTTGGATGAAAGCTGAAACGACTGTATAGACAGTCGAGATACCCTTTTGGGTAAGGTTGGAGACACCAGGTAAGTACCGTAATGAATGCTATTCGTATAACATGATTACGTATGATTTGAATATCTGCTGTATGTTGTTAATATGTTGCATGGGCTTTGGGATGTGATTGAAAGGGGAAGTGTGATTCAGTGACTTCTATCACAGTGGTCTGGGACCATAATGGTTTGGAACCACGTGTACGTATATTTATCAGTGATTGTCACAGTGGTTCGGGACCACAATGGTTTGGAACCACAGTGGCTTGTTGCCACGGGTGTTCGGCTGGTCCAGGTGATGTAGAGGATGGAAAACTAGGTTGGGCGGGGTTGCATTGCATACATTGTTGATATGCCATGTTATTAGGGCTTAGGCCCAAATTGTGTCCGTAAGGGGGAAATTACACACTGAGTCTCAGTGACTCACCCCTCTGCTTAATCTTGCTGGTAACCCCTAGATGCGGAGATTGGAGCCAATGTGGACTTGAGGTGGCCATGCTTTACTACTTCCGTAATTTTCGTTTCCTTATTTAAATTAATCTTTACTTTGGGTTTTTGTTGTGTAATAAGGCCTGCATAACTTTGATTTGGGTTTTGATTTAATTCAGTTAGCACATATTTAATGAACTGTCAAGTACGGAGATTTTCTAAAATAAAGATACACACAATCATTCTTTTTTTTTTAAAAAAAAGTGTTAACGAAAGATGGCAGACACATAACTAATTAACTCGGGAAATTATGTTTTCTTAAAACTGTAAACTTTGTTTTTCGAAATGCCATGTTTATGCAACTTCTTAATTTCGGCTTTCATAAAAAAAAATATGTTTACGACCTTTAGAGTTATTGATAAAAGTCTTCAAGACAACCTTAAAATTGAACGTGTATTTCAAAATGATAACCCAACGCGAAGTTTTTGGAAATCTCCAAGTTTCTTCTTACAACAACCTTTCCCTGTGACATACCAGATCCATAGCGTTTAGCCCGGGTTTGGGGTGTTACAATTGTGGTATCAGAGCCCGGTTGCAAAACTCGACTGTGGGTTTGGGATTCAAAAATGTTTTCAAAAGTTGGTTTGGAAAATGGTTTAAAAAAATACATGTTTTCTTGAAGTATGGCACCCGAGTCTCCGGCACCAATCCGCACTCTAAGTTTTCTGATTATTGCTTGAATTCTTATGAAATATTGTGATGGATAGTTTTAAGAAATACAACTTTAGAAACAGAGACCTTTAGAAATATTTCTTGCGAAAAAACTACTTCTAATGCTATTTTCATAAGACTGTCCGGTAATAAATAGTGGAAGAAATACTAACTCATAAAATTTTAATCAGAGTAAGTCGAATTCATAATCATGAGCGCTAGAGGACGTGGGCGTGGTATGCGCGGCAGTGGTAGAGGCCGTGGTGTTGAGGCTAAACCTTCGGAACTAGGGCATGGGCCAGAAGGTGAAGTGCCAGCATCACCAATTGCGGAAGCGGGATTTCAGGACCAAACTGGTGCAGACGATGCTGTGTCTCAAGCTATGTTGCGTGTTCTGGAGCGGGTTGCTGGAGCAAGCACGAGATCAATAGCTCAAAAATCTATTTCTGAGCGACTCCAAGCTAATGGGGCTGAGATATTTAGGGGCATTTCTGGTGTGGCTCCTAACGTAGCTGAGTAATGGCTGGAAGCGGTTGAACGAATCATAGATGATCTTGACTGTACCGCAGAGGAAAAGTTGAAAGGAGTAGTGTCCTTCCTTCGAGATGAAGCATACCAGTGGTGGCTCACGGTGAGGGATGGTACATCAGCGGACCGTATTACATGTGATCTCTTTAAGACAGCGTTTCAGGGAAGGTATGTCGGGGCGAGTTACGTGGACGCTCAGAGAAAGGCATTCTTAAACTTGGTCCAGGGGAATAAGTCAATGGCTGAGTATGAGACGGAGTTCTTGCGTTTAAGCCGTTATGCCCGAGGTATCGTTGCAACGGATCACGAGCGCTGTGTCCGATTTGAGGATGGTCTGATGGACAAGTTGCGAGTACTAATAGCTCCGCAACGGGAAAGAGAGTTTGCTATTCTGGTTGAGAAGGCTAGGATAGCCGAAGAGGTGAAGCGGTCTGAAAGGCAGAATCAGTATAAGGATAGGGGTAGGAATAAAAGGAATTTTAGGTCGTTAGGATCTACTGGTGGTTTCCAAAAGAGGCCTAAGTTTGACGGGTCGAGTCAAGTTGTGAAGCCTGTTGCTGCTGGTCGGTCTAAGTAGTGTGCTAGTTGTAGGAATTATCATTCGGGGGAGTGTTGGGCAAGAAGGAAAGGATGTTACAGGTGTGGATCTGTAGACCATTTGGTAAGGGACTGTCCACAGGATCCGAACAGGGCACGGTCTATAGGTTAGGGATATGTACAGTTTGGAAGAGATGGGCAGCAACCACCGAGAGGTCGTGGTCCGGCCAGGGGATGAAATGGTTTTGGTCGAGGGCGTAGAGCACCAAGCAGAGGTGCTGGGAATACAGATGCAGAACAGCCTGGGTTGGTTTATGCAGCTAGACGTCGAGAGGATGGCGATGCACCGGACGTCATAATCGGTACGTTCCTTATTTTTAGTGTGCCCTTTACAACTTTAGTAGATATTGGGTCTACACATTCATATGTTGCTAGTACTGTGTCTGAGACTTTAAGTATAGAATCTGAGGTTGCTTCTAGAGAAATGACTGTGATTAGCCCTTTAGGACAATCTGTAGTAGTGAACAAACTATTTATGAGTGTGCCTTTAGAAGTTCAAGGGATAGTCTTCCCGGCTGACTTGATGGAATTGCCGTTTGGCGAGTTTGATTTGATTTTAGGCATGGACTGGTTGGTTAAGTATCGTGCAAACTTGGATTATGCTGCTAAGTGCATGATATTGAAGACTCTCGAGGATAATGAGGTGTTGGTGTTAGGTGAGAGAAGGAATTACCTGTCTAATGTGGTGTCTGCTCTAAAGCCTGAAAGAATGGTAAGGAAAAGGTGTGAGGTGTTTCTAGCTTTCATTAGTGCTTTGGAAGCCAAGGAGTTGTTTGTAAGAGATGTTAGAACGGTGAAAGAGTTCTCAGATATTTTCGAGAAGAGCTTCCAGGGCCACCTCCAGATCGCGAGGTGGAGTTTGGTATTGATCTTCTTCCAGGAATAGCTCCGGTGTCCATTTCCCCATATAGGATGGCGCCGAAAGAGCTGGTGGAACTTAAAGCTTAGATTCAGGAATTGTTGGACCATGGTTTTATCCGACCAAGTGTATCTCCATGGGGAGCGTCGGTATTGTTCGTCAAGAAGAAGGATGGGTCGATGCGGATGTGCATTGACTATAGGCAATTGAACAAGTTGGCAATTAAGAACAAGTACCCGTTGCCAAGGATTGACGATCTATTCGATTAGTTGCGAGGCGCTTCGATCTTCTCGAAGATAGAATTGAGGTCAGGTTATCATCAACTTAAGGTCAATGAGGCGGATATTCATAAGACTGCTTTTCGAACTCGTTATGGTCACTACGAGTTCTTAGTGATGCCGTTCGGGTTAACGAATGCACCAGCTGCATTTATGGATATAATGAACCAGGTATTCCAACCCTACTTGGATCGGTTTGTCGTAGTGTTCATAGATGATATCTTGGTGTATTCAAGGACGAAAGAGGAGCATGATTCGCATCTTCGGATTGTTCTGCAGATTTTGAGAGAGAAGCAACTGTATGCCAAATTCAGCAAGTGTGAATTTTGATTGAGGGAAGTTACTTTTCTAGAACATGTTATGTCTGCAGAGGGAATTAGGGTTGATCCCCGAAAGATTGAAGCAGTTTTGGAGTGGAAATCGCCAAAGTCTGTAACGGAAATTCAAAGTTTCCTTGGGTTAGCTGGGTACTACAGAAGGTTTGTTGAGGGATTCTCGTTGATCGCTGCACCTTTAACCAAGTTGTTACGAAAAGGGGTATTATTTGCTGGTCAAATAAGCAGCAAGAAAGCTTTGAAAAGTTGAAGAGGATTTTGACGGAAGCTCCAGTGTTGATTCATCCTGAGGCTAGGAAGGAGTTTGTCGTCTATTGTGATGCGTCGTACATAGGATTAGGATATGTGTTGATACAAGAAGGGAAAGTGGTAGCGTTTGGCATCTCAACAATTGAGACCACATGAAGTGAACTATCCCACTCATGATCTGGAGTTAGCTGCGGTAGTGTTCGCCTTGAAGATTTGGAGGCACTACTTGTATGGAGAGAAGTCAATTATTTACACCGAAGAGCCTAAAATATCTCCTTACCCAAAAGGAGTTGAATTTAAGGCAGTGGAGGTGGATTGAATTGTTGAAAGATTATAATTGCTCGATTGAATATCACCCAGGTAAAGCTAACGTAGTGGCGGACACGTCGAGCCGTAAGGTGATTTCTGATTTGAGGGCAATGTTTGCTCATCTCAGTTTGTATGATGATGGAAGCTTGTTAGCTGAACTTCAAGTAAAGCCTTCACGGGTAAGTCAGATTAGAGAGAAGCAGTTGTTAGATGAATCGTTAAGTTCTAGATTTCAGCAAGTGAAAGATGGTGAGACAGAAGATTTTAGTTTGAACAGTGATGGGGTATTGTGCTTTCATGGAAAGGCTTGTATACCAAAGGATTCCGAGTTAAGACAGAGGATTCTGTAGGAAGCGCATAGTAGTCCATACGCTATGCATCTTGGAGGGAGTAAAATGTATCGAGATTTGTGTGAACAGTTTTGGTGGCCAGGTCTGAAGCAAGAAGTTACCAAGTTTGTGAGTAAGTGCTTGACGTGTCAGCAGGTAAAGGCAGAACATCAGTTGCCTTCAGTGTTGCTATAGCTAGTGAAGATTCCACTTTGGAAGTGGGAGAGGATAACTATGGACTTTGTTAGTGGGCTACCTCTTAAGCCTACTAGGAAAGTTTGAGTCTCATCTGCAGCATGTGGAACTATATTTTTGTGCCCAAGGTGGAGGAGTGGTGGCTTTCGGCTAGGACTTTTCAAGGTGGTTGTTGAATGAGTCAACAAGTTCAAAATGGGTGGACAAGGGAGCTTGGAGAAGTTTGAATCAGTCAAGCCAATTCAAATGGGTGATGGGGAGTGAAACTAGGAGCAAATCAAGGGATTTGGAGTGTGGGGGAGGTGTTGGCCGAATGTGGGGGTCTTGGAGGGGAGAATCTCGGTTATGTGTGTAGTTGGCTGGAAATTTCAGAATTTGCGGGTGTGATAGTTGAAAACCGAGCCATTAGAGTGTTGTGCCAAAAATCCCTTTTGTTTCTTAGGCAGATTTGATTAGCATATTCGGTCATAAGTGAAGGGGAGAGTGTCATACCTTCGGGTTTTCATTTGAGAGAATTTAACCTTTTTGCTTCTTGGCTGAGAGCTTTTTCTTTCAAGTTTTGTGTTGCTCCCATTTCATTTTGCCAAATCTTAAGCATTCTAGTAACTCTTTCTCCTTCTCTTCTTCTTTGCTCTTTTCTCGTAAACACCATAACCAAACCTCTATTTCCCATTTTCTTATCATTCGTACTCTCTCCATAACCAAACCATTTCTTTGTGTTTCGTTCAATTTTTTTCTTCTCTTTTCTACACTCTTTTTTCCCCAAAACTGAAACCCTCTTCTCTTCTCTTCTACTGCTTTCTCCTCTAGCTGAACCCTCTCTTAATCTCATCTCTTCGTTAGCCGAAACCCTGTTGATAGTTGCTGTTTGTGCCGAATCGTCATGGACTCCAATCGGCTTCTCTTTGTTAAAGGTAAAGAACCCTCCCTTATTCATCTTATTTCCTTACTCATTCATGGGAAATTGATCACTTAATTATTGAACATAAACCGAATTGGTTTCTTTTCTGAAGTAGGTTACTCCATCCCTTGTAACCTGTATCTTTCATCATTTGTTGTTTAGTCGAACCCCAAGAACAAGGGCTAGTTGGTCGCCGGAGGTCTCCTCTTCAATCAGTTTCGGTTTGTGCAAGGTAAGGGAGACTCTTTCGATTCTGTCTCTATCTATTTCGGTTCTGAGTAGTCATAGCCGAATGGCTATTTTGTTCTTGGTGTGAGTTCGCGGCTAATCTCTTCTTGTCTCCTCTTAACGTGGCATGTTCGCGTTGGATTAGAATCCTTGGCCAAGCCTAACGGTGTTCGACTCATTCTTTGACCAAGGTAAGAAGGTTCTCTTGATTTTGGTACCTATTCCTTTTCTCTTTCATTGCCTTAACCCATTTTCCAGATCAAAGACTGCCTTCATGGATGCGAGTGCCAGTCAAACTAAGGAGGGGAGTGGACCCTTGGCTCTGCTCCTAAGTTTAAAAGACGAGATGTGTCGGCGGTTTGAGACTTCCCGCCAGGTTGTGGTAGGGAGCTGACATCTGCCTGGGATAGACAAATCGCGGTTGTTTCTTCTAGTGAGAGTGTCGGCAATCTAGAGAGTTTAGTCTTCAGCGTAATCAGGTGTGTAATGGTCACACTTTTCTTAATTATTTTGTGTTGATTAATTGTGTTGGCTGAAAGCCGGAACAACTGTATAGACAGTCGAGCTACCCTTGTGGGTAAGGTTGGAGACACCAGGTAAGTACCGTAATGAATGATGTTCTCATAACATGATTACGTATGATTTGAATATTTGCTATATGTTGTTAATATGTTGCATAGGCTTTGGGATGTGATTGAAAGGGGAAGTGTGATTCAGTGACTTCTGTCACAGTGGTCTGGGACCACAGTGGTTTGGAACCACGTGTACGTATATTTATCAGTGATTGTCACAATGGTCTGGGACCACAGCGGGTTGGCCCCACGTATACTTATCAGTGACTACAGTCACAGTGGTCCGGGACCATAGTGGTTTGGAACCACAGTGGCTTGTTGCCATGGGTGTTTGGCTGGTTCAGATGATGTAGAGGATGGAAAACTAGGTTGGGCGGGGTTGCATTGCATTCATTGTTGATATGCCATGTTATTAGGGCTTAGGCCCAAATTGCGTCCGTAAGGGGGAAATTACACAATGAGTCTCGGTGACTCACCCCCTCTGCTTAATTTTGCAAGTAACCCCTAGATGCGGAGATTGGAGCCGACGTGGACTTGAGGTGGCCATGCTTTATTACTTCCGTAATTTTTCATTTCCTTATTTAAATTAATCTTTACTTTGGGTTTTTGCTGTGTAATAAGGCCTCCATAACTTTGATTTGGGTTTTGATTTAATTCAGTTAGCACATATTTAATGAACTGTCACGTACAGAGATTTTCTAAAATAAAGATACACACAATCATTCTTTTTTTTTAAAAAAAAATTGTGAACAAAAGATGGCAGACGCATAACTAATTAACTCGGGGAATTATGTTTTCTTAAAACCGCAAACTTTGTTTTTCGAAATGCCACGTTTATGCAACTTCTTAATTTCGACTTTCGTTAAAAAACAAATCTGTTTACGACCTTTAGTGTATTTCAAAATGATAACACAACGCGAAGTTTTTGGAAATCTCCAAGTTTCTTCTTACAACAACCTTTCCCTATGACATACCAGTTCCGGTCGTAGCGTTTAGGTCGGGTTTGGGGTGTTACAATTCTAGTGTGCAAGTTGGGATCATTATAAAATGTCTTCAGTTGGATGCAGTGCAGAATCCCATGGTGAGAGCATTTGTGTAGTAACTCTTTTAGTTTTTCCCATGCCTCGTATAAGTATTCATCATCCATTTACTGAAAAGTGGTGATCTAATTCTGCAACTTAGCATTTTTCCTAGGTGGGAAATACTTTACCAGAAAGCGTTTGGCTAGCTCTTGCCTTGTAGAAATTGAGCTAAGTGGCAAAGAATTTAGCCATGCTCATGCTCTACCTTGCAACGTGTATAGAAACAACTTCAACCTCAATGCGTCTTCAGTTACACTGGTTATTATGAAGGAATCACTTACCTCCATGAATAATCGAAGGTGAAGGTGTGGATCTTCTGTGTGCATTCCACTAAACTGGCCCACTATTTGAAGCATCTGAAACATCACAGGCTTCAATTCAAACTGTGGTGCCTCAATTTCTGGTCTCCTAATTCCCAGATTTAACTCATTAAAAAGTGGCACAACGTACTACCTTATAGCTCGATCCCAATCATCAGCAATAAAGATTGGATTACAAGCATTAGCGACCCTATTCCCCTGAACTCCGTTTTGATTTTCAAGGTCCATTTCTACGGCTTGCCTCTGGACTAGTCTTTCTTAACTCCTTTGTCTAAATGTTCGCTCAATTTCTACAGGGAGTAAATTGATGACACGGTCAATACTGATAAACACTTGAAAAGAAATTCACAAAAAAAAAAAACTAAATAAAAATAAATAAACCAAATTGCAAGAAGTAATTTCTCAAATAATGATTAAATTAACCGTCTCTGGCAACGGCACCAAAAATTTGGTCGCGGCGGAATGTGTAAGTTTACACAGTCGTTATCAAGTAATAAATAAGTAAAACGAGTTATCGTCTCCACGGGGACTATGTTTAATCGATAATTGTAAAATTAATATTCACAAGTTGGTTAAGAAAAACACAATATTTTTAAGTTGATGGATATTAAAATTAAATTAATGCAAATGAATTAACCTAAATGTAATGCAATGAAATAATGCGATAAGATGGTTTTAGCAGTGATTTCAAAAGTATTAAAATAATAATAATAACATGAATAAGCTAGAACAATTACAACGCTTGACTCAATTCATTTTTCATCATGTTTAACGATGTTCTAGAAAAAAATCCATGGCTAATCGATCATTCATTAACTTAGGATATCATATAAGTTCTTTCGAAGTCTTATACTTAGAAAAACTTGCATATTTCTATGCCCATATTTAACTAAGGATTCCTTCTAATTTATGTGAAGTAATAGGGACGGATTAGGTTTGAAACAATCTAATCACATAAAACTAAAGTTATGCAAGGTAATAATGCTCTCTCAAGTTATTACGAACCTTTAATTTATTCTAGGTTGGGTATTAAGCATGCACCTTTTAATTATCGCGTCCATTAGCACCATCTGATTAGGATTAAGCAACTAATTCTAATGCATCCAAACATATTTTAATGCTTGAATAACATGAATGATTTTAATTGGGAGCATGAAAAAAATGAGGCACAAAACAACATAAACATGAATCGAATGAATTTTATCAAATCATTACAACTATTCTAGCTAAAACAAATTTAAGTCATCATCATTAATGAAAAAACATTTAAAAAAATTTCAATCATGTTTGAACAACTAAGAACAATTGAAAAGATAAAGGCAGAAGAAACTCTTTAATGAGTTTGGCGATTCCCTAAAGACTGATTGTGGTGGCTTTCTCCAGTTCTTGCAGTTGCTTCTTAGCAAATTGCTCCTCAAGGTGGCTGGGAAAGATAGGTTTTCTCAAGGAAATTCTAGCTAAAATAAATGGAATGATGGATGGATTTATGTGTGGAAGAGAGGAAAGAAAGTTGAGTGTTGAGGGATTTAAGGATAAAATGAAAGGTGAATGGAAAGGCCTATATATACTTGAGGGATTGCTTGGAAGTTTGCTAAAAATAGCATGTACATCCCTTAAAAATCTCCCTTGCATGGCTGGCCATGAATTATGGGATTAAGGGTTGATGGTTACTTGATTTTGTGATCGATTCTTCCTTAGTTCATGGTATAGGGTTGGGCGACAATCAAGGTATTAGTTGGGGGCTGATTTGTGATTTTTTTTACACATGTAGGGATCTTCAATTAAATTACTCCAAAGATAATTTTGGCTATTCTTCATTCCTTAGTTGAATTGGGCTCTTCTCCCCCTATTTGACGGTTTTGACAACCCAACTAGTTAGCAGACTAGCCATTCTTAGCAAACAACTTTCAAGTGGGTTTAATCAACTTTTTTTGGGTCAAATTTGTTGTCTTGTCGTCCACATGAAGTGGATATTAGCTCATGTTCATGTGTGTGTTTTTATTGGCTCCCACATTTATCATTTTAGTGGTCCAACTAAAATAAATTGTACAAACAAAAATTAACATGTAGCATAATAAAGTGAAATTATGTAAAATTAACACCTAATTATGTAAAATTACAAATTTTACTAAAACTATGTCAAAAGTCTCAGAAACATGAGTGAATTAAGGAATTGTATGGTATAGTGAGTATAACATTTCTTGATCTTGTAGAAAAATAAGGCAAAATGCCAATCAAGAAAATCTTGAAAAAAAAATTAAAGAAAAGTGAGTTGAAAAAAAAGTGTGCTCACATTTGTTCGAAAAAAATACGAGCTCAAATGATTGTTGTAACACCCCTAACCCGCATCCATCGCTGAAGTAGGGTTACAACGTATTGCTGATCAATACACATCATTTAACATACATAACTCATACATTTTTGCATTCATACTCAAATACCATTTAATCACAAACACATCGTCCCTCCTAAGGGCCTATGAGGCCATAAACATGCTTTAGAAGTGGTTCAGGACTAAACCGATAACATATGAAAATTTTTAGAAACTTAGAAAATTTTCAAACATACAGGGGTCACACGCCCGTGCGAACAGGCCGTGTGCCTCACACGACTCTAGACACGCTCATGTCTCAGGCCGTGTGGAAACAGGGCATACATACTGCTTGGGTCACACAGCCAACCACATGTCCGTGTGTCTAGCCCGTGTGCCCTTCGAATTGGCCACACACGCCCGTGTGCCAGGCCATGTGCTAGGCCGTGCCAAGCCTATAGGGTATACTAACTTATGCAACACCGCCAAGTCACATGCCTGTGTGTTAGGCCGTGTGCCAATTGGGGGTATACTGACTTGTACCATACGGCCAGTCACACGCCCGTGTCTGAGACCGTGTCGAGCGTGCTGACTTCAATTCAATTTCAGTACCAGGGGACACACGACCGTGTAACATGACCATGTGTCACACACGGCTGAGACACACTCTCGTGTCTCTGCCCGTGTGGACAAAAATAGGCCATTTGCAAGGCCAATTTGCCACCCCAACTTCAATGTACCTACACAAGGCAAAATGGTACCATATCCCTACACAAAGGGCAGCCAAATCACTCCCAATTCATGCACAATTCATGCTATACAAATACAACCATTTCACTATACCAAATACATGTCAAAACAATATCAAACAATATGGTTCGTTTACCATAATTCACATAGCCATTTTAACTTCCATAATGTCTTGGTTACAACCATGCCAAAACAATCCATCTCACAAGGCATTATAAACATCTTACAAAAGTCATTAACAACCATTTCTAATAACCAAACACACAACCATATTAACATCATTTACAAGCCAAATCTCATGGCTATGATCACAACCAAAATACCACATCTAGCCTATACATGCCATATGTCATAAATGTATATTTCAAAAGTACCAACTTAGATGTTTGATAGTATGATGATGTTCCCGACGACTCCAGGATCCGAGCTAGTCTTGATTCACTATAAAACATAGGAAAATAACACAAAGTAAGCTTCATAGCTTAGTAAGCTCATATGTGAACAATACGCAACTATCACCATTCATTCATCATTCAAATAATAGAAAATGATATATAACAACTTTATTAAATCTCAAAGCTATCAAATGGTTATTCACATAACTTACCAATGAACTCATTAATTCCATAATTTTTAATACTCAATTCATTACCGTACATACATGTACCATCTCATACCAATCTCATACTCAATCACATCTTTCATTTACCCATTGAACCATTCAGAATAGAATTCAGGTATTCAAGGATCTCAATCGATAAGTACCTATACCATGGCCCGAAGCCAAATCAAGGTAACTTATTCCTGGAGTACCTATACCATGGCTCGTAGCCAAATCAAGGTAACTCATCTTCGAAATACTTATACCATGGCTCGAAGCCTAATCAAGGTATAACTCGCACCTAAAGTGCCTATATCGTGGCCCAAAGCCCACACAATAACCTAATGACATGTCACTACTATCCTAAACTATTCCTAAGGTTCAACCGGGATTTCACGCTTGTCGAATCATTGTCGAATGTATCCATAGAGTCGTATTCACAATTCAAACATTATCCATAATCTCGTAATCACAGTTTATGCAATATCAAAGCATTAAACATACATTTACAATGAAATTACCACATACGAACTTACCTCGTATTCGTAATTGACGGGTAGGGTTGACCACTCGATAACCTTGTTTTTCCCCAATGTAAATTTGAATTCTTTCTTTCTTGATCTATATGAATTCAAAATTAACTTATTTATTCAACCATTCATTCAATTTAGTCCAAAACATACATTAGGTCTATTTGCACATAGCGCCTAAACTTTCACACTTTTAACAATTTAGTCCCTATTTCACAAATACACAAAATTCACACAATTCAACAAAACCCACGCTTGGCCGAATTACATATAGGTCCCTAGCAGCCTAAAACTTTCATTTATTTCACATTTCAACCACTCAATTTGCACATTTCACAATTTAATCCCTATTATGCATTTTCATCAAAAATCACTTAACAAAACATGTAAAACTATCATCAAGCTTTCATATTTCAACCTTAAACATCAGAGAACTCAGATTCAAAAATAGAAACTCTCAAAATCTTTAACAGTTTCAAAATTAAAGGTACATGCTAGCTATATTGAGCTGCAACGATTACAAAAACATAGAAATCATCAAAAATGGGACAAAATTAATCAACCAATCGATAAAATTAGCTCACAAAATTTTCACACATATCAAATAACATGCTGAAAATACCGAAAATAATATCGAAATAATTTTTCAACATCAGATTTGTGGTTCTGAAACCACTATTCTGATTTAGCTAAAACCGGGCTGTTACAATTGTACTCATGAATACTATAGTAGGCCTTAGTAAATAGAGAAACAAGGAAGGTGAGAGAAGTGGATATAAGGTGGTGTGCTACATGTATACTTGGGGGAGTTTCAAGGACAATATAATGTGCCAAAATACTTTCGTGCTTAACCATTTTGTAAAGTCTATTCTTTGAAATTCAAACCAACCTAAGTCGCAAAACATTACAGGAAAGTCCGATGTGACTTAGGTAGTATCTAATACGGATGGCATTGTGCCAAGTTTTGATATTTTTAGCACTTATATTCACTAGAACATAATTTTATATTTATATATTTGTTTTGATGGAAACCTATACTTGATGTAACACCCTAAACCCGGCCCAAACACCACGACCGGATCTGGCATGTCACTAAGAAGAATTTAAAAGACGTCGCAATTTTGGGAAATATTTTTCTTGAGTTTAATCTTTTATTCGGAAAAACTAAATGGTTGAATAATTTGTAAAAGATATATATTTTATATTAATGCCTTAGTGAATTAGAAACCGAAATTAGAACATGCCTTAGTTTAAATTTTTATCGAATAATTCAAGTGTCTGAAAGTAAAGCCCAAAAACCGAAAATATAAAGTAAATAGCCCGTGGCCTTATTACAAAAAAAATATAACCCAAAATACTAAATATACACAAACAAAATAATGTCTTTTGCAGTATCCAACATAATCTCATGCATGGCCACCTTGCGCTCCTCTCCAGCCCGATCCGATGCTCTAGGTGTCTCCTGAAAAATGTTAAATTATAGGGTGAGTCACGAGACTCAGTGTGCAACCCTCGTGCACCATCAGATTGGGCCTTAGCCCCACAGAACAGATAACAAAATATAACATATCAGATATTATGCAAAGCCCAACACAATCCTAGGTTTCCCATCCGCTACACACCACCCTTACCTGCCAATCACACCATTGGGGATTTCTACAATCAACCCACACCGCTACACACCATCGATGGCAGTCATGCTGCAGTTAGCTGCACATCGTCAGATCATGGCAATAGCCACTACAACAGAACATGGCAAAAAGCCACTACAACAGATCATGGCAAAAGCCACTACAATAGAACACTTCCCCTTTCATCAATCACCCAACCCCGTGCATACATAGAAATTGGCATACAAATAAAACATATCATCTCAATAGAAACATTCACTTATGAATGACAGAAATCACTAACCTGGTGATTCGCCTTTACCCTCCTCGGGTTTTCAACCGTTATGCCGGGATCTCAGCATTTAACAGAATATAAACAGATTTATTTACACATACAAACAGACAGTCTAAATGGTGTGAGAAGTTACACACCTGATAACACGTAGTACTACTCTCTATGTCGATACCCTCACTAATCAGATCTACTGCCCTTTGTCTACAACTTTACTCAAAAGCTGGAAGAACGCGAAGAGAAGGCCTCTCCTTGAAATCCCGAAAGTAATACGATCCGAGTGCTACTGAACTCTGGCTTAAAAATCTAAACGATTGAATCCTCTTCAAATCTCGGAATGTCGCAAATGAAAGAAAACATGAGATTAATCCACATGTAGCATTCGACTATGGTTTCTAAAAGCTGGAATAGATTGAAAGAATAACATATTCGACACTTACCTCTTCAGAAGATTTCGGCTACCCCTTGCAAGAAAATTCGGCAAACACCAGAGAAGAGATCTAGGAATTTCGGCTTTTAAGAAAATCCTGAAAAAGTATGAACAAGAGAAGGCTGATGCGTATTCGGCTTTTAGAAAAAGCTGAGTGAAGAGTTTCGATTTTTGACAGAAAAAGAGAAGAAGAAAAGAAAACAAGAAAGAGATTTGGAGATTTCGGCTAGGAAGAAAAAGAATGGAGAGGATTTCGGCTTCTGAAGAAAACAAAAGAAAAGAAATTGGAGAGGAAGACTGAGAATTTCGGCACAACGAATGAAGAAAAGAGTAGGGTTCAACTGCCGGAATTGATGAGATCTCACCCCTATTTATAGAGAATTTCAGCACTTACTTAAAAACCCGAAAGTGCCCTTCCTGATATCTAATAGTTAAGCCAATAGTAGGGGAAATTTTGGCACCCCTTTGCCATATCAGAAACCGATTTCTCCACCCCTTCAGAGTCAAAATTTCGGCCACCACCTAGCCTTGCAGATAAATCCTATCCTTTCTCCTTATCCTCATCTGACTACTCATCCACAGTGTCATGGATAACTCCACCTCTTCCTTCCTTTATCAGCACATTATCCACCTTATTATCACATTAAATAAATTCCTAAATTTAAGCATCATTGCCGAACTCCACTACCTCTCTTATACATGCCGAAAATATTTAAAATAAAAGGTACCAGGCGACTCGAACCTTGGACCTTCAATTGACGCCAACTCCCTTCCCTCTTAGTGGCGCCATTTTGCCACTGGGCCACAAGCCCATTTGTGTTTTAAAACACAACTAATATCTGTTATACCCTAACTTAGCAAGCTTTCCACTAAAGTGTTCAAACAAGAATTTTAACTACATCCTCGGCCCAAACCTGAGCCCAATTTGGACCCCTAATCCTCAAATTAACTCATTACACATATACACCCATTAAACGCATAGGCCCAAAAATTCAGGATGTTACAATTCTACCCCCTCAAAGAAATTTCGTCCTCGAAATTTCCAACTAACTATTAACCGTACTACCCAAGTCTCACCACTATTCTTTCGCTGCGCACTCTAATTCTAAAGCCAAAAGTAACACTTAGTATACTATGGTAGAGTACGCACCAGTTTTTGCATCTAGAGCGTCCTCGTCCCCTTGGCGACGTGCTGCATAGACCAAAGCTGGCTGCCTCGCCTCAGCATAACCTACACCTCCACGACCATGTCCTGTGCCATTGCCACCATTGACTTGACTACGGCCCCTTGGTACTGGCTAACCACCTCTCCTAGCCTGATCAGAACCTCGTCCCGCGGGCTGTGCCTGATTCACCTATGGACAGTCCTTAATCATATGCTCCGTGGATCCACACCTGAAGCATCCACCGGTTCTCCTTCTGTACTCCCCATAATGTACCTTTCCACACGAAGAACATGATGGATTCTGACCCGTCGGAGCACTAGCTGGCCCATCAGACCTAGGCCTTTTCTGAAAATTTCCAGATGATCCCGACGGCCCAAAATTCCTCTTATTCCTACTCCTATCCTTATCCTTGTTCTGTTTCTCAGTCCGCTTAACCTCCTCAGATATCTTGCTTTCTCAACCAAAACCGCAAAGTCCCTTTCCCACTGCGGTGCTACTAATACCCTCAGCTCATCCCTTAGTCCATCCTCGAACTGTACGCAACGCTCATAGTCGGTCACCAAAATCCCTCGAGTGTAATGGCTCAACCGCAGAAACTCCGCCTCGTATTCAGATACAGACTTACTTCCCTGTACCAAGTTCAGAAATGCCTTCCTCTAGCCGTCCACATAGCTGGCCCTGACATACTTTCCCTGAAACGATTCCTTAAAGTAATCCCAGTCAATCCGGTATGCGGCAGTACCCTCCTTTACCTTGAGCCACCACTGATAAGCCTCGTCTCGTAGGAGAGACACAACCCCTTTTAACTTCTCTTCCACAGTGAAGTCCAGGTCATCCATTATGCGCTCCCTCGCTTCTAACCAATACTCAGCTGTGTTAGGGGCTACGCTAGAAACACCCCTAAACACCTCCGCTCCGTTGGCTCGGAGTCGTTTCGACACAGATTTCCGAGCTCCTGAACCCATGCCTACCCCAGCAACTCTTTTAAGGACCCGCAACATCGCCTGAGACACCGCATCATCTCCGAGTGCCTGGTCCCGAAATTTTCCCTCCACAACTGGTGGATTCGGCATCTCGTTTCATGACCCATGGCCAGACCCTACCGGCTCTGACACGACCATCCTACCCCTACCGTGTCCACGCGGCGGACGTCCTCGACCCCTTGTACTCATTCTTCTGATTGGCGTTTATCTGATTAAAAATTTTATGAATTATTAGCTTTCTTCCACTGATTAACCACGAACAGTCTTATGATCAGTAGTTTAAGAGTAGTTCTTTCGAATTCAAAATTACACCTATAAGTTCCAGTCTCAAGTTTGTCTTCTAGTTTCAAAAAACCACATACATCAATCACATAAAGAGCATTCGTAAACTCACGTTCATCCCCTAAGTGTATTTTTGGCATTTCTCTAACCAGGGATAGTTTCGAAATTTTATCCTACAGGGTATCTTTGTGATTTGACAAAATAGAGTATTTTGGAAATTTTCGAGATAAAGGTGTATTATTTCAAAACAGGGGTATTTTGGAGGATTTGATTCTAAAATAAGTAGTGGTATTTTGGTGTTTGTGGTGTTTGGTTGTTGTGGTGTTGTGTGTTTGTTTCTTTTTTTCAGGGGTACTTTGGAAAATTTCATTTCACAAACCGGGTTACTTTTGTAAGTCCAGGGGTTTTCGAGTAAGTTTGCAAAACATAAGTATTTTATAACATTTCGGTTGTTTTGGGAATTTCACAAACCAAGTGTATTTCGAAACTTTTACAAAACTTGGGGGTATTTCGTTAATTTTGCAAAATAAGGTCCCTTGGTAATTTTGTGAAATAAGGGTATCTTGGTAATTTTGCAATCTGGGGTTATTTCGGTCATTTTTTAAATCAGGGGTGATTTAGTAATTTAAAAACGAATAGGATGGCTGGTCCCTTTCGAGTTTTAATTATAGATTTTGGCCCGTTAAAAAATCCTTGTGGCTAGGGTGAACAGTCACTACGCACCAGGTAGGATTCCAGCGAAGAGGAGGTGAGTCACTAGGACTGCTTAAGTACCAGGCTCTTCTAGATCCAATCCTAGACATGCGCATGCCTGTTGCCACACCCTAGTCTTGCGACTCGTTCACGGGTTTGTTTAGTGTAATTAAGTCTTATGAGATTTAAGGAGTTGTTTAAGCTAGGCCTAAAGTCCATCAAGTTCTAATTTAACTAGTCTACGTCCCATAGAGCCCATCAAGCCCACATATATTTCACACAATGGTTTAGAATACTTACCTGGCGGACTTGGGCCGGAGACGCAGGTGCCATGCCGAGCTAACAGACCTGTATCATTTATAAATATGCATGTTTCGAAAACCCAACTTTAGAAAACGTTTTGAGCCCAAAAAACCCCTAGAGTCGAGTTTTGAACCGGGCTCTGATACCAATTTGTAACACCCCAAACCCAGCCCAAACATCACGACTGGATCTGGCATGTCACTAAGAAGAATTTTAAAAGACGTCGCAATTTCGGGAAATATTTTTCTTGAGTTTAATCTTTTATTCGGGAAAAGTAAATGGTTGAATAATTTGTAAAAGATATACATTTTATATTAATGCCTTAGTGAATTAGAAACCGAAATTAGAACATGCCTTAGTTTAAATTTTTATCGAATAATTCAAGTGTCTGAAGGTAAAGCCCAAAAATCGAAAATATAATGTAAATAGCCCGTGGCCTTATTACAATAAAAATATAACCCAAAATACTAAATATAAATAAACAAAATAATGTCTTTTGTAGTATCCAACATAATCTCATGCATGGCCACCTTGCGCTCCTCTCCAACCCGGTCCGATGCTCTAGGTGTCTCCTGAAAAATGTTAAATAATAAGGTGAGTCACGAGACTCAGTGTGTAACCCTCGTGCACCATCAGATTGGGCCTTAGCCCCACAGAACAGATAACAAAATATAACATATCAGATATTATGCAAAGCCCAACCCAATCCTAGGTTTTCCATCCGCTACACACCACCCTTACCTGCCAATCACACCATTGGGGATTTCTACAATCAACCCACACTGCTACACACCATCGATGGCAGCCATGTTGCAGTTAGCTGCACATCGTCAGATCATGGCAATAGCCACTACAATAGATCATAGCAAAAAGCCACTACAACAGATCATGGCAAAAGCCACTACAATAGATCATGGCAAAAGCTACTACAACAGAACACTTCCCTTTTCATCAATCACCCAACCCCGTGCATACATAGAAATCGGCATACAAATAAAACATATCATCTCAACAGAAACATTCACTTATGAATGACAGAAATCACTAACCTGGTGATTCGCCTTTACCCTCCTCGGGTTTTCAATCGTTATGTTGGGATCTCGGCATTTAACAGAATATAAACAGATTTATATACACATACGAACAGACAGTCTAAATGGTGTGAGAAGTTACACACCTTGTAACACGTAGTACTACTCTCTATGTCGATACCCTCACTAATCAGATCTACTGCCCTTTGTCTACAACTTCGCTCAAAAGCCGGAAGAACGCGAAGATAAGGCCTCTCTTTGAAATCCCGAAAGTAATACGATCCGAGTGCTACTGAACTCTGGCTTAAAAATCTAAACGATTGAATCCTCTTCAAATCTCGGAATGCCGCAAATGAAAGAAAATACTAGATTAATCCACCATGTAGCCATTCGGCTATGGTTTCTAAAAGCCGGAATAGATTGAAAGAATAACATATTCGACACTTACCTCTTCAGAAGATTTCGGCTACCCCTTGCAGGAAAATTCGGCAAACACAAGAGAAGAGATCTAGGAATTTTTGCTTTTAAGAAAATCCCGAAAAAGTATGAACAAGAGAAGGCTGATGCGTATTCGACTTTTAGAAAAAGCTGAGTGAAGAGTTTCGGTTTCTGACAGAAAAAGAGAAGAAGAAAAGAAAACAAGAAAGAGACTTGGAGATTTCGGCTAGGAAGAAAAAGAATGGAGATGATTTCGGCTTCTAAAGAAAATAAAAGAAAAGAAATTGCAGAGGAAGACTGAGAATTTCGGCACAAAGAATGAAGAAAAGAGTAGGGTTCAACTGCCGGAATTGATGAGATGTCACCCCTATTTATAGATAATTTCGGCACTTACTTAAAAACCTGAAAGTGCCCTTCCTGATATCTAATAGTTAAGCCAATAGTAGGGGAAATTTCGACACCCCTTTGCCATATCAGAAACCGATTTCTCCTCCCCTTCAGAGCCAAAATTTTGGCCACCACCTAGCCTTGCAGATAAATCCTATCTTTTCTCTTTATCCTCATCTGACTACTCATCCACAGTGTCATGGATAACTCCACCTCTTCTGTAACATCTCGAAATTGGGCCTAGTAGGATTGGGCCCATTGGGCCTTGGGCATAGGAGTGTTTAAAATTTTTGAGAACAAGAGAACGGCATTTTTTCAAGTTGGACTTATTAGGAATGTGATTTTAGAAAGTTACGGGATTCTATGAAGTTTCGGGTTCAAGTTGGGCCTTAGTGAAATTTTGTGTTTAAGCCTATTAAGGAGAGATTGTAAGTGGCATCAAGGCATATGGAAATTTATGAGTAAATAGCTTGCATAAATGAGCAATTGGTAAAGAGGATATGATGCCACATGAAGCACCTTGAGGGAAGAGGTTCAAATCCCATTGTGTGCAAATTTTGATTATTTTTGCATGCTTTCCTTAAGTGTCGGTCAAGAGGTATTTATGGTAAGGTGGACTCCTTATTTTTGGCAAGATGGCTAAGAGAAAAAGGCAAGGTTGAAGTTGGGGAAAGAAATCAAGAGAAATAGGAAAGACAGGGGGACATGAGGCTTATTCCATGGGTGATGTTTTGGAAAGCTTGGGTGGCCAAACTCTCATCCTAAGGAGGGATGCATGTGGACGGCTTTTGGAGTAGTTATGTGGCCAAAACTTTTATTTTGGCTTTTGGTAAAATCCTAGCTTTGTTTTGGCCAAAAACCTTTTTGACAACTTTGTGTCATTTTTCTCAATTTTGCAACCCTCCTTACCAAATCATAGTAGCACAATAGTGCATTGTTTTCCTCTCAAATTCTTTTCTTTTCCTTTGCTTTGTGCCGAAATTACAAGCCTTGGTGACCATATTTTCTTCTTTCTTTTTACTTTGGCCGAATTTCCCTAGCACAATTGTGCACTTTCTTGCTCTTTTGTTTGATCAAGGTTTTCATCTATTGTTTATTTCCCTTTTGATAGCCGAAATTACCAAGGCACTCTTCTTCCATCCAATCTCTTCTTAATCAAATCAGTAAGTGATTGAATATTCCTCTTTTCATTTCATTTTCTTTTTCTTCCAAGCCGTATATAGGTGAAGGGGGTGTATTGTGGTGATTCTTTCTCAAGCCGAATAAGGTGTGGCTAATATTGTTTTTGTGTTAATCACTTCTAAGGACTCGAAGTACTATATCGGATGGCCAATTGAACACCTATCCCTCGAAATAAGAGACTCAGATCGTTGGTAAGTGATAGATTGCTTATCAATCGCAATAATTGGTTGAAGTGGTAATTTCGTTTTGGACTAATTGTTGACCGATTGTACCTTTAGGTGCCGAGGAGAGTATCGTGTTATGGATTCCGAATAAGGTATGTAATCCCATACCCTTCCGAATATATGTTTGAAATGGTGAGTAAATCTCACATCTCTCTAAAAGTTTACATGAAATATTCTGTGATTCGGTAGAAATATCGAAGAAAAACCGATAACCGGCATCCGTGATCACTCGGATGTGTATTTGAAAAATCATGAAAAATTGGATACAAGCAATTTCAAAGTGAGTAAGATATCAAATTAAAGCTTACTGTGTCTAATTTAATATGGAAGAAATGGAGAAGGAAAAGGAATTTTATATTCGGAGATATGTAAATTTTAGTGAGACTGGTTCTGAATGACTTCGGGGTATTCTGTTCTGTCTTGGAAAAATAGTATAAAATTGTACAAAGTGAATTAAGAGTTATAATTGATATGTATGGATTCCTTAGTTAACCTATTTTCAAAAGGAACAAGTGGGAGCAGTATATGAAAAGCGTACAGTAAGATATTTTAGATTAAGCTAAGAGAGGTCAGAATCATTGGACAGTGAAATAAGGGAAACTTCAAGGTATAAACTGTACTAAATGGTTAAGCTAAAAATTCTGGAAAACTTATGGTAGAAAGATATACGAGTTTAGTTTCAAGGAAAATTTACGGATTTAGATTTCGAGTTTCCTAACTCGAGTTATAGTCAGTGTAGTCAGTACGACACAGATGGACAGTTTCAATTTTTATGCCCCAAATTAGTAATTAAGCCTAGGTTGCGAAAATTACCATAATACCCTTAGAGAGTAAATTACCGAATTACCCTTAGTGGGTACGGTTACTGAATTACAAAAATGCCCTTACGGGCCGAATTATGAAAATGCCCCTAATGGGCCGAATTACGAAATGTCCCTATGGACCGAATTACGAAAATACCCTTTATGGGCCAAATGTGATATTTGATATATAGGCCTCATGTGTTAATGGGCCAAATTTGCTAGATTGATTAATGGGCCAAATTTTGCTAGATCGTTTAATGGGCCAAATTTGCTAGATTGATTAATGGGCCAAATTTTACTAGATCGTTTAATGGGCCAAATTTGCTAGATCAATTAATGGGCCAAATTTGCTAGATCGATTAAAGGGCCAAATTGCTAGTCTGCTTAAAGGGCCAAATTGCTAGATTGCTTAATGGGCCAACTTGTATTATGGGCCTTATGTTGAAATTATCTTATGAATTTTGTTATGCTTTGTATATGCATACATGATTGCATGGGTTGGGATAAAAATTGAAGAGAAGTTCTGGTGGCTCTGGCACAATCTAGTTCGGTGGCTCTGCCACAATCTAGTTTGGTGGTCCTGCCACAATCATATTGATAAGGCTTCGTGCCATGTTATTAAATGGCTTCGTGCCTGCGTATTAAATGGCTTTATGCCTGCGATTGGTGTGTTGGCGGGGTGGGTTGACTTGATCCCCACAGGTGTGCTGGTTGGTACGGGTGGTGTGTAGTGGATGGAAAACTAGGTTTGGTTGGGAAATTGCATAACACATGCATGTTATATATATGATATTATGCTATGATTGTAAATGGGCTTAGGCCCAAAATATTGCTCTGTGTGTTCCAACCCAGTGGATGATGGTAAGGGGATTATACACTGAGTTCTTATAACTCACCCCCCCTTTCTCTTAACCCTTGTAGGTAATGCTCCGTAGTGAGGACTTGGGCCCATAGATGACTCGGTGGAGGCTATACTTCCGAAATGGTGTTATCGAATTTTAAATATCTATTTTCGTTTATTTTATTATTTTGATATTTTGGTTTAAGTTGTAATAAGGCCTCTGGAGTATTTTATTATTTCCTTTATTGTTGTTATATTTATTATTTTGCTTAAATTGTTTAAAACGAGATTTTTTTTTCTAAAAACGTAAACAAAGGTTTTCCAAAATTGATTAACAAATGGATTTCAAAATAAACTTTTACAAATATGATTTAACTCGAACTTTCTTTCAAATTATTAACAACATTTTCAAAAGTCACGGATTTAAAGTTCAATTCCTTGATTGTGAATCATCAATCAATCTCTCAAAAATACTTGTATTTTATCTACGTTTCCACGATGTTTCAAAATGCTTTTACAACTCTATTTCTAACGTCATGTTTTCGTAAATCGTTTATTTCAAATATGCTTGCTCAACCGAAAATGTTTATTAAAGATGATTATGTTTTTTTACGTAGACACAATTGTTTAAGTGTTTGGTTTTAACAAAGAGGCTAAAATTTTCGAACGAGTTTTTTTTGTGACACGCCAGATTCGGGCCTAACTTCTAGGTCGAGTTTGGGGTGTTACATTTTATGGTATTAGAGCCCAGTTTCAAAACTCGGCTGTGGTTTGGGTTTAAAAACATTTCCAAAATTGTTTTGAATTTTAAATTATAAATGCATGTTCTGAATGAAGTATGGCACCACGGGTATCCGGCACCAAGTCAAGTAAGTATTTGTTTTCGTTTTATGATTATTGTGATATGACTATAGGAACACTCTAGAACTTTTAGTTTTAGATGTTGAGACTATGGAGATTGAGACTTTAGGATGCGTTTTGCGAAAACAACTTTACTTCTTGTACTCCATAAAACATTGTTTAATAAACACTGAAATAGCATAATGATTCATAAAACTCTTAATAAGATTATATCGACTTAGCAAACATGAACGCTAGAAGACATGGTCATGGTAGGCGTGGATGTGGTAAAGGCCGAGGTGCTAGGGCTAGATCTTCGGCACCGAGGCATATTTCCGAAAGGGAGGCGTTAGCATTGCTAGTGGCTGAGACGGGGTCTCATGATCGAGCTGGAATTGATGAGCTGACTCAGATAGTCAAGGAAGTTTTGGAGGAGGTTAAAGGAATCGGTGAAGCACTTCGAGTTGGGTCTGTGGACTGTAAGAAGAAAAGAGATCGCGGTTCTCTAGGGTCACAATCTCGTTCTGTAAAGCATGTCAAGGCACGTCCAAACTTTCCGGCTTGCAATTACAGCGGAAGGTGTCATTCGGGTGAATGCTGGAGGAGGTCAGGAGCTTGTTTGAGATGCGGGTCTAAAGAGCATAAGGCTCGGGATTGTTTCATCACCATCAAGTCAGGTATGTTTTGGTTGGAAGTGATGATTGAATGTAAGAAAATTTTTGGTATAAGTGGTAGAAAACAGTTTGCTACTGTGGTTAGATGTTCGATTGTGTGAAAAAGGATTCAAAATTATGTTAAAAAGTACATTGTGGTTTTTTAAGGTCAGAGTGCGCAGCGAAAGCATAGTGGTGTGACTTGAGTGGAGCGTTTAGTAGTTGGTTGGAAATTTCGAGGACGAAATTTCTTTAAGGAGGGTAGAATTGTAACATCCAGAAATTGGGCCTAGTAGGATTGGGCCTATTGGGCCTTGGGCATAGGAGTGTTTAAAATTTTTTAGAACAAGAGAACGGCATTTTTTCAAGTTGGACTTATTAGGAATGTGATTTTAGAAAGTTACGGGATTCTATGAAGTTTCGGGTTCAAGTTGGGCCTTAGTGAAATTTTGTGTTTAAGCCTATTAAGGAGAGATTGTAAGTGGCATCAAGGCATATGGAAACTTATGAGTAAATAGCTTGCATAAATGAGTAATTGGTAAAGAGGATATGATGCCACATGAAGCACCTTGAGGAAAGAGGTTCAGATCCCATTGTGTGCAAATTTTGATTATTTTTGCATGCTTTCCTTAAGTGTCGGTCAAGAGGTATTTATGGTAAGGTGGACTCCTTATTTTTGGCAAGATGGCTAAGAGAAAAAGGCAAGGTTGAAATTGGGGAAAGGAATCAAGAGAAATAGGAAAGAAAGGGGGACATGAGGCTTATTCCATGGGTGATGTTTTGGAAAGCTTGGGTGGCCAAACTCTCATCCTAAGGGGGGATGCATGTGGACGGTTTTTGGAGTAGTTAGGTGGCTGAAATTTTTATTTTGGCTTTTGGTAAAATCCTAGCTTTGTTTTGGCCAAAAACCTTTTTGACAACTTTGTGTCATTTTTCTCAATTTTGCAACCCTCCTTACCAAATCATAGTAGCACAATAGTGCATTGTTTTCCTCTCAAATTCTTTTCTTTTCCTTTGCTTTGTGCCGAAATTACAAGCCTTGGTGACCATATTTTCTTCTTTCTTTTTACTTTGGCCGAATTTCCCTAGCACAATTGTGCACTTTCTTGCTCTTTTGTTTGATCAAGATTTTCATCTATTGTTTATTTCCGTTTTGATAGCCGAAATTACCAAGGCACTCTTCTTCCATCCAATCTCTTCTTAATCAAATCGGTAAGTGATTGAATATTCCTCTTTTCATTTCTTTTTCTTTTTCTTCCAAGCCGTATATAGGTGAAGGGGGTGTATTGTGGTGATTCTTTCTCAAGCCGAATAAGGTGTGGCTAATATTGTTTTTGTGTTAATCACTTCTAAGGACTCGAAGTACTATATCGGATGGCCAATCGAACACCTATCCCTCGAAATAAGAGACTCGGATCGTTGGTAAGTGATAGATTGATTATCAATCGCAATAATTGGTTGAAGTGGTAATTTGGTTTTGGACTAATTGTTGACCGATTGTACCTTTAGGTGCCGCGGAGAGTATCGTGTTACGGATTCCGAATAAGGTGTAATCCCGTACCCTTCCGAATATATGTTTGAAATGGTGAGTAAATCTCACATCTCTCTGAAAGTTTACATGAAATATTCGGTGATTCGGTAGAAATATCAAAGAAAAACTGTAACATCCTAAATTTATGGGCCTATGCATTTAGTGTAGGGATAACTTTAATAGGTTAATTTAAGTGATAGGGGTCCAAATTGGGCTCAGGATTAGGCTAACGCCTTGATTAAATTATTAGCTTGGGCATTAATGAATTAAAAAGGTGGTAATTATGTTTAAAATGCCAAACATGGGCTTGTGGCCCAACAATAAGTGGCGCTATAAGGGAATTAGAAGTGACGCCACACACAGGGGATTTAGGGGCCCAAAATTTAAGTTTAATGAGGCCCAGATCTTTTAATTTAAGTGAGTTAAATTTGGCATTAGGGTTAGTAAGAGGTGGACGGCTACAAGGCTATAAAATAGGAAAAATTATGTGGATTTTTAAGTGGTAATATCATAGATAAAAAGGAGAAAAGTTAGGGGCTTATCTTCAAAGGAAGTGTTGGCCGAAAATCCACCACCTAGAGGAGTGTAAAATTCGGCTACTGCATGGCATAGAGGGTGCCAAAATTCTCCTCTCTTCTAGCTTAAATTTTAAGGGCGTTTTCGGTATTTAGCAGTAGGTATCAAAAATCTATAAATAGGGGGGCTAGCTCCTTGTTTCTGACAATTGAAAACCCTAAAATCTTCTCCCTTAGTGCCGAAATTTCCTAGCCTCTCCCTCTCCAAATTTCTTTCTTCAATTACTTCAAAAGCCGAAACTTATCCCCACTTTCTTTTCCCTTGTGCCAATTTCTCTAAAAAGCCGATGCATCCATCGCTTTTTCTTTTATTCATCCTATTTGAGGAATTGTTCTATACTTCCGGCATTTAAATCTTCCATTGGCATTGCCGAATCCTCTCCCTAGTGCTAGCCGAATCTTCTAAGCTAAGGTAAGAGTCGATTTTTGATTAGTTCTCATAATCTATTTTAGAAAGGCAAAAGCCGAAAGATAATAGTTAATGGATTTATGATGGGCAACAATTCGGGATTTGAAGGAAGCTTAGTCGACTAGATCTAAAAGCCAAAAATCATAAGTCTCCAATTTCGGGATTTTAAGGCAAAAGAAAGAATCCCTAAGTTTAAGAAACGAGCAGTATCTGCTGTTCGAGATTGGCCAATTGGTTGTGGACCGGCTTCTAAACAACACCTTAGGCAGATAGCAGTTGTGTCGACTAAGGATAGCGTCGATATAGAAAGCCTCGTTTTATCGGTAATCAGGTGTGTAGATCTCTAACACGCTACTGATAAACCTGTATGTATATCTATTTATGTATGTTATGGGCTAAAAAGCCGGAATAAGGCTGTATAGACGGTCGAATGGAACCCTAAAAAGGGTTAGGCAAGGATGCCAGGTACGTAAACATAAACTCCCTATGTGTATCGAAGAATATATAAGTCTGCTTGATGTTTTCTTTATGTATGTATGCATGGGGTGGGAATGATGATAATTGAAGGGGAAGTGTATGATAGGTCACTTGGTGATCGGTGGTAGAAATCCCACATAATTTAAATGTAAGGTCACATAGTGATCGGTGGCTATGCCACGTTTAATGATTCCTACTTAATAGGAATAGACAGTATGGCTGTCGTTTTAGTGTGTAGCAGATGGAGGGTTGATTATAGAAATCCCCAAGGTGTGATGGTTGGTACGGGTTGGTGTGTAGAGGATGGAAACCTAGGATGGGTTGGGTTATTCATTCTTTATTGTTTATTATGTGATTATGGTTGATGCATTCCTGTATGGGCCAGGGCCCATAATGTGTTTGTGGGCTCAGGTCGATGTGTGTTTTGAGATTTATACACTGAGTCTTTGTGACTCACTCTTTCCTTTTCTCTACTCTTCCAGATGAACAGTAGATAGTGGACATGGGAGCCGAGAGGGACTCAAGGGGCCATCAAGTTCTATTTCTACAAGTTATTTTCTTTTGGGATTTCTTTAAGTTTACTTTATTTCATTGTTATTTTGAGAATATTTATGTAATAAGGCCCCTAGTTTTCATTCAACTAAGTCATTTTCATTGTTAAGCAACTTATGAATTTATGATAAGGTTTGTTTATACTTTTAATAATAATAATACAAAGGATTCCATATTTTTAAAATGCCACCTATCTTTCCAATTAATGTTCAATTGACTTATGATTTCCATAACACACAAACAAAAGTTTTCAAAGTACAAGCCATGACATGCCAGATCCGGTCGTAACGCATGGGCTGGGTTTGGGGTGTTATAAAAATCGATAACCGGCATCCGTGATCACTCGGACGTGCGTATGCTCGTAGTGGTAATCATGTTTTATAATAAAATAATTTCGGTCAAAAACAGTGACGTGTATTTGAAAATTCATGAAATATTGGATAAAAATAATTTCAAAGTGAGTTAGATATCAAATTAAAGCTTACTGTGTCTACTTTAATATGGAAGAAACGGAGAATGAAAAGGAATTTTATATTCAGAGATATGTAAATTTTAGTGAGACTGGTTCTGAATGATTTTGGGGTATTCTGTTCTGTCTTGGAAAAATCGTATAAAATTGTACAAAGTGAATTAAGAGTTATAATTGATATGTATGGATTCCTTAGTGAATCTATTTTCAAAAGGAACAAGTGGGAGTAGTATATGAAAAGCGTACAGTAAGATATTTGAGATTAAGCTAAGAGAGGTCAGAATCATTGGACAGTGAAACAAGGGAAACTTCAAGGAATAAACTGTACTAAATGGTTAAGCTAAAAATTCTTGAAAAATTATGGTAGAAAGATATACGAGTCTAGTTTCAAGGAAATTTACGGATTTAGATTTCGAGTTTCCTAACTTGAGTTATAGTCAGCTTAGTCAGTATGACGCAGATGGACAGTTTCAATTTTTATGCCCCAAATTAGTAATTAAGCCTAGGTTGCGAAAATTACCATAATACCCTTAGAGGGTAAATTACCGAATTACCCTTAGTGGGTACGATTACCGAATTATGAAAATTCCCTTACGGGCCGAATTATGAAAATGCCCCTAATGGGCCGAATTATGAAAATGCCCCTAATGGGCCGAATTACGAAATGTCCCTATGGACCGAATTACGAAAATACCCTTTATGGGCCAAATGTGATATTTGATATATGGGCCTCATGTGTTAATGGGCCAAATTTGATAGATTGATTAATGGGCCAAATTTTGCTAGATCGTTTAATGGGCCAAATTTGCTAGATTAGTTAATGGGCCAAATTTTGCTAGATCGTTTAATGGGCCAAATTTGGTAGATTGATTAATGGGCCAAATTTTGCTAGATCGTTTAATGGGCCAAATTTGCTAGATCGATTAATGGGCCAAATTTGCAAGATCGATTAATGGGCCAAATTGCTAGTCTGCTTAAAGGGCCAAATTGCTAGATTGCTTAATGGGCCAACTTGTATTAAGGGCCTTATGTTGAAATTATCTTATGAATTTTGTTATGCTTTGTATATGCATACATGATTGCATGGGTTGGGATAAAAATTGAAGAGAAGTTCTGGTGGCTCTGCCACAATCTAGTTCGGTGGCTCTGCCACAATCATATTAAAAGGCTTCGTGCCATGTTATTAAATGGCTTTGTGCCTGCATATTAAATGGCTTTATGCCTGCGATTAGTGTGTTGGCGGGGTGGGTTGACTTGATCCCCACAGGTGTGCTGGTTGGTACGGGTGGTGTGTAGTGGATGGAAAACTAGGTTTGGTTGGGAAATTGCATAACACATGCATGTTATATATATGATATTATGCTATGATTGTAAATGGGCTTAGGCCCAAAATATTGCTATGTGTGTTCCGACCCAGTGGATGATGGTAAGGGGATTATACACTGAGTTCTTGTAACTCACCCCCTTTCTCTTAACCCTTGTAGGTAATGCTCCGTAGTGAGGACTTGGGCCCATGGATGACTCGGTGGAGGCTATACTTCCGAAATGGTATTATCGAATTTTAAATATCTATTTCCATTTATTTTATTATTTTGCTATTTTGGTTTAAGTTGTAATAAGGCCTCTGGAGTATTTTATTATTTGCTTTATTGTTGTTATATTTATTGTTTTGCTTAAATTGTTTAAAACGAGATTTTTTTTCTAAAAACATAAACAAAGGTTTTCCAAAATCGATTAACAAATGGATTTCAAAATAAACTTTTACAAATATGATTTAACTCGAACTTTCTTTTCAAATTATTAACAACATTTTCAAAAGTCACGGATTTAAAGTTTAATTCCTTGATTGTGAATCATCAATCAATCTCTCAAAAATACTTGTATTTTATCTACGTTTCCGCGATGTTTCAAAATGCTTTTACAACTCTATTTCTAACGTCACATTTTCATAAATCATTTATTTCAAATATGCATGCACAACCGAAAAGGTTTATTAAAGATGATTATGTTTTTTTACGTAGACGCAATTGTTTAAGTGTTTGGTTTTAACAAAGAGACTGAAATTTTCGAACGAGTTTTTTTTGTGACACGCCAGATTCGGGCCTAACTTCTAGGCCAGGTTTGGGGTGTTACATCTTCCTTCCTTTATCAGCACATTATCCACCTTATTATCACATTAAATAAATTCTTAAATTTAAGCATCATTGTCGAACTCCACTACTGCTCTTATAAATGCCGAAAATATTTAAAATAAAAGGTACCAGGCGACTCGAACCTTGGACCTTCAATTGACGCCAACTCCCTTCCCTCTTAGTGGCGCCATTTTGTAACTGGGCCACAAGCCCATTTGTGTTTTAAAACACAACTAATATCTGTTATGCCCTAACTTAGCAAGCTTTCCACTAAAGTGTTCAAACAAGAATTTTAACTACAGCCTCGGCCCAAACCTGAGCCCAATTTGGACCCCTAATCCTCAAATTAACTCATTGCACATATGCACCCATTAAACGTATAGGCCCAAAAATTCAGGATGTTACACTTGATATTCTTTATTTGTTTGCTTTATAATTTAGTGAACTAACCCGTCTAATTTTAGAAATTGTGAGTCAATAATGTATCATGATAGAGTTATATTTTTATTTACATTATCTTGCTAATATATTTCTACCCAATTTCTTATATCAAGCTAGCTCAAGTACATTTTATTTTCTTGCATGTTTCTTTCACGTTTTCAGTTTAGTTAGTTTTTGGTTTTTCTTTTGTTTTTGTTTAGTTTGCTTGAGGGCAAGCAAAGACTTAAGAATGGGGGTATTTGACCTGACATCAAATGTAGTAGTAATTTTGGTATTTTCTTGCACTTAAGGAACTTGTTTTCTATCCGTTTTAGTATTTAATATTCCATTTTCGATATTGAGTAGTTTAGTATTAAAAGTTAATAAAATAAGTGCTTTTACACATTTTGCAAGTGTTTGTGACCTATTAAGTCGACACGGGCCTTAGGTAGTTCTAATTTGTGTAATTGAGTGTGTAGGATGATGAATTATATAGTCTCAATGGATGTAAGAACTTGGGACGAATGATACACGTGCTTCCCAAGTTGTGAAAGCCCGACACGAATCCAAACAAGGCATAAATCACTTGTTGTGTGACTTGACATCAAAGTAGTAGTAATTTCGATCTATTTTCGCACTTAAAGAGTTTGTTTTCTAGCCAATTTAGTATTTTATATTACATTTTTGGTATTTAGTAGTTGGTAGTAAAAGTTAATAAAAACAAGCGTTTTTAACACATTTTTTTGAGTTTTGTGACCTATTAGGCCAACACGGGGCCTTAGGTAGTGCTAATTTGTGTAATTGAGTGTGTATGATGATGATTTATAGCCCCAATTGATGTAGATCAAGGGACGAGTGACGCACAAGCTTCCTAAGCCATCAAAGCATGAAACGGAACCAAGGAGGCACAATTTGCATGTAGTGTCATGCCATAGACCTTGTATTTCAAGGTTATTCATGTAACACCCCTAACCCATATCCGTCGCCGGATTAGGGTTATGGAGCATTACCAAAACAAACGTGACATTTACATATACATTTCATACATTATCATAAACATAATATAAAGTAATCATTCAAATACATATCGTCCCTAAATCGAGCCCTCGAGGCCCTAAAAATACTTTAGGATTGATTTGAAACAAATTTGAAATCATTTGGAAAGTTTATGAAAATTTCACAAAATTTTAAAAACAGAGATCACACGGCCGTGTGCCCAGGCCGTGTGCCTCACATAGCTGAGACACATGCCTGTGTCTCAGGTCGTGTAACCTTCAAACTAGGGACACACGGTCGTGTCCCAGCCCATGCCCTCACCCGTATAACTCTTTGAGAAGGGTTACACGACCGTATCACACGCTCATGTGTCAGGCCGTGTAACACTGGAAATAGCCTCACACGCCCATGTACTAGGCCATGTAACTAACTGACTTGCAAGCAAAGGAACCTATAGGGGACACATGGCCATGTCACTAGGCTGTGTGTCACAAATGGCTGCATCACACACCTGTGTCTCAGGCCGTGTGGACATAAATTTTCCTAAAATCAAGCCATTTCCATCACCAAACCATACACACACCTAAAAGCCTTTTTTACACATAATCAAGACATCAAAACATGACCAAAACTTACATGTAATGACCAATTCAATAGTCCAAAATCAATCAACCAATATGCCATACAAGGCACCTCAAATACGTTCATCCATAACTTACCTAAACATGTATATGTTACCACATTCCAATCATCAACATCTAGCTCAATACATTCCCAAAACATGCCATATCTTATTCATAATCAAACCAGCTAAACACATACCATTTGAGCCATTCAAACATGCAACAACATAGCCACAATAACATAAACTAGCAAGGCATCATGTACCAAACCAAACAACTTATACATACCAAATCTTCATCTAAGCATTCAACTAAACATCATTATAAGTCCACCTATACATGCCATTATAACCTTGGCCAGAACAGTAAAAACTACCGATATTAATGCTAGATGGTGTGATAGGTCCCCGATGAGCTTCCAAATCAATCGAGCTTCCGATAATCTATAAAACATAGAAAAGAAGTCGTAGAACATGAAACATAACTTACCCTTTCATCTATATAACATTAAGAATAAGCATAATAATAATCCAACCACAAGCTTTGTAACAGCCTAATTTTGGGCCTAGTCGAACCAGTGGTTTTGGGGCCACAAATCTGACGAGGAAAATCTTATTTTTATTATATTTTTATGGTCTACTATTTCACGAAAAGATTTCATGAAAATTTCGTTCGAAAATTTTGACATTTGGGCACTCAATTTAGTCAAAAGGAGTAAATTGTAAATAGTGCAAAAGTTGAGTTCGACATGTTAGAAATGTCCAATTGTTATGAAGTTTTAAATTGGAAGTCCCTAAATGGTAATTAGACAATTGGTTAAATTTTTGGACAAAAATGGACATGAGATAAGTGAAATAGGATATTTTTAGGATAGGGCATTTTGGTCATTTAGTAATTAAAAGAATTAAAAAGCCAAAATCAAAGCAAAAATTGTGTCCATCTTCAAGCTATGGCTGAATGTTGCATGAAGAAACCATGGCTATGGTTTTTTCAAGCTTCCAAGCTCGATTGTAAGTCCGTTCTAGCCCCGTTTTTAATGATTTTTACGTTTTTGAAATCTTCGTAACACGATCTCTCTATTTCTACCATTTATTTGAGCTAGGGTTGATGTTCGAAAGTTTACCCACATGAGAAATGCTTGTGTTTTGATGTTTAATGGTAGAATATGAATGCTCGGTGTGTAATAAACGACTTTTACTAAGTGATTTTCGGTGAAATTGTCAAAAAGGACTAGTTTGTAAAAAGTTGTAAAATGTGTGTAAGTGTGTGAATAAATGGAAATTGTGGACTGCTATAGTTATGAAAATGGTTCTGCTAGGCTTGAAATATAAGGTAATTGAATAAAAATCTTTTTACGAGCCTAGGGGAAAAAGTGTAAATATGACAAAGTTTAGGAGCAAAAATGTAAATTTTGCCAAAATGTGAATTTAGGCTAATTTGAGTAGCAAGATGAATAAATGAGCTAAATGTATTGTTATAGATCAAGGAAAATGGGATTCGGACTTAGAACGGGGGAAAAACAAAGAATATGTCGAATAAGTCCATTTCACCGTTTGTGCTACCAAGGTAAGTTTGTATGTAAATAATCCATCGTTTTTACTTATGTTTTCATATTTTGATAAATGGTATGAATTGTGGCTGAATATTTGATGTAATTGACAAATTATCAGCAAGTGAGAAATTTCCCGGTTGAACCTTAGGAATAAAAATGGATACGAATGACGTGTCACTAGGGACCTATGAGAAATCTATGTGAAATTGTGACTAAGTGAATTCGGGTGTTGGTCTTAAGTTCTACCATTGGCTGGGTATACCGGCATGTGTTGCGGATACCTGACAGCTTGTGTGAGCAACACTGAGTAATAACTAATGACTGACAGCTTGTGTGAGCAACCCCGTGAAAGTGAATAGCTCGAGAACGAGCCTCTATGTGAAAAGTGATGTGAAGTAGCTTTGGCTGCAAGTGTTGCACTTATGTGCAAACTTCCGATGTATCCAATAATATTTCGATGTGTTCAACGGGAAATGACTAAGTGTTAATTATTGTGATTGTGTGATGAATGAGTGCAGGTACATGTGTATATATATTCATGAGCAATGTGCTCGATATGTGATCGAACTTTGGTAAGGTTGATATGGAGTAAGTATGAATATGAAGACTTGTAAATATTTCATAATTACTAGCTATTGGAATAGCTAGCTATGGACATGCTTGATGTTATGTGTGTGTAAATGAAGTTAATACAAAGAAATCATGAAAGAGTAAAATTTGCAATAAAATAGTTTTGGGACAGCAGCAGTTATGTGTCTTTGAAAAATCACCAAATATGGTGAAAATTGAATTAGAAGTTGAATAAGATATGAAATTAAATCTTATTGAGTCTATTTTCGTATAAAAGAAACGGTGTAAGCAAAAGAATTTCATATTCTGAGATATTTGAATTTTTGTGAGATAGAGTTAGAATGATTTTGGAATCCCATGTACAGACTTGGGAAAATATTTAAAAATTGTACAAATATAATTATGGGTTATAATTTACATTCTTAAAATACTTAATGAGTATATTTTCAAAAGAAACAAATTAGAACATCATCTGAATCCCGTACAAGGAGATAATTAATTTTTAGTGAAGAGGGGTGAATTTAATGAATAAACTGTACTTATTGGCTAAACCAAAAATTCTGAAAATTTTATGGTAAGAATTCATATAAGTCTAGTTTCAGGGAAAATTAGTGGATTCCGTAGCTCAAGATATAAATAATTTAGTGAATGTGACTCGAGTAGACAACTTGAGATGAACATGAATAAATAGTGGAACTATGTGCAATTATGATTGTATTATCTTGAGAACATATTGTGAAGATTTATAAAAGCCTGTTGATACATCACTTATTATTTGCATACCTACTTACTATGCTATCATGCTTACACACTTCCTTTCCTTTTTCCTATAGTGTCACAAATGCTAGCTTGAGTTGGAGGTCGTCGGAGATTCTATCACACTAACAAGTTATTGATTGGTATTGTATCAACGATTTTCAAGTAATTTTTAAGTCTATGGCATGTATAGGGACTTTTTTATGTGTGTATATGTTAGTATGAGTTGGCCTAGAATGTTGGCCTATGCTATTTGAAGGTTATTATTGTATAAGGCCGTTTAATGTGGCTAATAATTGTTATGTTATAAGTCTATGATGATGCATTCCAAGGATGTGCATGCTTGCATGTGTTGGATGAGTAAATGTGTGATAATTATGAGTGGTAAATGTGATTGGTTGTGTAAGTTGCATGATGTGAATGGTCAAGTGTATGTGTTCCGATAATGCTTCGAACCCTATTCTGGCGTCGAATATGGGTAAAGGGTGTTACAAGCTTGGTACAAGTCTATGCATCATCATCAATACACAAGTTAGTGCATTTATACACAATTCACTTAAATTAAACATATGACAATTCATTTCCATATGAACATACATCATTTGATTCATTCATCATCTTCATGAGCATGTGCATAGTTTCTTTTGGAAACATACCATTTTAATCCCTTTGCTTGCCTGTTGAACCAACTAGAATATCATCGGATACTCGGGAAAGCTCACACGAAGTGTGCTTAAGCATATAACTGTAACATTTCCTTTACATCATTGCTCACACGAGCTGTAAAATGGGCCTGCTCACACGAGCTATGGCTCAGAATGTAGGCAACACAATGCTGTTCACACGAGCTGTGGAGTATCCGCAACAAATGCAGGACCTCAACCATCGGTAGGACATTCAAGACCAACACCTGAAACATGAAATCCCTAATGACATTTCATTTGTATCCTACGAATTCCTAAGATTCAACCGGGACTCAATAATCGTCATGGCATTTCTTTGGATATACATTGATTAATAGCATTATAAATACATAACAACACACAATTGAATAACATGAATATTGTAATATCCCGGGTTAGGGGCTATTTTGTTGTTGCATGATATTGCATGTGTTAAGTGTGCTGTGTTGTTGTTTGTGTAGTGTCGGGGCTTAATTGTAGGCTAGGAGTGTGTCTGAGTAGGTAGGAAAATTTTTGTTTTAGGCCTAAGTCAGGGGAGCTGATGGAGCTGGGGTATAAGAGTTTTATTTGGAGTTTTGTTGAACAAAAAGGTGAGCTGGCAAAGTGGCAAGCATGCGTTACTTGGGAGCTAGGTGTGGCGTCAAATGCATGGGGTGGAGGTCTAGTGTTCGAGCTGCAAAGTCCCCATTTTGGTTCCCATTTTGGACGGCATGGGAGGAGGAAGTAGAAGGCAATTCAAATTCTTCTTTTGACTTGGTCAAACCGTTCAAATGGTGGGAGGAGAGTGAGTTTAGGAGGAAGACTTGGTCATGCTTGTTTGAATGTGTGGAGTGGAGTGTTGTGGGGGATTTGGCCGAATTTAGGGGGGAGTTGGAGGGGGAGTGACGGCTTAGTGTGGGGGAAAAGAGTGTGCCGAAATTCAATTGGCATTTTGGGGTGTTTTTCGGTCACTTTTTGGTATCAAACAAAGTTCTCTCATTTTGTCAAACAAGTTGATTTCTCCATAGAAAATTCTCTCATTCTTTCCACCTCTTGAAACCGAAACACCTAGTCCCTTAGTTGCCGAAATTGTTTTGCTTCATTTAGTTTGTGTGTAGCCGAATGCATTATTGCATTTTTTTCCTTCTTTCTTCACTGGGGTAAGCCGTAAGTAAAAGTCTTTTCTTGTCATATTTTTCTTCCTTGATTGAACCTTGATAGCCGAACACTCTCTTCTCTCCTTCTCATAATCCATTCTCTTCTCCTAAAGTACTTGTGCCGAAACTCTCACTTGCTTCAAACCGAATCTTTCCATTATTCATCTTCCCATTTCTTTTGGTGCCGAAACCACAATCACTTGCATCTCAGACTTTTATTTTTTTTTCTTTTCTTATACATTATTGCCGAACTTCATTCTCATCTCCTATCTTCTTTTCTTTCCTTTTCCATTCAAAACCGAACATAGGTGTGTGGTAAACACTTAGGCCGAATCTTCTTGTCTTTTTGGGGTGCATCTTAGCCGAATCTTTTCTCTCTTGGAAGTCCTCTTGTGGCCGAATTTTGGGTGGTATTGGTAAGTTCTTGGCCGAATGGCCATTTCTCTTTTCTCTCTAGTGCGATGTCGATTTTGGATTGGTGAAAGGAGTTAACCTCTTATTTTGGAATTCAAGGCTTTATAGGGCATTCGGGATTCAAGCAGTCGACAAAACCTTTTACAGAACTCGACCGATTGATAAGTGGTGGGGATTGGCCGATTGTCAGAAAATCAGTGGTTGATTCGGGATTTGGTAGGAAACCAAATCAAGTATAGAGGTAAGGGTTCGATATTAACCCCTTTGGTTAATTGATGTTGGCCGAATGTTATAGATGCCTAACCCCCTATGTTTGGCCGATTCTAGGAGCAAGTCAATCGAGGGACCTAGATCGATTCGTTGGGATCTTTAGACTCGTAATAACCAGGTGTGTAAACTAACACACTTTTATTTAGTAATGTGATTGATAACCTTGTTGTAATTAGTGAAACAGTGATGATTGATGTGATACCCTGTTGGGTATGATCTTGGACTCGGGTAAGTCAGTATTATTATGAGCTTACTGATGATCTATATGGTACCATGATTATGGATGTATGTGATATGGGATAATGATGTTAAACATATTAGCATGATATGTATGACTTGTATGATATGCATGATCACATGAGTTGGTATGATGATGGGTGATATGAGTGGAGGGGGCAGTGATATTTTGTGCTGACGAGCACCAGTGTTTTGGTAACACAACTTTGTGACTTTGGGTCACCAGAGGTTTGGCACCTCCAGAGGTTTGGCACCTCAGTGTCTCGTCCCCGTGGTTTCGCACCACAGTGGGTTGGCCCCACAAGGCGGTATTGAGGGATTGACGCCAGTGATTTGGTATCACACGATGGGTTGGCCCCATCACTCGATTATTGTGACTACGGTCACCAGTGGTTTGGTACCACATTTGTGTCTTTGGGACACCAGAGGTTTGGCACCTCATTGCGACTCGTCCCTGTGGTTTGACGCCACCGTGGGTTGGCCCCACTTGAGATATGGGATCGTCTGCTAGTGATTTGGTATCACACGATGGGTTGGCCCCATCATCGGATTTGTGACTGCGGTCACCAGTGATTTGGTATCACAATCGTGTCTTTGGGACACCAGTGGTTTGGCACCACATTGGCGGATATTGTGTCTTTGGGACACCAGTGTTTTGGTAACACATTGTGACTATATGTCACCAGTGGTTTGGCACCACCAGTGGTTTGGTACCACACGGGGTAGAAAAGGCGTTACGGATGGTTAGGATCGGGTTGCATTAATTATGTTGCTATGTATGATGTGTGTTAGCATGTTGTTTTACCGGGAGCGGGATTTACGCACTGAGTCCTGTGACTCACCCTCTCCTTTGACATTTCAGGTGACTCGTAGACGCGGACATGGAGCCGGGATGGACTCGGGGTGCCCATGCCATGCTTAATAAAGTTTTACTCAGACTCTATCATTTGGGTACTATAGTTTAATTACTTTTATTTGGGTTTTATTTTGGATTGTAAAAGGCCTTTAAATTATGTTTTATGATGTTTATGTTTTAAATAGATTTCAATATGCTTTAACAAAATAATTGGGTATGAATTTTACTAAAATTTGGAAAGACGATGTTTTCAAAACTGTAACGCAATGTGTTTTCAACTAGACCATCGGGTATCACCCTATGTTTTGATATTAAGTAAACTCTAATGATTTTTAAATCAAACTCGATGTTCTACTAAGTTAAAAATGTTTTAAGTAACACTAAGAAACTACTTGAAGTTTTAAATGAATTAAACTCATTTTTCACTACACACTTTGATTAAGTTTTCAAAATTTCCGGCTATCAAATACATCATTTGACTTCAAACAAGCCTACTCAAATTTTCTTCAAATACACTATGTTTTCATCCAGTTTTAAACGGAAAATTCTAACCTCTCAAATACGTTTTCCCCCGTAACATACCAGATTCGGACGTGGTGTTTTGTCCGGGTTTGGGGTGTTACAAATATAGTAATCCGTACATATCAACTTACCTTGACAACTAGGGTGTAGAAATGAAATCGACTAATCTGAGGCTTTAGCATTTCCCCGAGTAGATTCATACGTGGTCTATATTAATTTATATAGACAAATTTAATTCATTTAATATCACTAGCATTTAATTTAGTCCACATTTCATTTTGTAAAATTACTATTTTGCCCCTAACTGTAACATCCCAGTTTAGGGCCTAGTCTGAATAGTGGTGCGAGACCACAAATCTGAAGTCTATGTACGAGTTTTTGAGGTTTATGTTATGTTTGCATGTTAGTGTGAAAGTTTCATGAAGCAATTTTGTGAAATTGCGATTGAATTGTCCAAAAGGACTAAATTGCAAAAGTTGAAAAATGTGAGATTCTAGAAGCTGTTTGTGTGAAATGGATTTAGAATATATATTAGAGGTCCTTAAATAGCAATTTTCCCAATTTTTAATTTTTGGACAAAATTGGACATGGATGAGTTAAAATAGGAAGTTTATCAAAAAGGGCATTTTGGTCATTTACCAATTAAATGATTAAAATGGGAGAAAATATGAAAAAACTCATCCATCTTCTTCTCCAAGGCTGCCAAAAATTGAGAGAGCCATTGTTAGGGTTCTTCAAATTTTTCAAGCTTGCTAGTAAGTGCATCCAAGCCCCGTTTTTAATATTCTTCGTATTTTTGAAGTCCTGGTAGCATGAGTAAGCTATTTTTATCTATTTGATGAGCTATTATGGATGTTCAAAAATGTGACTATGTATGACATGCATGTATTTTGGTGTTTTATGGAAGAATATGAAAGCTTGATGTAGTAGAAACATCTTTTGCCAAGTGATTTTCCATGAAAATGCCTGTAGGGACTAGTTTGTAAAAGTCTTGAGTTTAGTCATACATGTGTGATTTAGTGAGGATTGATGATAACTTTAGTTGAGTAAGTGATTCGGCTAAGCATGAAAGGCTAGAAAGTTGAATAGTCACTTTACGAGCCTTGGGGCAAAAATATAATTATGAGAAAGATTAGGGGCAAAAGAGTAATTTTGACAAAGTATGAGATAAGTGTCAATTTAGTCGATATGTGTATTGAATAAGTTGATTTATTCATTATAGATCAAGAAAGACGAAGCTCGGATCTAAACCGAGGCAAGAGCAAGATGGTGGACTAAATTGCATATTTCTATACTTTTGAGTATCGAGGTAAGTCTATGCATAAACAATGCAGTCATACTTACAATTTGTTAATGCTAGCTAGTGTGTAGCATGATTGGGAATGATTAAGAATGATTAAGAATGATTGAGAACCTATGTGGGATGAATATGGTAGAATTTGTGAATGGATGTAGGGTTAAGTAAGTAGATATGTGAATGTGTAGTGAGAATGCTAAATGGTGGGCTAAGTGCGATACCATCCTAAGGCATAATGAAAATGAGCTGGCTATGTGCGATGCTATCGTTAGGTATATTGTCTAGTGGGCTATGTGCGAAACCACTATGATTATCTTTGTGGTAGGCTTAATGCGATACTACCTTATTAATTGATTGTGGTGGGCTAAGTGCAAAACCACCGAGGAATTTGCTGTGTGGTTGTATTATTGAGTTGGTTAGCTGTGTGGATGAATTATCGAGAAATAATGTTGTGTTGTATATCATGTAAATGTGATATTGAATGTAGGGGTACATTTCAATGGTTATGATTATGTGACTCACGAGGTGCTGGAAATGTGGTAAGGGATAGAAAGAGTAAGCATAGTTGTACATTATATGCTAGTATAATGCTAATTGTTGTTTAACTTATACTATGATGCTTAATTGTTTATGTGTAAACTTACTAAGCTCAAAGCTTACTCCCTTTCTTTTCCCTTGTCTTATAGAGTAAAAGTGTTGAATCGAGATACGAGGATCAATTGGAAAATTGTCCACACTATCAGCACACTCTGGTACATGAGACTTAATGTTTTGTATATGGCATGTATAGAGGCTAGATAAGTTAGTGAATTTTGTTGTAAATGGCTAGGATGTGTTAGCCCATAATTGGATAATCTATTTTGTATAATGCCATAGTTGTTGACTGTTATATTATATGAAAAGATGTAGTTATCCACGTGAGATTGTTATTTCATTTGAGTTGATGATGGATGTGTTGAATGAGTGCATGTTGTGTCTGCTATAAGGGTGAGAAGGGCTTAGCAAATAGCTTTGTTATTGTCCATGTGAATAGACACACGGGCGTGTGTCTAGGCCATGTGTGACACACGGTCAGCCCATGGGCGTGTGACTTGGCCGTGTGTCCCCCACATGTTGAAATTTTAAGTTAGATTTGGCCACGAGCTAGCCACACGGGCGTGTGTCTAGGCTCTAGGCCGTGTAAGTGAAGTCAGTGTTCACCACGGTTGGAAAGCACGGGCGTGTACCCTAGCCGTGGGGCATTGGCAGAATGCTTGGGTTTTTATACACGGGTTGAAGGCATGGGCGTGTGTGTCTACACACAGGCGTGTCCAATCTTACACGGGCGTGTGAGCCCTGTATAAAGAAAAAATTTAAGATTTGAAAAAAACTCCGGAATAGTCTCGAGAGCCCTCGTGTGTATGAGTGAGGCCTTGTAAGTCGAGAATGAGGTTGTTGAGGTGACTTAAGAGAGTAGTCACGATGAGCCTAAGTGGCGATCATGAGGATTTTATTAAGGTAACGCCTCGAGCCTGGTTCCGGCGTAGAACTCGGGCAAGGGGTGCTACACTAACATTTTAACTTTTCACAATTTAGTCCTTAAGCTCATAAATTGAAATTTATACATTTTAATCATCTTCTCAAGCTAACTGAATTCTCTAGGGACTTAAATCAATCCATACAAACTATCATTTCATAAATCTACCATGAGACCAATTTTACAAAAAAGTCCCTAAATGTCATTTCCATCAAAATCACTTTACAAAACTTGTTTATTTATCAACAAGGACTCATAATCTTTCATTAAACATCAAGAATAAAACAATAGCATTCATGGAATAACACTAAATCTTTAACAATTTTACAAATTGATCCCTGAGCTAGCTAGATTAAACTAAAACGATCCCGAGAACATAAAAATCATTAAACACGTGCTTGAAAAACCTACCATGCATGAAGAATTTCCATAGCCAAAAGCTCCCTTCTTTTAATAATGAAAATTTGGTTCTTTTAGGGTTAGGAATAAAGAAGATGATGGTTTATTAATTCATCTTATTATAACACTTTTTATTTAATTTAACTGATTACAAATTTAACCTATTTATTTCATTAAAACTACCACAAAACCTTCCCAATAACATCCACTAATACCTTAACATCCACTAATAACCTTCCTTATTTATTTCATCTGAACTTAACTTATGGTGAAGAGCCGGTTAAGATTTTAGCACGAGAGGTCAAACAGTTAAGAAACAAAAGTATAGCTCTTGTTAAAGTTCTATGGCAGAGGCATGAAATAGAATAGGCTACATGGGAGCCCGAGGAGTTTATGAGAAACCAATATCCCAACCTTTCCACCGATAAGATTTTCGGGGACAAAATCCTTAAGGGGGAGAATTGTAACTGCCCGATTTAGGGGCTAGTCGAAACAATGATTTCGGGGTCACTAATCCGAGGTTAGAGAAAATTATTTTTATGTTATTTTATGAGTCAGAGCATGATTATATAAGTGCATGAAAATTTTGGTGCTTTAATTTTAGTGATTTCTTGCTTAATCGCGAAAAAGGACTAAATCGCATAAAGTGCGAAAGTTCCATTTTATAAGCTAAAGGTGTTCAATAGCTAAAGAACATTAATTGGAGATCTTTAAAGTGCAATTAGACCCCCAAGAAATAGAGTGGCCGGCCATAGGAGACAAACATTATCAAATTGGTCAAAGTTGTTGATATTAGGTGGACTAAATTAGTGTTTTATATTAAAATAAAGAAAAAGAAGATATCATCTTTTTCTCTCTTATTCTCCACCAAAAATTGGCAGCAAACTAAGGGGTTTGAGAATGTTTGGTATTATATTAATTCATGATGTTCTACTAAATTGAGTAGTTGATGTTGAATGAGTAAGTTGAGATGTGGAAGTCCTAGTGGACTATAATGAATATGAAAATGCTATCACCGAGACATGAAATGGATAAGGGTCCTATGTAAGACCATGTCTGGGACATGGCCTCGGCACCGAATTTCGATTTCGTATAAGACCATATCCGAGATATGGCTTTGGTATTGGATACGAGAATTGTATAAGACCCTATCCGGGACATGGCATCGATATTTGATGTAAGATTCCGTATAAGACCATATCCGAGATATGGCATCAGCACACAGAGGTGACCCCATGTAAGACCACATCTAGGATGTGGCTTTGGCTTTGTACTTATATTAATGACGGTGAATATGTGTCCTTGAGTATCCCTAGTGATTAATGGGATAAATAGATGAGCTTGGAAATAAAAATGAGATTAGTACTAAAGTTAAGTGAATAAGTGAATACAAGTACCCGTGAATGGTTCACGAAGAAATATTTACGACATATGCTATGGTATGTGCTAAATAAGGGCAAGTATGAATAAGTATGGCAAGAAGCCTATAACCTTGTGTATGGTCAATTAATATCATGGATGGGTCTTATCATGAGCTTAATGTTGCTATTTATTTCCATGCAAACTTACTAAGCTTTATGCTTACCTATTTTCATTGCCCTTTTTCCTTGTAGTATTCCAAAGTTAACTCAAGAAGTTGCGGACGTCGAAGTTGGAGATCACACTATCACCCACTTTTGGTATAGCCAAAATTAGTTTTATTTTGAATGTGGCATGTATAGGACTTGAATATTTTGTTATGTCATATTGGTAAGCCAAATGTGTTGGCTACAAAAGTTGTTCCAATTCATTTTGTAAATGGTCATTAAAGTTGGGCCAATACTTGGCTAATTCTTGTGTTTAATGAAGATAAATTTCATGAAGTGTATGCTTTTGTGGATGTCTTGATTCTTTTTGAGTTCTTAGATGTATCATTTGGTCATCTTATACTGAAATGTGTTGGTATGAGTGTGATTTCTTGATACGGTGGCAAATGGCTTGGTTTAATTGTCCACACCGGTAGACACACGGGCGTGTGTCTAGGCCGTGTGTGACACACGGTCAGCCCCATGGGCTTGTTGATCGGCCTTGTGTCCCCTTGCATGCTAGGCTTACAAGTTAGTATGCTTAGTAGTAAACACACGGGCAGAGACACGGCCACGTGGGAGGCAGGCCAAGGATATGGGCATGTGTCCAGGTCGTGTGAAGTTTGCACTTTAAATGTGGAATTTAATTCGACACAGGGTCTAAGGATACGGGCGTGTGCCTTGGCCGTGTGTCCTAGTGAGGTGATGATGTCATAAATAGAATGCCAAGGTTTTGGCACACGGGCTGAAACACGAGAGTGTCGAGGCCGTGTGAGGGACACGGGCGTGTGCTCGGCCGTGTGAAAGAAGCCAGTGTCGACCACGGGTGAGGGGCATGGGCGTGTGTAACCACACAGCCTGTCCGCACGGGCATGTCCCATTTCACATGGGCGTGTGGCCCCTGTTTAGGTAAAATTTTTCTAATTGTGTAAAAGTTTCGATTCTTTTCTGAAACCTTCCGAAAGTATGTTTAGAGCCTTGTAGGCCCATTATAAGGAGGTTAAATATAAGAATGGGAAAGTTTAATTTGGAATTATTTTGATAACCCAAAGTGGTATGACCATGTGAGTCAAGTACGATAACGCCTCGCACTCGATTCTGGCGTAGAATACAGGTAAGGGGTGTTACATTTAGTGGTATCAGAGCTACGATTTAGTCGATTCTCGGGCTAATGTAGCGTAAGTATGAGTCTAGTTATACATGCCATACGTAAGAGTAATTGTGTAATGATAGTGTGACGACTCCTGAAGATTTGTATTGTGTTTTTATATAGTAAATGGACCCTGATCCCGACCGAGCTGCAGCTTATAATGCTGTAAGTAATGCATCGGCTCTCGCGGAAAGGACTGCGCCAGTAGAGAGTAGACCCGAGACAATAGGTCAGGGAGAAAAGGCCCGAGAAGCCTTTCTCCGTATAATGAACAACTGGTATACTAAGTATACCTGAGCAAATCCTAATGCTCAACCCCCTCCACCCCCACCTATTCCTCAACTCGCTCCTGTAGCTCCTCAAGTAGTTGAGGTAGTAAGAAGAGAAATACCTCTAGTCGATAAGATCCGGAAACAAGGAGCAGAGGAATTCCGGGCTAGTAAGGATGATGACCCGGAGAGGGCAGAATTCTGGTTGGAGAATACCATCTGGGTATTTGACGAGTTGTCATGCATGCCTGAAGAGTGCATGAGGTGTGTAGTGTCTCTCTTGAGAGATTCGGCCTATCAATGGTGGAACACCCTTGTGTCAGTGGTACCAAGGGAGAGAGTTAGTTGGAGATTCTTCCAAAAGGAATTTCGGAAAAAGTATATCAGCCAAAGATTCATTGACCAGAAGAGGAAAAAGTTCTTGGAACTAAAGCAAGGTCGAATAACGGTGGCTGAATACGAACGTGAGTTCGCAAGGCTTAGTAAGTATGCCCGAGAGTGCGTGTCTACCGAGGCCATCATGTGCAAATTATTCGAGGACAGGTTAAATGAAGATATCCATTTATATGTTGGAATCCTCGAACTAAAAGAATTCATAGTGTTGGTGGATAGAGCTTGCAAAGCCGAAGAGCTGGCTAAAGAGAAAAGAAGAGCTGAGATTGAGTCCTGTGACTCGAGGAAAAGACAACTGAATAATTCATTCCAATCCTCATCTAAGAAATCGAGGGATTTCACTACTCGATCAGCCACTTCAGCCAGGTTTTCAAACTAAAGTAAGGGCAAATAGTTTTCGGGGTCTAAAACACAGACCACATCAGTTGCTAGTGTCGGCAATGCCCGACCGAGTAGACCGGAGTGCCTGCAGTGTGGCAAACATCATTCCAGTGAGTGTCGAGCAATAGAGAAGGCTTGTTTCAAGTGTGGGTCTCTAGACCATTTTATCAGATATTGCCCCGAGGTGGGTGAGAAAGAGAAATCTCAGAATGCAAGACCGGGAAGTATTGCTAGAGGAAGACCACAAAGAAACCCGAGAAATGAAATGGGTAGCAAGAATTTATCTAAAGAGCAGACTGCAAGAGTTGAGGGTAGAACACCGGCGAGAACATATGCCATTCGTGCTCGTGAAGAGGCATCTTCCCCTGACGTAATCACGGGTACCTTTTCTCTCTATGATACTTGTGTTATAGCTTTCATTGATTCGAGATCTACCCACTCATGCATATGCATGAAATTAGTCTCTACCATGAGCATGCCTATAGAGTCTACTGAATTTGTAATAAGAGTGTCTAATCCTCTAGGCAAGTATGTGTTGGTTGATAGAGTGAAGGTTGTCCTTTGATGATTAGGGGTCATTGCTTTCCGGTTAACCTTATGTTATTTCCATTTGACGAGTTCGATGTCATCATTGGGATGGATTGGTTAGCTACTCATGGTGTGATAGTAAATTGTGGGAGAAAGTTTATTGAGTTAAAATGTGAAAATGGGGATCTTATTCGTGTTGAATCAGATGAGCAAGACAAATTGCCAGTAGTGATATCTTCATTGTTGACTCAGAAGTATTTAAGAAAGGGGTACGAAGCTTACCTTGCCTTTATGATGAATACTAAAGAGACTGAGTTGAAAATTGAGTCAGTACCCATAGTATGCGAGTATCCAGATGTTTTCCCATAAATATTACCAGGGTTACCTCCGATTAGAGAGATTGAATTCGGGATTGAGCTAGCTCCGGGTACCGCCCCCATTTCTGTTGCTTCATATAGAATGGCTCCAATCGAGCTAAAAGAGTTGAAAGTGCAGTTGCAAGAACTAACGGATAAAGGTTTCGCAAGATCGAGTTATTCTCTGTGGGGTGCTCCCGTATTATTTGTGAAGAAGAAATATGGTTCCATGAGGTTATGCATAGATTATTGACAGCTCAACAAGGTAACTGTGAAGAACAAGTACCCGTTACCGAGAATCGATGATTTATTTGATCAATTGAGGGGAGCCACAGTGTTTTCCAAGGTAGACTTAAGGTCTGGGTACTATCAGTTGAGAGTCAAGGACTCGGATGTACCGAAAACCGCATTTAAGACTAGGTATGGCCACTATGAATTTTTTGGTCATGCCTTTTGGTCTAACGAATGCCCCTGTCATTTTCATAAACCTGATGAACCGCATTTTTCAGCCATACTTGGATAAGTTTGTAGTGGTCTTCATCGATGACATCCTGATCTACTCTCGAGATGAGAACGAACATGTCGAGCATTTGAGTATGGTTCTGCAAATTTTGAGAGAAAAACAATTGTATGCCAAGTTCAGCATGAGTGAATTTTGGCTTAAGGAAGTAGGATTTTTTGGGCAAATTGTCTCAGGAGATCGAATTAGAGTTGACCCAAGTAAAATCTCAGCCATTGTTGAGTGGAAACTGCCGAGGAATGTAACTGAAATAAGGAGTTTTCTAGGCTTAGCCGGCTATTATAAGTGTTTTGTCGAGGGGCTTTCCATGATAGCTACTCCAATGACAAGATTATTACAAAAATATGTAAAGTTTGATTGGTCAGAGAAGTGCCAACAGAGTTTTGAGAAACTAAAGGCATTGTTGATTGAGGCTTCCGTTTTGGTACAACCTGAACCAGGAAGAGAATTTGTTGTTTACAGTGACGCATCCCTGAATGGATTGGGTTGTGTACTCATGAAAGAGGGCAAGGTGATAGCATATGCCTCAAGACAATTAAAGCCGCACGAGAAGAATTACCCGACTCACGACTTGGAGTTAGCTGCAATTGTATTTGCATTGAAGATATGGAGACACCATTTATATGGTGAAAAGTGCTGCATTTTTACCGACCATAAAAGCCTAAAATATTTGATGACTCAAAGGATTTGAATTTAAGGCAACAAAGATGGATGGAGCTGATTAAGGATTATGAGTTAGTGATTGACTACCATACGAAAAAGGCAAACGTAGTCACTGATGCTTTGAGCAGAAAATCATTATTCGCACTAAGAGCCATGAATACTCAGATGGCTTTGTTGGATGATGGTTCCATTTTAGCTGAGTTGAGGGCTAGACTATTATTTCTTCAAGAGGTTTGTGAAGCACAGAAAGAGGACTGGATATTACAAGCCAAAAGAGTTTTATGTGAGTCAAATGTTGAATCAGACTTTCGGGTAAGTCTAGATGGATGCTTAACGTTCCGAGGTAGGGTCTGTGTACCCAGAAATGATGAACTTATTTGGAAGATTTTATATGAAGCACATAGCAGATGTTTAAATATGCACCCAAGCAGCAGGAAGATGTATAATGACTTGTGGAAGTGGTATTGGTGACCTAGTATGAAGGACATTTCTGAGTTTGTATCGAGATGTCTGATTTGTCAGCAAGTGAAGGCTGAACACCAAGTACCTTCAGGTCTACTTCAGCCCATTATAGTTCCCGAGTGGAAGTGGGATCGTATTACCATGGAATTCGTGACGGGATTACCGTTGTCACCCGAAAAGAAAGATATTATGTGGGTCATAGTCGATAGGCTCACAAATTCGGCCCATTTCATACCAGTACGGGTTGACTATTCACTTGATAAATTGGCGGATCTGTATGTGGCAGAGATAGTGAGACTTCATGGAGTGCCGTTATCGATTATTTCAAATAGAGATCTGAGATTCACGTCACGGTTTTGGAAATAGCTATAAGAGGCCTTGGGCATTAAATTGAGTTTTAGTACAGCCTTCCGTCCACAAACTGACGGGTAGTCGGAAAGAGTAATTCAGGTACTCGAAGACATGCTTCGATGTTGTGTTTTGGAATTTCAAGGTAATTGAGTGAAATACTTACCGTTGGTGGAATTTGCCTACAACAACAGTTTCTAGTCAAGTTTAAAAATGGCGCCTTATGAGGAATTGTATGGGCACAAGTGCCAAACACCCTTGTATTGGACAGAACTTAGAGAGAAATAGATACACGAGGTCGATTTGATTAGGGAAACTGAAGAGAAAGTAAAGGTGATACTCGAGTGTCTAAAAGCAGCCTCAGATAGACAAAATTCCTAAAGGGAAACTAAAAAGAAAGTAAAGGTGTTACTCAAGTGTCTGAAAGCAGCCTCAGATAGACAAAAGTCCTACTCGGATTTAAAAAGGAAAGAGATTGAATTCCAAGTCGGTGATAAAGTGTTTCTGCGAGTATCACCACGGAGGAAGGTCCTCAAATTTGGCCGGAAAGGCAAATTAGGTCGCGTTTTATCGAACCTTATGAAGTTACCGAGAGGGATAGGACTGGTAGCTTATCGGTTGGCCTTGCCACATGAGCTGGAAAAGATTCATGATGTCTTTCACGTATCCATGTTGTGCCGATACCTTTCAGACCCTTCACATGTAATAGTACCAATAGAGGTAGAAATCCCACCGGACTTGACTTATGGTGAAGAGTCGGTTAAGATTTTAGCACGAGAGGTCAAACAGTTAAGAAACAAAAGTATAGCTCTTGTTAAAGTGCTATGGCAGAGGCATGGAATAGAAGAGGCTACATGGGAGCCCGAGGAGTTTATGAGAAACCAATATTTCAACCTTTTCACCGGTAAGATTTTCGGGGACAAAAATCCTTAAGGGGGAGAATTGTAACAGCCCGATTTAGGGGCTAGTTGGAACAGTGATTTCGGGGTCACTAATTCGAGGTTAGAGAAAATTATTTTTATGTTATTTTATGAGTCAGAGCAAGATGATATAGGTGCATGAAAATTTTGGTGCTTCAATTTTAGTGATTTCTTGCTTAATCGATAAAAAGGACTAAATCGCATAAAGTGCGAAAGTTCCATTTTATAAGCTAAAGGTGTTCAATATCTAAAGAACAATAGTTGGAGGTCTTTAAAGTGCAATTAGACCCCCAAGAAATAGAGTGGCCGACCATAGGAGACAAACATTGTCAAATTGGTCAAAGTTATTGATATTAGGTGGACTAAATTGGTGTTTTATATTAAAATAAAGAAAAAGAAGATATCATCTTTTTCTCTCTTATTCTCCATCGAAAATTGGCAGCAAACTAAGAGGTTTGAGAGCTCAATTTTTCAGCAAGCTTCTTTCCTTGCTAGTAAGTATTCTAGTGATCATTTCTTGATAAAAATTGTACTTTTGGGACCCCTAAAGCTTAAGCTTTCAAAAGAGGGGACTATCTTGCAATATGGTGAAACATTTAGGGTTTTCCCATGAGAGCTTTTATATTGTTTGCTTCATTTTTATGGAAGAAAATAAGTTTTAGTTGTTAGATAAACAACTTTTGTAAGAGGTGTTATCATGAAAACACCCATATGGACCTTGTTGTAAAGGTTATAAAGTTTGTAGTAAATGTGTGAAATGTTGAGTTTTGATGATAGTTATAAGAGAAATAAATGTTCACCTAGGCCTGTTGAAGGTAGAAATTTGATTAGAATTGATTTCTGAGCCTAGGGGTCATTTTACCAAAGTCTAAGGGCAAAATAGTAATTTTGCCAAAGCATGATTTTTAAAATGCTTTTATTAATGTGATGATTGAAACGAGCTAATTTGCTATTATAGAGCAAGAAGAACCAGGAACTAACCTCGATTGGGGAAAGAATAAAGTCTCGAACTAGGTTGACGATCTAGCTTATTTTGAAATCGAGGTAAGTTTGTATGTGATAAATTCAACATTTATGTTAGCACATTTGAGAATGTTTGGTATTATATTAATTCATGGTGTTCTACTAAATTGAGTAGTTGATGTTGAATGAGTAAGTTGAGATGTGGAAGTCCTAGTGGACTATAATGAATATGAAAATGCTATCATCAAGACGTGAAATAGATAAGGGTCCCGTTGATAAACCGTAATATGTACATATTTTAATCCCACATTTGGTATACTTTTGGATGATTTATCCCCTGAATTGTTAAATTTGATGCTCCTAATCCTTTAATTTCATGTTTCATACTTAGGAGAGCACCGGAGGATGAAAAGAACGAGAAACGGGCCAAAACGGAGAAAATGGGCCAAAGTACGAAATTCACACGGCCTGGAGTTCGCTACATGGTCGTGTCTCTTTAGCAGACTCGAACACGGCCTGGGCTCGATTCACACGGGCTTGTCCCTGACATGACCTATTTTAATTCTAATCGGAAAAGGATACTTTGAGGTAAAGAAAGACATTCCAAAAGTCTATATAAACACCCTAGAGGGAAACCTAAAGGGTGGCGTTCAAAGAGGCCAAGGAGCCAAGCCAGAGAGGGCCAAATTGTGGGATTTACTCGAAGACAGCAAGTTGATTCATCTCAAGAAGCTGAAATCATACTCAAGACGGAATATCTTCCCTTCAATTTCCTTTAGGGGGTTTTAGGGTTTTTCTTATGTTTTGTTTTATACTTTCCTCTGAGATGTATTCTTTTATAAACATGAACTAAACCCCTCAAATACCTGAAGGGGATGAAACCTAAGACGGATCTTGTTATTGTTTTCTGAACTATATGATAAATACTTGATTTGTTCTTAATTATGTGTTCTTAATTCTTTCTTTGATATTTAAGGATATTGGTTCAAGTATTGATGTGCTTAGGCAGTTGATCGCACTCCTAGAGATAGGATGACGAAAATCTGCTGGATTAGGGTCAAACCTAATATGGGAGTCCATAGATCGAGTTAATGCAACACTAGGGGTTTTAGTTAGAAAGAGATTTCAATTAATCAACCTAGGGTTAGACGTTAGTAGCCTCGATAAAGGTATTAAGATAAATTAGGGAATTCTACGGATCAAGTCAAGTGAATAAATCGTCTGGTTCAGAGTTAAATAACAAGTGAAGTCTTGGTGGATTCTTCCCCGGGTGTTGTCTTAATCAATTGGTTTTCCCAAAAGTATTTACCCAATTCATTCTCTGTGTCTTAGCATCTTTAGCTTAGTAATTAGGTAGTTTTAGATTAAACAACAATTCCCTTAATTCTTAGGCTAAATAATAGAAAGATAGTAATTACTAGTACTTTTGGTCCTTGAGGATACGATATTTACGGTTTTGTCATAGCTATACTGCCAAACGATAGGTGTGCTTGCCTTATTCGTTGTCATAGTTGGTTTGGACACGATTAAGTTTTTGGCACCGTTGCCGGGGACTAAGATATTAGGAACACTTGATTTTTATTACTTTAGCCATTTTTTTATTTATTTGTAATTAATTTTTTATTTTCACTTTTCTAATTTTTCTTTTCTTTCCTTTGCTTCTGATAGGTTTTTCTAGTTTATGACTAGAAGGGACCCGTCGGACCCTTGATTTTTTACAATGATTTAGAAGGTACCGTTCGCAGAAACAGAAGAGAAATAAGGCGAAGCTTACAATACATAGAAGAAGAGAAAGAGGACGATACCAATACTACCGCAGAGATGGCTGATAACAATCCGCTACCTCTTGTGGTTGCCGCAAACCCGGTGAATCAAAATCCTGCTCCTCGTACTATGTATGATTATGCTAAACATAATTTAACAGGAACTGAGTCCAGTATTGTTAGACCTGCTATTGCTGCAAATAATTTTGAATTGAAACCTAACACAATTCAGATGATGCAGCAATTTGTTCAGTTTGATGGTTTGCAAGATGAAGATCCAAATAATCACTTGGCGAATTTCCTAGAATTTTGCGATACTTTCAAAATAAATGGCGTTTCTGATGATGTCATTCGTCTTCGGCTGTTTCCCTTTTCATTGAGGAACAAAGCCAAACAGTGGTTGAACTCGTTACCACGAGGATTAATCACTACATAGGAACAGATGACCGAAAAATTTTTGTTAAAATATTTTCTACCGGCTAAAATGGCCAAGTTGAGGAATGATATCTCTTCTTTTGTACAGATGGATTTAGAGACTTTACGATGCATGGGAGATATACAAGGATCTATTGAGAAGGTGCCCTCACCACGGGTTACCTTTGTGGCTCCAAGTTCAAACTTTTTACAACGATGTGAACCCCTCAACCAGGCAATTGATTGATTCAGCCATCGGTGGAACCCTGAATAACAAAACACCTGAGGCTGCCTACGAATTTATTGAAGAGATGTCAATGAATAACTATCAGTGGCAAGTCACGAGGACAAGGCCAACAAAAGCTGCCAGTGTTTTCAACCTCGACATAGTAACCATGCTATCAAATCAGGTAGAGATGTTAAGTAAAAAGACTGATGGTTTATGTGGTTCTTCGCAGGTACATCCAGTTGTGCAGTGCAACGCGACTGGAGGAGGAATGAACAATACGAATATCCATTCTACAATCCTGGCTTAGAAAGCGAACAAATAAACAATATGGGTAATAATTTTAGACCTCAAAATAACCCGTATAGTAACACTTACAATCCAAGTTGGAGGAACCATCCCAATTTTTCATGAGGTGGTCAAGGAAATCAAAGACAACAGCCCCTACCAAGTTTCCAACAGAACCCTACCCATAAGAAAAAAAGTAGAACCTTGAGGAGATGCTAACAAAATTTATAGAGGTGTCAGAAACCCATTTCCAAACACCGAGACAACACTCAAAAATCACAAGCATCAACTCAAGGGATCGAGAATCAATTAGGGAAACTTGCTAAGCAGTTCTCTGAACGATCACAAGGAAGCCTACTGAGCAACACTGAGACTAACTCGAAGGAACAACTTCAAGCAATAACCGCTCATGATAGTGAAGGGTTAGATGAAACAAAAGTAAGCCAAGAAAATGTGGTAAAGGAAGGTAAGGTTGAGGTAAGTCATGATAAGCCAAAACTGATAATTAAAGAGTACCAACCTCGTGTGCCATACCCCAATGTGATGAAGAAAGACAACACTGATGAACAATTCTATAAATTTCTTAAACTTTTAAAGAAATTACATATTAACTTACCGTTTCTTGAAGCTCTTTCACAGATGCCAGATTCCAGGAAATTTTTAAAAGAGCTTTTGACAAACAAACAGAAGTTAGATGAGGAGTCGCATGTGGAACTCAACGCAGTATGCTCAGCAATTTTGCAAAATAAACTACCACGAAAATTAAAAGATCCAGGGAGTTTTACAATTCCATGCTTAATGGGTAGTTTATCTGTTGATATGCTTTAGCTGATTTAGGGGCAAGCATCAATGTTATGCCTTATAAAATTTTTAAATAGCTAGGTCTAGGGAAACCCAAACAAACTAGGATGAGAATTCAATTAGCTGATAAAACTATTAGAATTCCTAGGGGTATAATTGAAGATGTACTCTTGAAAATTGATAAATTCATATTCCCAGTAGACTTTGTCGTTTTAGACATGGATGAGGACAATAATATTCCTTTAATTTCAGGAAAATCATTTTTAGCAACTGCCAAAACTAAAATTGATGTTGGTACAGGTGAACTCATACTTCGTGTAGGTAACGAAACGGTCACTCTTCAGGCTCTTGATTTGGCTAGGACATCGAGTAATCAAGGTGGGAACATAAATTCTATTAATGACCATTCGACTCAACCTTCTTTATAGAAAACACCATGGAACTACACAATTGAGCCAGATCCTAGACCTCATGCCAACAAGAAAATAACTCATCAGGAACGACAGCTTCAGATTGATGAACTAAACGAATGGAAGACACATTTCAAAGAGAAATTAGGAATACATGAAGCAGAGCCAAAGCAAAACAATGTCAAACTTAAGGATGATCCAACCAAATTTAAGATCGGAGATCACGTATTGTTGAATAAAACAGACCCTCGGATCACCACTTTAGACCTTGATACAAACGAAGAAATCCCTTTTGAAATACTGAATATCCTCCCATATGGAACAGTCGAGGTAACTAAATCCAAAATTCAGCACTTTTAAGGTAAACACTACTCGACTCGAACTATATAATGGTCATAAAACTGATAGCAGGGATGAGGAGTTTCAACTCCTCAAACCACCATGAATGTGTGAATGAGAGGTAAGTCTAGCTTAAGACTTTAAACGAGTGCTCCTCGGGAGGCAACCCGAACACTAACCCCATTAATTTTCATATTTTTATTTTTATTTTTACTTTTAGCACCTAACTACAAACTAACCAAATTAACGAAGCGCAGGTTTCCTACCACACGGTCTTGCCCACGGGCGTGGCAGTGGCCGTGTGGACACCACAGATTTACACACCGGCGTGGAGAGATCGTACGAACCAAGGACAAAAAATCTCCGAACCACGAGCGGCGACAAAATGCCACGGTCATGCGAGACAACCGTGGTCGACACTGATTTATCAACATGGGCTTGGTGATCACTACACGGGCGCAGGAGAAACGAACGGAGCCCAACACGGCCGTGCGACCTAACACGCCCATGGCACACAGGCGTGGGGACTTTTGAGCCAATTTAGTTTTTCTTTTTCCTTTCATTCTTTCCTTTTATCTTTCTTATCTTTAATTTATATTATTATATTTTGATTTTCTTAATTTAGGTTCAACGGGCTGTTAACAAACGACCACACCACCAGAGCATCATCCTCCAACTCGGCCCGAATTTCTCTCGTTTCTTTTCTTTGACTCCATCCAAACTTCAGGAAGTTTCACTTCTCTCCCTATCTTTTGATTTTCTCACTATATTGTCATTTTATCTATCTTTGTACATTGAGGACAATGTACATCTTAAGTGTGGGGGGTTAACAATAGTTTTATCTGAAATTCCCGGAATTATGCCTTGTTCTTAAGCAATCTACTCATTTTACTATTAGAATGAAACTTCTATTGACTTATGCTTTTCATTGATATGTCTTGGATTAAGTCATGGACAATTGTGTATTGATGATTTAAACTTTAAGACATTAGAGAATCAAGCATGATAAGTCTATTTTCAAAATTAAAAATTTGCTAGGTTGCTAGGTCGACATCAAAAAACCATAATTTTTGTGAGACTTTGAGCCTTTTAGAGCATATATTTTTCTTTCTCACTTTTTTTTATTATGAGTGTATCGATATTGATTTGTTATTCTAGAACTTGCTTTAATTATACATGTCAAGACCACACCTTTGATTTGATATACAGATATGATAAAGGCACTTAGGATTTAACCCACTTACTCCATAAAAAGCCTACCTTCATAATTAACCCCCAGTGAACCCCTTTTTTAGCCTAATTAACCGTTTCTTGATTTACCGCTAATATTAACCTGAAACCCCATTATTAACTTGTTCGTCCCATTTTCTTAACTCCCTTTTTGTCAAGATTTGATTTTGAGCAGTTGCCTAACTATGTTCTATATTTCAGTTGTTAAAGTTCTTTCTTATCATTGTAAATATTTATTCTAAAAAAAAGATTTATTCATTATTAGTGATTATGAGCTCAAACTGTTAATTCCAAGTCGTTAGAAGAAGCTCGTGTTATTTAGTGATAAGTTTTCAATCAATGTAATTATTCAGTATTAGTTATTATTCTAGTTAGGTAAATTGTCAATTCAATCTCGATTCTAGCCCTCTAATTCAGCCTGTATCCACACATTTAACCAAGTCTCGTTACAACCCTTTAAAGACCTTTTGATTTGTGTATCATCTCATTTTATAGTGGCGAAGATTTGATTTTCATGCAAGCCTATGGGATTAACTTTTCATGTTCGACTTTTGAGTGCTTAATTTTGAACCTTAAACATTTTGAGTGATTTGAGTGAATCTTTAGTGATGATATTAACTCTTGCCGATTTTGAATTAAAGGTGATTCTTTAGGTAAGGGGAAACACCTATATTTTTGTGCTACAAAAACTATGACTTTGATTGTTTAAATCTTTAGGACCCTTCTACTTAAATTACCAATGTATAAATTATCTATGAATTATGATGAAACACTATTGAAGAATATTATGAATTGAGGAAGTTCATTTTAATTGTGAGTTGAGAACTTTGCTTGAGGACAAGCAAATGCTTAAGTGTGGGGGTATTTGATAAACCGTAATATGTACATATTTTAATCCCACATTTGGCATACTTTTGGATGATTTATCCCCTGAATTTTGAAATTTGATGCTCCTAATCCTTTAATTTCATATTTTATACTTAGGAGAGCACCAAATGATGAAAAGAACGAGAAACGGGCCAAAAACGGAGAAAATGGGCCAAAGTATGAAATTCACACGGCCTGGAGTTCGCCACATGGCCGTGCCTCTTTAGCAGACCCGAACACGGCCTGGGATGTGGCTTTGGCTTTGTACTTATATTAATGACGGTGAATATGTGACCTTTAGTATCCCTAGTGATTAATAGGATAAATAGATGAACTTGGAAATAGAAATGAGATTAGTACTAAAGTTAAGTGAATAAGTGAATACAGGTACTCGTAAATGATTCACGAAGAAATATTTACGACATATGGCATGGTATGTGCTAAATAAGGGCAAGTATGAGTAAGTATGGCAAGAAGCCTATAACCTTGTGTATGGTCAATTAATGTCATGGATGGATCTTATCATGAGCTTATTGTTGCTATTTATTTCCATGCAAACTTACTAAGCTTTATGCTTACCTATTTTCATTGCCCTTTTTCCTTGTAGTATTTTTGCAAAGTTAACTCGAGAAGTTGCAGACGACGGAGTTGGAGATCACACTATCGCCCACTTTTGGTATAGCCAAAATTAGTTTTATTTTGAATGTGGCATGTATAGGACTTGAGTATTTTGTTATGTCATATTGGTAAGCCAAATGTGTTGGCTACAAAGGTTGTTCCAATTCATTTTATAAATGGTCATTAAAGTTGGGCTAATACTTGGCTTATTCTTGTGTTTAATGAAGATGAATTTCATGAAGTGTATGTTTTTGTGGATGTCTTGATTCTTTTTGAGTTCTTAGAGGTATCATTTGGTCATCTTATACTAAAATGTTTTGGTATGAGTGTGATTTCTTGATAGGGTGGAAAATGGCTTGGTAGATAGCCCTCTAATTGTCCACACGGGTAGACACACGGGCGTATGTCTAGGCCGCGTGTGACACACGATCAGCCCAATGGGCGTGTTGATCGGCTATGTGTCCCCTTGCATGCTAGGCTTACAAGTCAATATGCTCAGTAGTAAACACACGGGCAGAGACACGGCCGTGTGGGAGGCATTGCCAAGGATATGGGCGTGTGCCCAGGCCGTGTGAAGTCTGCACTTTAAATGTGAAATTTAATTCGACACACGATTTAAGGACACGGGCATGTGCCTTGGCCATGTGACCATAGTGAGGTGATGACGTCATAAACAGAATGCCAAGGTTTTGGCACACGGGCTGAAACACGGGCATGTCGAGGCTGTGTGAAAGAAGTCAGTGTCGACCACGGGTGAGGGACATGGGCGTGTATGACCACACGGCTTGTCCACACGGGCGTGTCCCATTTCACACGGGCATGTGGCCCCTGTTTAGGTAAAATTTTTCTAAGTGTGTAAAAGTTCCGATTCTTTTCTGAAACCTTCCGGAAGTATATTTAGGGCCTTGTAGGCCCATTATAAGGAGATTAAATATGAGAATGGGAAAGTTTAATTTGGAATGGATTTTGATAACCCAAAGTGGTATGACCATGTGGGTCAAGTACGGTAACGCCTCGCACTCGGTTCTGACGTAGAATACGGGTAAGGGGTGTTACAACATATTTATTTCAATTGAGCTAGAGATTATGAATAACATGAGTGGCTAACTCTTTTAGGGGAGATTAACAAATGGATGGGGACATGATTAATAGAGGATTTAGGGTTTCTCGATAGGATTAGTTAGTTTAAATTACGCGTTCATAAACCTTAGGCTTGACAATCCTAGAAAGTAATCGTAGGCTAAACAAGGTCAGGAGATAAGTTTTGCCGAGTAAATCGTAGTTTATCCTAGTTGAGAAAGTGAGGTCGGGAGATAAGCAAGTATCAACCAGTTAATTAATCAGTTAGAGACCGAAAGGTAATAATTGGTTAATTGATAGCTAATCTACCATAAAACCCTAATTCGAAGTTAGTTAAAACCTTGAAGCGAGTTAACCTTCTTGTTTGGTTTTATCAATTTAGTTGTTTGTTTATTTTATTTATTTAATTTCTCATATTCATCTATTTTATCGTTTGTCGTAATTTAGGATTTAATTTTTACTATTTAAACTTATTATTGTAAATAGATTTTCATTAGATTTATTCCATCCTCCCTTGGGTACGATCCTCAGATTACATAATAGATTGGTTGAACAACCTGTTTTGAAAATTGTCAGATTACATGATGTGCTAGCTTCTATGATTTCTGGTAGAGATCTATAGTTCATATTCCAACCCTGAAATAAGTTACAAGAAACTCTGGATATACGACTACATTTTAGTACCGTGTTTCATTTTCAGACGGATGATCAATCTGAACATATGATTCAGATTTTGGAAGATATGCTTCAATGTAGTGTACTTGAATTTGAAGGTAACTGAGAAAAGTATTTGCCTTGGGTTGAATTTATTTATTATAACGGTTAATAGTCAAGTACAAAATTATATTGTACAAGGTTTTATATGGTCACAAATGTAAAACTCCGATGTCTTGGACGGACTTCAATGAGAAAGGATACATGTAGTAGGTCTGATTCTTTGAAACTGAAGAAATATGAAAATGATTTGAGACAGTTTAAAAGCAGTATTTGATCGTCAAAAATCCGATGTGAATCTAAAATGAAAAGAAATGGAGTTTCAGATTGGCAACAAAATATTTATGAAAGTTTCACTATGGGAGGAAGTTCCCCGGTTAGGCCATAAAGGCAAATCAGGCCCGTGGTATATCGGGTCATATAAGATTATGGAAAAGGATTAAACCTGTTGTGTATTGATTGGTATTATTATTAGAGATCTACAGAATTCACAATGTTTTTATGAGTATATGTGTTATGACAGTATCGATCAGACCTATCATCTGTTATTGCTTTTATAAATGTTAAAGTCAGCCTAACACGACTTACAGTGAGAGATTGATTGAAATTCTAGCACTTGTAGAGAAAAACTGAGAAATAAAAATGTAGCTTTAATAAAAGTTATTTGACAATGACATGATATAGAGGAAGCTACCTAGGAACTGGTGGAAACTATAGGAAAGAGTAATGTCTGAATCTCTTTACTGGTAAAATTTTCGAGGATGAAAATTCCTTAAGGGGGGAGAGTTGTAACAACCCAAATTTTGGTGAAATCGGAACAGTGGTTTCGGGACCACAAATCCGATCTGAAAATAAAGTTTATTTTTATTTTATTATATGGTCCGTATTATGATAGATATGACATGTGAAAATTTCGGTACGAAAATTTTAACGATTTAGTGCTTAATTACGAGAAAGACTAAATCGCTTAAAATGCGAAAGTTGAATTCTAGTAGCTATAAGGATTAAATAGCTAAACTAGAGGTCCTTATATGGTAATTAGACCATTAAGAAAAGTATGTAGATTTTTCTTGGTGACTCATCCATGGAAAAATAAAAAAAGACTAAGGACTAAATTGGAAAGATGAAAAGTTATTAAATGACAATTTAATTAAATGAAAAAGAAAACATTTTCATATCATCTTCCCCAAATATTTCCATGGAAACCCTAGGAGAGAGGATGAAAACTTTTCAAGCTCAATAAGGTATGAAATCAAGTCACGTTTTTAATCATTTTTATATTTTTGGAATCGGGATAGTCTAGTCTATCTATTTTGGGGATTAATTTGAAAAGTTATCAAGATATGAAAAATGGGTCATGGATGTATATGCTGGAAATTAGAAATTTATGGTCAAAAATGAAAGATTATTAATAGATAAACAACTTTTACAAAGTGATTTTTGATGAAAACATTATTTAGGGACTAAAATGTAAACTTGTGAAATTGAAAGAAAAATTCTAAAATTTTATGAATACTTGTGCTGTAAATTTTGTAATGGGGCTTTGGTTAGGCTTGGAATAGTGAGTAATTTGCACAAGTTTCATTTTTTGAGCCTAGGGACGAAAATGGAATTTATGGAAAAGTTAGGGGTAAAATGGTAATTTTTCCTAGGATGAAAATTGAGTCCACTTAAATATGAAATGTGATAAATTAATGTTAAATTTACTCGTATAGATCAGGATAGACCAAATTCGGAGCTAGAACGAGGAAAGAGGAAAATGTCGGATTAGTAGATTTATGTACATGAACCCTTGTCGAGGTAAGTTCGTGTAACTAAATTATATACATTTTTATGCTTGTGTAATGCCCAAAAATTTGTATAATTTTTTCTGTGTATTTATGGCACAAAATGTCTATCTGTTTCAGTGATTATGTGTTCTAGGTGTGTGTGTGAGGTTCCAAGGTCAAGCTATGACTTGGGAAAATTTTGATATTCTTATGAATTAAGCCCTATCTCTGGTCAGTAGGCTTTTAGTTAAAAGTTTGCAAGTAATTAACAGAATGGGCCTGCTGGTCTGGTGGTTAAGTGGAGTGTTAATTTGATAAAGGTCTTGTGTTCGAATCCCTGCGTGTGCAAAAGGGATAATTTTTACTATCAGTTTCGGTAGGAGTTTGAGTTAATGTGGATATTGAATAGTTGGGTTTACTGGGGAGTCAGGTGGAGAGATTTTAAGAGTGAATTAGGGAATGTTGGGGATCATCCAAAAAGTTGATTTTATTTCTATTTTGTATTTCAAAATCCCCAAAAATTTTCCCTCTTTCTTCTAATGTCAATTTCACTACTCCCCTGTCAAAATTCTACTCCTTTTCCCCTTCTGATATCCGTTTCGTTTTCTTCCCCACCTTGTTGCTGAAATTCTCCCCCATCTCTTCCCTTTTTCGCTTCCTTCTCCATTAACTCATTTGGTTTTGTACGACGTCAGCGAGCTCGGTAAGTTTTTCTTTATGTTTTATCCTAGTGTTCTTGGATAAGTGAATGAAGGGAAGTGTTTATTTGATTGTTAGGAGTCAATCAAGGGGCTGGAGATTAGACATTAACGGTGTGAGGTTGTAAAGTCCCTATTGTTCGTTCGGAGGTAAGGTTTTTGGTTGTTGAAGGATGTTTATCGTGTTACAATTTCGGTTAATTTTTACTAATATCGCTGAACGCAGGCTTTGGATTATCGAATATAGGTTCTGGAGTGCTCGAGGATCGTTTTAGCTTCAATCGAAACCAGGTGTGTACTTCAAAACACAGAAAACAAGAATCAGCGAAAGCTGAAAAACGATTCTCTCGACGCCACACGACCGCATGGTAGGCCGTGTGGAAGCTGTGAGCCACAACACCGCTGTGTGATCGACGAGCCAGGCCGTGCGCAAGTGACACAGCCGTGTGATGGCTGGGCAAGGCCGTGTGCGACACAAGAGCTCGACCTATTAGGCTGTGGGAGCCACACAGGCATGTAGGCCCACACGGGTGTACAACACGGGCGTGTGGAATTCTGGGATCACATGGCCAAGGCCAATTTGGGCCAAGTGGGCCACACGTGTGAGCCCATTTTTCTGAAATGATCTGTAAGGGTGCTCGGGTCGCCCAAGTCGACTGTGGACCTACTGTAAGGTCGGTAAGCGTTACTTAGACCCTTATTTATATGACCTGATTATATGGTGTCTAACTGAGTATGATATCTGTACTGAACTGAATGTATGACCGGTATTTGCATGTTGCATGTCATATTTGGTATGTTACATTGCATCGGGGAGGGTTGATGATATTTCGGAGGAAGTGTCTGAAAGGCTTTAAGCCTGTTATCTGGCAGCTCACTGCATTATTCTGTTTATGTGTAGCATTTCGATACAGTATGGTGTGTAGGGATGGGTGGGTTGATTATATCCCTACATGGTGTGTAGGGCTGCATAGAGATGGTGTGTAGAGGCTGGTGGGTAAGATTATGATATTCTAATTTACATTCTGTATCTGATTGGGCTGAGGCCCTAATATATTTCTGACTCTGTATCTGATTGGGCTAAGGCCCTATTTTATATATATTTATATATATATATATATGATTTTGCATCCGAGTGGGCTAAGGCCCAAACTGTTTCTGTAATGGGCTCCGGCCCAGTCTGTGATTTCTGATTTCTGGAGATTACTCTGTACATTTGATATCTCAGATTACACACTGAGTTGCGAAACTCACCCTTTTCTATTTAATCTGTCCATGTAATACCCAGCACTAGGTAGATCGGTGTAGCAGAGGACTTGACGGTGGCCACACGTAAAACTTTTGAAATGCTTCTTCTAGTTTCTGTTTTGATTCTTAGTTCATGATTTTGGTTGTAATTTTTAGGACACTGTTTTAATTTGGGAACTTAACTGTTCTATAATTTATGGATTTGAACTGCAAACTCAACAAAACTTAATTTTTCACTTAAAACGAAAAATTTCTGGAATCAAAGACAGTTTTCTAAAATAAGATATTTTTCAAAGTTTTCACTAAATAAGAAGGACCCTTTTAACTTAACGATGAATTTGTGTTTTTCCGAACTAAATAAAAGTTAATAACTGGAACGGTTTTTGTAACAGCCCAATTACGACCCTAAACGGAATGGTGGTTTGGGGACCACAAATCCAAACCGGAAAAATCTCATAATATTATTTGATTTTCGTGTGTAGTGATATTGAGTAAGAGTGTGTTGAATTGTGCAAATTTTATTGCTTGATGTGCTTGAATTGAGAGAAAAGATTAAATAGATAAAGTATAAAAGTAGCATTCATTATATAAAAGGGTTTAATTTAAGTGTTGGCTGAAAGAAAGGACTTGCATGTCAAATAACCTATTTTGTTTGTAGTGGACGGCATGATGATTACATGTTTATTAAATATTATTTGTTTTTAGTTAGTGGTGTATTATTATATTTCATAATCTGAGTAATAAAGGAAATAAAAGAAAAGAAAAGAAAGAGTGTTCATCTTTCTTGAGGAGTGACCGAAAATAAGGAACAAAAGAGGGAAAAATACCATCTTCTTCTTCTTTAACACCGAAACAAAAAGAACAAGAGGGGGGTTTTGAGTTCTCACCATTCGGTCATTGCATGTTCCCATAAGGTGAGTAAATGACCTTGGTTTTTTTGTTAATTCTAGCATGTTTGAGGTTGGGGTCTTGAAATCCATTTAGCTAAAATTGGAATTTTGAAATTTGTAGTATAATTTGAATGTTTCCATAAAAGGAAATTTTGATTTTTGGTATGGTTTATGATAGAATAGGTGATAAGCTTGTTAAATAAACTAGATTTTCCTTGAAGCCTTGATGGAACTTAGCATACGGGTGAACTTTATTTTAAAGAAAATCTTTGAAAGGATGATATAGCAAATAAATTGAAGAAAAGAGTTAGTAGAGGGACTAGGAGTATTCGGCTATTGATAGTTGAAATCAAATTCATGATATTTTGTATTGTTAGTTTCAAGGACTAAGTTATAAACCTTAAAAATGTTGGGGGCAATATAGTAAATTGAAAAATCAAGTGCTTATAGACTAAATTGAATGGAAATGTTATTAAATAAGTTAAATTGAAATTTTTTTTAGACCAAGAGCAAAAAGAAACCAGAGTGGAGCGAGGAAAATCTAAATTGATTGAGTAGCCAGGAACCTGAATTTTTGCCGACTTCCGAGGTAAGTTATAAGTGATTTGTTTTTAAATAATTAGTACTAAATTTTTAGTATATATTTTCGATTAAATTTGATGTAAGAATATACAAATGCCGAATGCACCATGATATTTTTAATGGTAGATGTCGAATGATATACTATTATATATATATATATATATATATATATGTGTGTGTGTGTGTTGAATTATATAATTCTTTGAGTACTTGGAATTTGTATAAATTGTATATGCATGTAATTATTGATGTAATTACATATAGATTGCCGAATGTCAAATGGTGTGGAATTTAAATCATGTGAAAGCCGAATGTGAATTGAAGCATGTATTCAATTAATGTATTAAGATCAAATGATTTAAAGTTAATTGAGTATAAGTTAAAGCAAATCTTGAGGTATAGTAGAATGATCATGGAATATTTAGTTCTGTGCATATATGAGCATAGTCAATAGAAAGAGTAGGAATTGGAAGAAAATTGTTTGATTTGCATATATAGATATGTTACGTATATACAAACTTGATATGAAAGTATATGATATGCGCAAGAGGAGAAGGATTTAATCACCGAGCACTGTGTGTGCGAGATCGGTTGAATAGCACTGTGTGTGCGGACTTAATCACCGAGCACTGTGTGTGCGAGATCGGTTGAATAGCACTGTGTGTGCGGCTATCGGATTTTTTTTTAAGAGCAAAGACACTTAGAAGGGTAAATAAAGGTGTCAGGTATGTTCTTATTGGACAAATGGATTATTATCTTGGTGTATAATTAAGTAGGATATTTCGATAAGAGTAGGTAGCATATGAAAAGTTAATTATTTTGTCTTGTGATTTAATGAGCATGAGATTGAGGAATGCTAACCTAGAATAATTGTTGATATCATTAACTAATTGATGTGTAGATTGTAATTGAAAAGAATATTGATGAAAGGCAATATTTTCATCTGCTTGCTTATAACTTACTAACCTATTGAAGCTTACATGGTGTGTTGTTATATTGTTTTATAGATCCTTAAAGTCAAAGCTCGAGCTTGCGAATCCTCGTCGAAGTCAATTATACTATCACCAAAAATTGGGTATCTTATAAGTTATGCTTCTTTTGAAATTAAGGCATGTATAGGCTAGGTCTCTTTTTTATATTTTGATCGTTATAAACTTGTATATAAGCCATGCGAATATGGTTATACTTTCACGATTAGATACGATCTAGCTCTTTTGAATTTTGGTGCCGTGGTATGAATGTTTGAATTATTAAATGATATCTTAACTTATAAAATCATTACATACCAAGTATTGTGCGCTTATGGAATGCATGAATTTTATATATTATGTAGTGTATAATATGATTCGGGTTTTTAAACTTTCATTACTAATATACTTACTTGCATGTGTATGATTTGAAAGATACATAGTAGTTTTAATGACATGTAAGTGTTAGTTGGGATTTCTAGAAATGATTTGTTTATAACATAGATATTTTACTATATATACATATGGTACATAATGTATGCGTATACACCAGGTGAGTTAGTAAGAAGCATATTTATATTGATTTTTCATAGGAAATTTGGAATGGTGTTGGTCCTTGTGTATAGATTTTGATCATCTCCTTGAGTGATTGAACAAGTTTTGCTAGGATTTCAAAGGTTAAATAAATATGTTATACTACCTAATGAGATATGTGACTTTGAATTGTTAAGAAGTGTTGTCCGAGCATAATGGGTATACATGGTAAAGGTATAGTTAAAATTTGAATATAAAACGGATGATGATCATATGAATGAGTGAGAGTGCATGCTTATTTTGTCCATGGCCGAATGTGTTGTGATTTAGGGAAATTATATTTTTATCCATGCATGTATTAGTATAGATGGTTATCTATGACTTGAATGAATATGGGATCAAATGTATGTTCAATAAAATGTGTTACATTTTATTGGTATTAGAGCTACGGTTTAGTCGGTTCTCAGACTAACGTAGCACGTGAGAGTCTAGCTATACATGCCATATTTTATAATGTGATAGTATAATGACTTCTAACAGTGAAATGTGTTCACTTCTTATATAGTATGGATCCCGATTCTGAACGAGCTGCAGCTGAGGATGTCGAGAGTGTGGCGCCCATTCCTGCGCAGGGGACCGCACCAGAGGAATCTCAACCGGCTGCGAGTAATCCTGATGAGGGGGCTAGACATGCCTTCTATAGCATGATGAACGATTGGTTCAGTCATTACATACGAACCAATCCGACTGTTCAACCACCCCTAAATCCAAATGTTCCCCCGGTAATACCAACCGTACACCCAATTGTCAATCTCGAAAGAGTAACTAAACCTCCTGTTGATCGTATACGAAAGCACGGAGGTCAAGAATTTAGAGCCGAGGATGGCAATGATGCCAAGAGCGCTGAATTTTGGCTCGATAATACTGTCCGTGTCTTTGAGGAGCTGTCTTGCACACCCGATGAGTGTTTGAAGTGTGCCATATCTTTATTACGGGATTCTGCCTACTACTGGTGGAATACTCTCGTGTCAGTTGTTCCGAAAGAGAGAGTTACCAGGGATTCTTTCAGACGGAATTTCGAAAAAAGTACATAATTCAGCGGTTCATAGACTCCAAGCGTAAAGAATTTCTCAAGCTCAAATAGGGCCGTATGACCATATCCAAATATGAACGTAAATTTGTGCGACTTAGTCGCTATGCCCGTGAATGTGTATCTTCTGAGGCTACCATGTGCCGGAGATTTGAAGATGGTTTGAATGAAGACATAAAGCTTTTGGTTGGCATTCTTGAGATTAATGAGTTCGTTGTGCTAGTTGAAAGAGCTAGTAAAGCTGAAGAACTGGGGAAAGAAAAACGGAAAGCTGAGGTTGAATCTAAAAATTTCTGGAAGAGATCCGTAAGTAGATTTTCACAGATGGCAACAAAGAAATTCAAGAACGATGGTGGTCGATCCAAAACCAATACTGGGATTTCTATTCGAGAGCGGCCACCAGTGAGTTCTCGAGCTACATCAGTGGCTAGTGTCGGCAATGCTCGATCGAGCAATCCTGAATGTCATCAGTGCGGCAGACGACATTTTGGTGAGTGATGGGGTAAATCTTTTAATCGCACTTGTTATCAGTGTGGATTGCAAAATCACTTCGTTCGGGATTGCCCGGAGACTGTTGAGAAGGGTTCTACTCCGAGCGCGAGACCGAGTGGTACTGCAGCTAGAGGCAGACCAGCTCGTAGTGGGGGAGGTAGAAATGGTGCACAGAGGGGAACTATAGATGCAGTTATCCGATCAGATACTCGTGTACCGTCTAGAGCGTATGCCATCCGTACGAGAGAGGAGGCCTCATCTCCAGACGTTACTACTGGTATTTTCACTCTCTGTGATACTAATGTAACTGCTTTGATTGATCCCGGCTCAACTCATTCGTATGTGTGTGAAACATTAGTATCCAGTAAGACTCTACCTGTTGAGTCTACTGAGATTGTAATTCGGGTTTCAAACCCCCTGGGTAGATGTGTATTGGTGGATAAAGTGTGCAAGAACTGTCATTTGATGATTCGAGATATGTGTTTTCCGGCTGAATTGATGTTATTACCTTTCAATGAGTTCGACATCATCCTCGGTATGGATTGGTTACCCACACACGATGTAGTAGTGAATTGTAGACGAAAGACTATTGATTTGAGGTGTCAGAATAACGAAATACTTCGATTGAATCTGCGGATTTGAATGGGTTACCAACTGTGATATCATCGATATTGGCTCGACAATATTTGAGAAAGGGTTGCGAAGCTTATCTTGCATATGTGATTGATAGCAAAGTAACAGAAAAGAAGATTGAATCTATGCCTGTTGTTTGTGAATACCCAGATGTGTTTCCAGAGGAATTGCCGGGATTGCCACCTATTCGTGATGTAGAGTTTAGCATTGAGCTTATGCCAGGGACCACCCCAATTTCGATAGCTCCGTATAGAATGGCACCTACGGAATTAAAAGAATTGAAGACTCAGTTGCAAGAATTGACGGATAGAGGTTTTGCCCGACCGAGTTTCTCTCCCTGGGGTGCGCCCGTTCTATTTGTGAAGAAGGACGGAACATTAAGAATGTGCATCAATTATCGGTAACTCAATAAGGTGACAATTAAGAACAAATATCCATTGCCATGTATTGATGATTTATTCGATCAGCTGAAAGGAGCCTTTGTGTTTTTGAAAATTGATCTGAGATCCGGATATTACCAGTTATGACTTAGAGAATCAGGTGTACCGAAGACTGCCTTTCGGACAAGATACGGTCATTATGAATTTTTGGTGATGCCATTTGGGCTCACTAATGCTCTTGTGATTTTTATGGATTTGATGAATCGAGTATTCAGACCGTATCTAGATCGGTTTGTAGTGGTATTCATAGATGACATACTGATCTATTCCCGAGATGAAACCGAGCATGCAAAGCATTTGAGATTAGTGCTACAGATTTTGCGTGAAAAATAACTATACGCGAAATTCAGCAAATGTGAGTTTTGGTTGAATGAAGTTAGCTTTCTGGGGCATGTTATTTCAGCATCGGGAGTTCGGGTTAACCCGAGTAAAGTTTCAGCCATACTTGAGTGGAAACCCCCGCGGAATATATCAGAGATTCATAGTTTTCTGGGACTTGCAGGATATTATAGACGCTTCGTGAAAGGGTTTTCTATGATAGCAGCTCCAATGACAAAACTGTTGCAAAAAGACGTTAAATTCGAGTGGTCCGAAAAGTGTCAGAAGAGTTTCGATCAGCTGAAAAATTTATTGACGGAAGCCCCGGTACTCGTTCAACCAGAGTCGGGTAAGGAATTCGTTATTTTTAGTGATGCATCTTTAAATGGACTCGGTTGTGTATTGATGCAGGACAGTAAAGTCATAGCCTATGCCTCGAGACAGTTGAAATTGCATGAGAGAAATTACCCAACGCACGATCTTGAGTTAGCCGCTATAGTCTTCGCTTTGAAGATATGGCGTCACTATCTTTTTGGTGAGAAATACCACATCTATTCGGATCATAAAAGTCTAAAGTACTTAATGACTCGAAAGGATTTGAATTTGAGACAGTGACGATGGTTGGAATTGTTGAAAGATTACGATCTTGTGATTGATTATCACCCGGGAAAGGCTAACGTGGTTGCAGATGCACTTAGTCGAAAGTCACTAATTGCTTTAAGAGCGATGAATGCGGTTATGGCTATTACTGAGGATGGTGCGATCATTGCTGAATTGAAAGCGAGACCGTTGTTTGAGCAGCAGATTTGAGCAGCAGATTCAAGAAGCTCAAGAAGTTGATGATGTTTTAAAATCAAAGAAAGGTCATTGTGGTTCGTGTGCGGATTCAGACTTTCAGAAAGATACTGAAGGATGTCTGTAGTTCAAGAATAGGATTTGTGTACTGAAGAACCCTGAGTTAATTAGAAAGATTTGTAATGAAGTTCATAGTGGTAGATTGTCGATTCATCCGGGTAGCACGAAAATGTATAACGATCTGAAACAGCATTATTGGTGGCACGGTATGAAGTTAGACATCTCAGACTATGTGTCGAAGTGTTTAGTGTGCCAACAAGTTAAAGCTGAACATCAAGTGCCATCGGGACTACTTCAGCCGATTATGATACCTGAGTGGAAGTGGGACCGAGTCACTATGGATTTTGTATCGGGTTTGCCATTGACGCCAAGTAAGAAAGACTCAATCTAGGTCATTGTTGATAGATTGACGAAACCGGCTCATTTTATTCTGGTACGTACGGATTTCTCACTTGATAAGTTAACGGAGTTATACATATCGCAGATCGTATAGTTGCATGGAGTACCTATTTCTATTATATCAGATAGAGATCTGAGATTCACATCGCGGTTTTGGAAGAAACTGCAGGATGCTTTAGGTACCAAATTACACTTCAGTACGGCTTTTCACCCTCAGTCGGATGGTCAATCTGAACGCGTTATTCAGATACTCGAGGATATGTTGAGATGCTGCGTTCTTGAGTTTGAGGGTACGTGGGAACGATACTTGCCTTTGATTGAAATTGCGTATAATAATAGCTCTCAATCTAGTATCAAAATGGCCCCTTATGCTTTGTACGGTCGTAAATGTTGTACGCCTTTGTACTGGACCGAACTTACTGAAAACAAGATACACGGGGTTGATGTGATAAAAGAAACCGAACAGAAAGTAGCAGTAATTCGTGATAACTTGAAAGTGGCATCGGATCGTCAAAAGTCTTACGCAGATTTGAAACGTAAGGACATTGAATTCCATATTGGAGATCGAGTATTTTTGAAAGTTTCACCGTGGAAGAAAATACTCAGATTCAGCCATAAGGGAAAGTTAAGCCCGAGATTTATAGGGCCATATGAGGTTATCGAGCGAATTGGGCCGGTTGCGTACAGATTGAGGTTACCATCCGAGTTAGGCAAGATTCATAATGTTTTCCACGTATCGCTGCTTAGACGATACAGATCCGACCCTTCTCACATGATTAGTCCATCAGAAATCAAGATTTAGCCCAATTTGACTTATGAAGAAGAACCGATTCGCATCTTAGCTCATGAAGTGAAAAAGTTGCGAAATTTGATAATTCAAATTGACTTGAATTGAATTGACGAAGTTCGATTTGTACACCTCGAGTGTACCACCTGTGTATCCATTGATAATTCAAATAAATTCAAAGGGCAAGGTTCTGACAGGGGAAAATATGAATTTAAGACAAATTGACATAGAATGATGTATACGATATGGAAATATAACATGAAAAGAATATTACATGAAATACAAGAAAATGATGATACATGACAAGTGATATATGAAAATATGAGATGATGATATTTGTACATGGAAATTATTTGATGAGAATGTTCATTCTTGACTATAGACTTGTACACCTTGAATGTACAAATCGTAACCTTGATATTCCGAGTAATATGAGTAAAGTTCTGATATGAAATGATCTCAACTTGAAATGAGCTATTATGAAATTATACTTGTAATAATGAGATGAATCATGCATGTTGAATGAATACATGTTGTGGAAAGCATATGTGCTTGGAAACTTGATTGTTGTTGAGCCCATATATGTCTTGATGTTACTATGGATTATATGACTAACAAGGGCATGAGGATGTGTGTAGGGCTTGAGGACAAATTGATTGAATATGCCTTACTAAGTTACCTCGAAATAGAATGAATATTAAGTTAAGTACCATGTTATACGAACTTACTAAGCATACAATGCTTACTCCATTTTATTTTCCCTTGTTTTAGAGTAAATTGGAAGCTTGTTCGATTGGAAGCTCAGCGGAGATCACTCACACTATCCATCGGTCTATGTCTGTATAATATGGTAAATCAATTATGGTTGTAATGGCATGTATAGGTTATATTGGCCACATTGGCATGTAAATGTAAATGATGCTTGTAATCTAGCCATTGAAATGGCTAGTAATAGTTGTTTTGATATACTTGTAATGTCATGCTATGGTAGCTATATATATATATATATATATATATATATATGTTAAGTAATTGATCAAATTATGCCTATCATATGGACTAAACCAAGGTAAGATAATAAACATGTATGCATATAATGGTATACTATGTTAAATGATAGAATTTGCTTGATTTGAATGCTTGAAATAGTTGGTATTTGAATGTGAGTTTAAGCGCAAGTCATTGGTGTGATTTTGGGTGAGAAAGGAAGCTAGAAATGGCTTTATTTTGTCCACACGGGTGTGTGTCTAGACCATGTGTGACACACGGCCTACCCCATGAGCGTGTAGCCTGGCCATGTGTCCCCTGCACCTTAAATTTTGAGAAACAGAATGCTCAGAATTGAGCACACGGGCGTGTGTCTTGGCCATGTGAAACCTACACCTAATTCGAATTGAATTAATTAACCACACGGCCTAGCACACGGACGTGTGGCATGGGGGTGTGGCACAAGTCAAAGAGCACCCTAAGTAGAACACGGCCTGTAGCACTGGCGTGTCCCTTGGACCACACAAGCGTGTGAGCCCTGCACCTTGGAAAATTTTTAAAATGTCACGAAAAACTTTTAGAGTTTCCAATTAAGTCCCGACTCGATTCTAATACTCGTATTGGACCTTGAGGGTCCATCTAAGGGACGTTACGAATGGTCTTGGTTAGTGAATAGTGATTTACATGATTTATCTGAAAATGTTCTGAAAAGTTTCGGTAATGCTCTGTAACCTTGTTTCGGCAACAAATACTAGTTAAGGGTGTTACTCCTAAAATGAGTTAATCTTCCTAATTGGTTTAATTGAATTAGTTGTTTGTTTACTTTATTGTTTATTTATTTTAGCTATTTAATTTATGGCATTCATCTTTTTATGATACATCGTAATATAGAATTTAATCGCTACTATTTAGACTTTTTATTGTAAAGAGATTTTCTACAGATTTAGTCCATCCACTCTTGGGTACAATCCTTGGAATACTTCCCTATGTTTTGTTGTAACACAAATACTATATTACTATTTGACTCGTATACTTGCGAACTCCGCTGCTTTAATTTCTTATATTTTTGGTGTAGTATTTTCTAGTCAAACATTCACATGTTTGGCGGCAGTCAATACTTCAATAGAAAAGACTTAGGTTCAAATCGAACCTAGTCAAAAAGAACAAAGAGTTTTTGGAAACATAATAAAAGCCTAAATCTGCTAATTATGGCTCCTAATTGGCTTCCCTTAACTTAGGATTAGCCTTCCTATTTATAGAGATGTTTTGAAACCCTAACTAGGTCAATTGGAAGCCCTAATCTTGTAATATATCAATGGTACAGACTAATTTAGCCTTCCCGATACTTGCTCTCCACATTTAGCCCTGTATCGCTACACGACATCGACATGTTGCATTTGGTCTTCCGGCTTTACATGTTGCATCTTGGGAACTCGTGCTCCACTCGAGTATCATCCATGAGGCTCTTAGGCTACTAAATAATTATCATGCACACTCAATTGAACACATCAGAACTACCTAAGGCCCGAATTGGCCTAATAGGTCAATAAACGTCAATTTATGCATAAAAATGCTTATTTTTGTACTTAAGATAGTGCTGAAAATACGATAATTAATCCTAAAATGCCTACAAAACAAGCCCTTAAAGTGTCGAAATATACCAAAACTACCACCATATTTGATGGCAATTCAACTTTCCGATAAACGCGAGATACACCCACAAATCTCCACCTTAACTCGTATTTATCACGCCTCTTTTTCCATGCTCTGTCATGGTCCTAACTTGAATTTTACAAAATGTCAACCAAGTCTAAATTGTGCTCAAACTTAGAAACTGAAAGACTTCTAGTATTCAAATCAAATTTTTATAATGCAACAAGGGCCAGTAGTACTCGAACGGGAGAGAAAACATCAACTTTCTCCACCTAACTGTAACCCTCTATGACCAACCTTGCCCCAAACATTCTACGAACCATTCGAGTCCTAAATTCCAAAAGGGGATGAGATTTTTTTCTAAATCAGAAAAATACTCGATATCTGACAGGTCTCCACCTTTAACTAGATAATATGTGGAGAAAAACGAATCATCACTTTTGTCCCATGCCACATCAGCTACCTCCATAATTATTCGAAACTGCCAGAAACTAAAATTTGTGATCTTGTCAAATTTCTCAATATCCAAAATTGTTGTTATGTCACTGAACGAGTCAATTTGCGGAAGCTAAACCTTGGCTTTGATACCAATTTGTTGGTGATCAAACCGTATAAGCACCAAACAAGTAAAATAGGGAAGATCAAACACAAATATTTACGTGGAAAACTTCTCTGAAGAGGATAAAAAAATCACGGGCAAAGGAGGTTTCATCTTTTCTTTAAATGAGTAAACAAACGAGAGCACAATATCAGAAAATAAACTTAAATGTACTAAACATAGAAACCCAAAACTTGAAACAAAGCTATCACTCGGGAACAAAATTCTCACCATAGTTACCGTAAAACTCTCACCAAAACTCATATATGACTACATCTTGTCGCCTTCAAGAAAAGCCTTTACTAACTGGCATGTCAAAATAGGGATACAATGAACCCTTTAAATCGGCTTAGATTAGAGTTCGTGTAACACTCCTAACTCGTAAACGTTTGAGTTACGAAACATTTCATAACAATTTACAACTTTCAAACAATTACAAGTATGTACTTATCATGTTTGCATAAATAAAACAAATAGTTCTTTAAAGTAATGAACGTACTCTATTATTCATAAAACATATAAACTTCACTTGCATATAATCACATTATTACCTAAACAAATTTACCCTAAATCCATACAAATTATATACATCCAAAATATAAGCATGGATAGTGTACTTATCAAATCAAATTGAACCATTCTATCATAAGTCTAAATAAACCATTTCATATTCGAATCACATCAATTCATAAAAATAAAATTATACATATCATTTCACATTATCCAACTCCAATTCATAAACTAATTTATAGCACAAATCATGCTTCTCACACAAGTCTAAATCATGACCGAAATTACACATGTTCTTCCATATTTTTAATATCGAATTTAACTACCATTTCATTTATTGTATATTTAGTAATTTACATATTAATTCAACTACATTTAAGATCCTTAATAGCAAGCATAACCCGAATACGTATATATCACTTACATATGAATTACACATTACTTTCGATACAAACGTAATCCATGATTAAATTCAAACAAATCGTCAGCAAAACATACCCGACAAAGCTCACTTAATAAACCATGATCGAATTTAAATAACTCAAGCATCAAATATATTCGTTATAACAAAAGCATAGAAACTAAGATTAATCAAAAGAAATAAGCCATTTCTGCATGGCTCATAATTACATATTCAAAGTTGAACAAAAATACATATTAGCCTATACATGCCATAAGTTCGGAAATAAACTTTTTAGAAGTACCAACGATTGACGATAGTGTGGATGACTTCAATAACGATCCCTGAGTCTGTAGTTGAAGTCCAAAATCTATAAACAACATAAACATAAAACACAAAGTAAGCTAACATAGCTTAGTAAGCCTTAAGCAAATAAAACTATTTAACTAAACATTCAAACATTTTAACTATTTAATTTGTACTACTAACATGATACTATAGTACAAATAAACTATCTTGGCTGAATGCTAATATTTCCATTTAACTTTACATTATTCACTTTGCATTCCCAAAATATCAATAACTCACTTAAGTTTACAAACTTACCTATTTGGCATAATGATCAAGATCCAAAATATCATCTCATAATTACCTACTTATATGGCCAAATACACATGGTTCATTAGATTTCCACATATGACCGAATATGCAAATACTATATATATATATATATATATATGACCGAACATACGAGTACCATATACATATATTTCATAAATGACGGAATATACAAGTTCATTAAAACATCACATGTACCCAATATTCAAATTTAATATAACATCATATGTGGTCAAATATATAATTTCAATACATTATCATTATATAAACATACCTAAGAGGCCGAATATACAAGATCATTATACCAACTTACTTGCTCAATGATCACATAATTATGAGGTCCTATAAATGTAAGTCTGAAAATAGATCACCGGTATAAAACCTGCTAGGCATAAGCCTGAATCACACACCGGCACTAGGCCTGCTAGACCCGAGGGCTGATATTCAGTCATCGGCAATAAGCCTGCTAGGCACAAAGCCCGATTAAGTTCACCAGCACAAGGCTTGCTAGGCTCACACCTGAATAATGATACTTTTAAGCTGTCTGACACACATATTTCATATATCGAACCTTTTATACACTTCATAATTTTTTTGTACTAAGTTTCAAATATCATATCTCAATCGAACTAACTTAAACATACTAAATTCTAGGTTTATTCACATTCGGCTACTCAATACTAATTCCACAATTTCCAAATCAGCATATTACTAAGTTACATACATAATTTACAATGTTTTATTACTTAAAGACTTACCTCGGATATCGTCGAACGACAAAAATCGACTATTCAACTATTTTCGCTTTTCCCCGATCCAAGTTCAATTTCTTTGGTTCTTAATCTAAACATATTCAAATTAAGCTCATTCAAACATATTTTCATTCAATTTAGTCCAAAAACACATAAATGGGTAAATTACCATTTTGCCCCTAACATTTCACACTTTTTACAATTTAGTCCTATTTGCACAAAACACAAAATACACAAAATTTGACTATACACCTTAAGGGCCGAATATTCCTAGTCCTCATGCAAGTCCATACATTTCATTTATTTCACATTTCAGTCCATCAAAAATTTATTTTTGCAATTTAGTCCAAAATACTCAATTTCATCAAAAATTCAAAGACAAAACTTGTTAATCTAACACATATATATCATATTTCATCATCAAACAACATAAACAACAAGCTATCATCAATGGTTCAACTCAAAATATTCATCAAAATCAAAAATTAAAACATGGGCTTTGTGCATCTCATAGCAACGATCTCAAAAACGTAGAAATTATCAAAAATCGAACAATTAACATACCTGAATCAAGCTTCAAAGTTGCCGAAATGTTGAAGAATTTTTGAGTTTTCTTCCTTCTAGCATTCGGTCAGTCCATATAAAGATGATAATGGCTTTTGATTTGTTTTATTCTTAACATATATTAAATTACATTTTTAACCTTTATTTAACTATTATCATAAAACATGAATTTTGGTTTTATTAGTTATTATGCCATCCACTATCTTTAAAATGGGCTATTTGCCCTTTAAAGACCTCATATTAAAAAGCCACTATCAATTAAACACTTTACACCTTAATTTGTAACTTTTACATTTTACACGATTAAGTCCTTTTATCTAATCGGGTACCTAAATGACAAAATTAAATCACAAAAATTTAACACCAACAAATTTACACATAATAAATACGAAAATTAATTTAAAAAATATTTTTCAGACTCAGATTTGTGGTTTCGAAACCACTATTCCGATTAGGGTCAAAATCAGGTTGTTACAACTCTGCCCCCTTTAGGGATTTTCGTCCTCGAAAATCTTACCGGTGAATAGGTTTGGATAACGTTCTTTCATTGCATCCTCTGACTCCCAAGTTGCCTCTTCAATACCGTGCTTATGCCATTGTACTTTTACTAACGGAATTTTCTTATTTATCAATTCTTTTATCTCACAAACCAGAATACGAATTGGTTCCTCTTCATATGACATATCAGGGTGAATCTCAATTTCTGTCAGACTAATCATATGTGAAGGATTAGATCGATATCTACGAAGCATCAAAACATGGAAGACATTATGGATCTTTTCTAGCTCAGGTGGTAACTGCAATCTATAAGCAACCGGCCCGATACGCTCTGTGATTTCATACGGTACAATGAATCTCAGACTCAACTTGCCTTTACGACCGAATCTAAGTACTTTCTTCCACGGTGAAACTTTCAAAACACTTGATCTCTGATCTGATACTCAATGTCTTTACGTTTCAAATCTGCGTATGACTTTTGACGATCTGATGCAGCTTTCAAACTATCGTGGATCACTGCCACTTTCTGTTTCGTTTCTTTCATCAAATCAACCCCGTGTATCTTATTTTCACTAAGCTCGGTCCAGTACAATGGTGTACGACATGTACGACCGTACAAGGCCTCGTAGGGTGCCATCTTGATACTAGATTGAAAGCTAATAGTAAGCAAATTCAATCAGAGGTAAATATTGTTCCCACGTACCTTCGAACTCAAGGATGCAACATCTCAACATATCCTCAAGTATCTGAATGATCCGTTCAGACTGACCATCTGTTTGCGGATGAAAAGCTGTGCTAAAGTGCAGTTTCGTACCTAGAGCATCTTGCAACTTCTTCTAAAACTGCGATGTGAATCTCGGATCTCTGTCCGAAACAATAGAAATAGGCACACCATGTAATCTCACGATTTGTGATACATACAACTCAGCAAGCTTATCGAGCGAATAATCCATATGAACTGGAACAAAGTGAGCTGATTTGGTTAATCTATCCACTATAACCCAGATTGTATCTTTCTTGCTCGGTGTCATAGGTAAACCGGATACAAAATCCATAGTGACTCTGTCCCATTTCCATTCAGGTATCATGATCGGCTGAAGTAACCCAGAAGGTACTTGATGCTCGGCTTTTATTTGTTGACAAACTAAACATTTCGAAACAAAGTCAGATATGTCTCATTTCATACCAGACCACCAATAGAACTGTTTCAGATCGTTATACATTTTTGTGCTACCTGGATGTACAAACAATCGGCTGCTATGAGCTTCATTTAAATTCATCTGAATCAAATCTGAATTCCTCAGAATGCATATTCAATCTTTGAACTTCAAGCAGTCATTCTCATCAATTCGAAACTCTGATTCGACATTACTTTCACACTGAGCTCGTTTTGCCAACAAATCTTTATCAACTTTCTAGGCATCACCAATTTGTTGAACAAACAACGGTCTTGCTTTTAAATTGGCTACTATCGAACCATCATTAGACATAACCATATGCGCGTTCATTGCACGTAGAGTAAATAATGACTTTCGACTTAAAGCATCCGCAATAACATTAGCTTTTCCCGAATGGTAGTCAATCACTAGCTCATAATCTTTCAACAGCTCTAACCATCAGCGTTGTCTCAAATTCAAATCTTTCTGAGTCATCACATACTTCAGGCTTTTATGATCTGAATAGACATGACATTTCTCACCGAACAGATAATGACGCCAAATCTTCAACGCAAACACAATGGCTGCTAGTTCCAAATCATGTGTCGGATAGTTTCTTTTGTGTGGCTTCAACTGTCTAGAGGCATAAGCTATGACTTTGCCTTCCTGCATCAAAACACAACCCAGACCATTCAAATATGCATATAAATAACAAATTATTTACCCGATTCAGGCTGTACTAACACTGGAGCTTCGGTCAAAAGAGCTTTCAACTGATCGAAACTTTTCTGACACTTCTCGGACCATTCGAACTTAACATCTTTCTATAACAGCTTTCTCAACGGTGTAGCAATCATAGAAAAACCCTTCACAAATCGTCTGTAGTATCCAGCAAGTCCCAAAAAGCTAAAAACTTCGGAAACATTTTCGGTGGTTTCCAATCGAGTATAGCCGAAATTTTACTCGGATCAGCCCAAATACCTGATGCTGAAACAACATGACCCAGAAAACTGACTTCACGTAACCAGAATTCACACTTACTAAACTTTGCATACAACTGTTTATCTCGCAAAGTTTGTAGCACAAGTCTCAGATGCTCGGCATGTTCGGTTTCATCTTTGGAGTAGATCAGAATATCATCTATAAACACTACCACAAACCGATCTAAATATTGTCTGAAAATCCTATTCATCATATCCATGAAAACAACAGGTGCATTAGTAAGTCCGAAAGGCATAACCAAAAACTCATAGTGTCCATACCTCGTCCGGAAAGTAGTTTTTGGCACATCAAAGTCTCTGACTCGCAACTGATAATAACCCGATCTCAAATCTATCTTTGAAAACACTGAAGCCCCTTTCAGCTGATCAAACAAGTCGTCAATTCGTGGCAACGGGCATTTATTCTTTATAGTCACCTTATTTAGCTGTCGGTAATCAATACACATTCGGATATTCGCACATAACTGATACAGATTCAATCTTCTTTTCAATCACTTTACTATCAAGCATTAAGCAAAGTAAACTTCATAACCTTTTCTCACATACTTCTGAGCTAACATCAATGATATTACTGCTGGTAACCCATTCAGATCATTAGATTCAATCTGAATAATTTCACTGTTCTGACATCTCAAATTAATGGTCTTTCTTTTGCAATTAATAATGGCATCGTGCAAAGTCAACCAGTCCATACCCAAAATTTTATCAAATTCGTCAAAAGGCAACAATATCAAATTGGCTGGAAAACATGAATCTCGAATCATCAACGAGCAATTTTTACATACATTGTCAACCAATACACACTGGCCTAGGGGGTTTGATACTCGAATCACAAACTCAGTAGACTCAACAAGCAGAGTCTTACTGGATACTAATGTTTCACACACATAAGAATAAGTTGAACCAGGATCAATCAATGCAATAACACTAGTATCATAAAGAGTGAAAATATCGGTAATAACATCTGGGGAAGAAGCATCCTCACGAGCGCGTATAGCATATGCTCTAGTAGGTGCACGAGCCTCAGATCGAACCACTGTATCTTTTGTTCCTCTTTGACTGCCACCTACATTACCCGAATGCCTGGGTGGTCTGCCTCGTGCTGACATGTTACTCGGTCTCGCATTCTGGACAATGTTTTGCTCGGCGAACATTGGGCACTCCCGGATAAAATGATCCATCGATCCACATTTAAAACATGACCAATCTTGTGATCTACAACTTCCAAAATGCCATTTACCATAATGCTTGCACTCAACTCTATTCTACTGAACATTACCAACACTGGAAGTCGAAGTGGCTCGTGAACCTGTAGGAGGTCGGTCTCGGTCTCGGTCTCGTCTAGAAAAGTCCTGTCGACTAGAATCATCTCTGAACTTCTTTGATACTGAGTGAAAAGTCTTACTCGATGATCTTTTACAGAACTCTCTGGCTTCAAAATCAAATTTTCTTTTCTCTTTCCCAAGCTCTTCGTCTTTACAGGCTCGCTCAACAAGTACCACGAACTCTTTAATCTCAAGTATGCCAACCAGTAATTTAATGTCTTCATTCAAACCATCTTCGAATCTGTTACACATGATAGCTTCGATTGAAACACATTCACGAGCATATCGGCTTAATCTCACAAATTTCTGTTCATACTCAGTTACGGTCATACGACCCTACTTCAGTTCCAGAAATTCTTTGCATTTTTTATCGATAAATCTCTGGCTGATGCATTATTTACGGAACTCAATCTGAAAGAATTCCCAAGTCACTTTCTCTTTCGGAACCACTGATACCAGTGTATTCCACCAGTGATATACGGTGTCTCGTAATAAGGATATAGCACATTTTAAACATTCATCCGGAGTACATGATAGCTCGTCAAACACACGGATAGTATTATCAAGCCACAGCTCAGCTCGTTCAGCATCATCATCATCATTAGCTTTAAACTCCTCGGCCCCGTGCTTTCTGATTTTATCTACAGGAGGCCTGTTAAATCTCATCGGATCTATCATCGAGGGTACCATAGGTATCGGAGATGGATTATTCGGGGGTGGAGGTTGTTGTACACTCAGATTAGTCTGGATATATTGAGTAAACCAATCGTTCATCATTTGATAGAAGGCTTGCTTAGCCTCCCCCTCATGGCTACTCGAGATAGGTTGAGATTCAACCGGTGTTGTCCCATGCGCGGGATTAGGCGCTATGCTCTCGACATCATCCGCTACAGCTCCATCGGGATCCATTTACTATATAAAATACACATTTTCAAATGTCAGAAGTCATCACACTATCAATTATAAATTATGGCATGTATAGCTAGACTCACACGCGCTATAGTAGTCCTAGAATCGACTAAACCGTAGCTCTGATACCAATCAAATGTAACACTCCTAACTCGTAAACGTCACCGAATTTGAGTTACGAAACATTTCATAACAATGCACAACTTTCAAACAATTACAAATATGTACTTATCATGTTTGCATAAATAAAACAAATAGTTCTTTAAAGTAATGAACGTACTCTATTATTCATAAAACATATACACTTCACTCGCATATAATCACATTATTACCTAAACAAATTTACCTCAAATCCATACAAATTATATGCATCCAAAATATAAGCATGGATAGTGTACTTATCAAATCAAATTGAACCATTCTATCATAAGTCTAAATAAACCATTTCATATTCGAATCACATCAATTCATAAAAATAAAATTATACATATCATTTCACATTATCCAACTCCAATTCATAAACTAATTTATAGCACAAATCATGCTTCTCACACAAGTCTAAATCATGACCGAAATTACACATGTTCTTCCATATTTTTAATATCGAATTTAACTACCATTTCATTTATTATATATTTAGTAATTTACCTATTAATTTAACTACATTTAAGATCCTTAATAGCAAGCATAACCCGAATACGTATATATCACTTACATATGAATTACACATTACTTTCGATACAAACGTAATCCATGATTAAATTCAAACAAATCGTCAGCAAAACATACCCGACAAAGCTCACTTAATAAACCATGATCGAATTTAAATAACTCAAGCATCAAATATATTCGTTATAACAAAAGCATAGAAACTAATATTAATCAAAAGAAATAAGCCATTTCTGCATGGCTCATAATTACATATTCAAAGTTGAACAAAAATACATATTAGCCTATACATGCCATAAGTTCAGAAATAAACTTTTTAGAATTACCTACTTATACGGCCAAATATACATGGTTCATTAGATTTCCACATATGACCGAATATGCAAATACTATATATATATATATATATGTGTGTGTGTGTGTGTGTGTGTGTGTGTGTGTGTGTGTGTGTGTGTGTGTGTGTGTGTGTGTGTGTGATACGAGCACGCTCGAGGCACCAACAATTTTAATTTGTGGAGCTCGTTATTAGCTCACTTTTAGCTCATTTTAATTAGTTAATTGTCGGAATAAAAAAATTAATTAACTTAGTTTGAGTTAATTAATTAATTCAGTCATTTATTATTTTTGCTACATGTTAGTTTATATTAATTAAATTGTTTAGTTAATATAGTTTTTAATATGTCTAGTGTTTTGAAATAAAGTCTTTAAATTTTGTCAGTTAAAATTTTATTCAAATTGATGTTGGTTTATGTGTTTTATAGGTGCCGCCCAATGTGGAATGTTTTAAGCAAGATAGTATAAAGGGGCAATGCAAGGTGGCTAAATTTATTTGATGGGCATATTTTTCTTCAAGCATGGGACGCCACAAATTAAGCATGTTTTGGCCGAATATTGAGGGAATAATGTGGAGCATTATAGAGATTGGAGCAGGAAAGCCAAAAAGAAAGCTAATGGAGGAATATTGGTGTGGTGCTTTGGAATAAATAATTGGAATGCAAACCATGATGGGTAAAAACGTGGATAACAATTTGATGCATGAATAGCCAAACACTAAGGTGATGGACGGCTAGCTTGAAATGGACAAACAAATTCAAGTGGGAATTAAATAAACTACATTTGGAAGGCCATGATGGATTGAGCATGTGGGAATTAATTAGGCAAGACTTTGATTTTTATAATAAAATAATCAAGCACAATCCTTGTCTTCTTGTGAGTAAGTGGACGGCAATGAGAAGGAATATGTAGCCAAATACAAATTTCAAATTCATTTAAAGGATGGCATGGTGGAGCATTAAAATAAACAAAAGCTTGAGCAAGGGAATTGGAGATGGACGGCAGGAGCTATGTGGAAGCAAGGGACACATGGAAATTATGGGAAAATAAAATAAAGCATGTGTGATTGAATGGTAATGGATGGAATTAAATAATACAAAGCAACATTCATCATATGGACGGCAAAAGCTTGTGCTATGGAAAGAATGGTGGGACGGCAAGGATTAACATAACAAGGGAAGTATGGAGCTTAATTTTTCTTGGCCGAATATGGTGAACAAGTTTTATGGTTTCATGAATTTTAAACTCTTAAAGGAAGCATGGAGAATAAACAATGAAGAACAAAGCATGGTGGCTGAGTTCATGACTACCACTTCAAGGAATCTTCATTAGTTTATTATTTATGTTGACTACATGGAAACTATGGATTGAATAATTAAGATAAAGTATGATAAGCACAACCATGAGCAAGTGACGGCATAGAGGCTTTGTGCATGAATTGGAGCATGGGCTGAGTTTTAAAAATCCTTGAAGACATGTGCTAAATTGAAGAAAGTGTAGTGGACAACATGAAGAATAATTCAAGAACCATGAACAAGCTATGAGGTGGACGGCAACAACTCTGGAGAGCGGGATTTAAAAATTGTTTTGAACATTCGGCTACCTAGCTTTAGGCTATAAATATTTTTGCTATTTTTATTTGTGGACAGAATTTCGATGAGTGAAATTTTATGAACTTTGTTCATTGAGTGAGTTTATCTCCTCTTCGTTTTCGTACAAGTTTTGTTAGACTTATCAAGCTTGCTTGTGGCGTCTTCGACTTGTTTGAACTTATCACCAAATTTCATTTGGTGTGGCGTTCATCAACCTATCTTCATCTATCCACCTTAACGATATAAGAAACGGGGTGACACTGTTATATAGTGTTGAATCTTTCTTAAGTTAAGTTCATATTTCCATTTCCATCATCGATTCAATTTATCCACCTTAAACATTATAGAACCCGGGGTGACACTCTTTAGTGTTGAATCGCTTCTTGTTTAAGTTCTTTTATCCATCTCCATTAAATTATCTTTTTATCTATTTTATTTTTATTTTGTTCCACCAAACCGAACCATCTCCTATTTTATTCACTTAAGCTTCCGCAAACTCATTTATATTTTCTGATTATTTTCCAAAGGCTTAATTCCTCCTCGTAGACGATTGGGAAACCCGCATACGTTTCGACTCACCCCGAGCCAGTTCATATCAATATGATCGAACATACGAGTACCATATACATATATTTCATAAATGACGGAATATACAAGTTCATTAAAACATCACATGTACCCAAAGGTTCAAATTTAATACAACATCATATGTGGTCAAATACATAATTTCAATACATTATCATTATATACACATACCAAAGAGGCCGAATATACAAGATCATTATATCAACTTACTTGCTCAATGATCACATAATTATGAGGTCCTATAAATGTAGGTTTGAAAATAGATCACCGGTATAAAACCTGCTAGGCATAAGCCTGAATCACACACCTACACTAGGCCTGCTAGACTCGAGGTCTGGTATTCAATCACCGGCAATAAGCTTGCTAGGCACGAAGCCCGATTAAGTTCACCAGCACAAGGCTTGCTAGGCTCACAGCCTGAATAACGATACTTTTAAGCTGTCTGACACACATATTTCATATATCGAACCTTTTATACACTTCATATTTTTTTTATACTAACTTTCAAATATCATATCTCAATCGAACTAACTTAAACATACTAAATTCTAGGTTTATTCACATTCGGCTACTCAATACTAATTCCACAATTTCCAAATCAGCATATTACTAAGTTACATACATAATTTACAATGTTTTATTGCTTAAAGACTTACCTCGGATATCGTCGAACGACAAAAACCGGCTATTCAACTATTTTCGCTTTTCCCCGATCCAAGTCCGATTTCTTTGGTTCTTGATCTAAACATATTCAAATTAAGCTCATTAAAACATATTTTCATTCAATTTAGTCCAAAAACACATAAATGGGTAAATTACCATTTTGTCCCTAACATTTCACACTTTTTACAATTTAGTCCTATTTGCACAAAATACAAAATACACAAAATTTGATTATACACCTTAAGGACCGAATATTCCTAGTCCTCATATAAGTCCATACATTTCATTTATTTCACATTTAGTCCCTCAAATTTTTATTTTTACAATTTAGTCCAAAATACTCAATTTCATCAAAAATTCAAAGACAAAACTTGTTAATCTAACACATATATATCATATTTCATCATCAAACAACATAAACAGCAAGCTATCATCAATGGCTCAACTCAAAATATTCATCAAAATCAAAAATTAAAACATGGACTTTGTGCATCTCATAGCAACGATCTCAAAAACGTAGAAATTATCAAAAACCGAACAGTTAACATACCTCAATCAAGCTTCAAAGTTGCCGAAATGTTGAAGAATTTTTGAGTTTTCTTCCTTCAAGCATTCGGTCACTCCATAAAAGGATGATAATGGCTTTTGTTTTGTTTTATTCTTAACATATGTTAAATTACATTTTTGACCTATATTTAACTATTATCATAAAACATAAATTTTGGTTTTATTAGTCATTATGCCGTCCACTATCCTTAAAATGGGCTATTTGCCCTTTAAGGACCTCATATTAAAAAGCCACTATCAATTAAGCACTTTACACTTTAATTTGTAACTTTACATTTTACGCGATTAAGTCTTTTTATCTAATCGGGTACCTAAATGACAAAATTAAATCACAAAAATTTAACACCAACAAATTTACACATAATAAACACGAAAAATAATTTAAAAAATATTTTTCAGACTCAAATTTGTGGTTCCGAAACCACTATTCCAATTAGGGTCAAAATACAATTCTAATTATACTGAAATATACCTAGAATAATCATAGTCCAACTGGGAGAAGTAGTCCTGCTTGAAGTCTAAAACGCGACTGGAAAATAGGAGAACACGTCGTGATGTGTCGGCTCTCCTCATGATGACGTCGATGTCATATTTGTCTGGAGTTTACATTGCACCGTCCCGACGAGACCTACCTACTTATCATGACGTCAGGCATGTTTTGGCTTTTCTTAAGTTGATCGTTGATTGTTATCTCAAGTGCCTGCAAGCTTTCCAATAATGCAAGGCACACCCCACACATGCTAGCAATGATAAAAATCATTTGTCTAGACTCATGGTCATGTTTTCTTTCATAATCCATATAATGATGTTGATAGGATACCATTTACCTTTTTAATCAAGCTATGATTCTATTATTATGAGTGAAGACATATTTTGCATATGTAATGTAGCTAATATACCAACTTCCAGCCACTACCTCGAGAGTACAGTAGTTCTGACAATTAATTTCCACAACCAAACCTTGCCCAAGTGATGAACAATGTAAGTCGGAAGGAGCCTTCAAAAGTATTCATTCAAATATGCAATTAAGGTTAATGATTTTTAAAAATAAAAAATAAAAAGCTTGATATTCTATCAATATATCTCATTTTGGAACCATACTGAGCTTAATGAGATGCGCATGATTCGTGAATAAGTTTATCAGTTTAACTTAATTCTGCTTCCTTCTAACGGTAGTTCAATGTAGATGTCATCATCGATTGGGTTTAAGTATGATATTCACAAGTTTTATGTTTATATAAGTTTGATACGGTTCAAAATATGAGTTAAAAGTTTTGCTCAAACTCACCTATATTTATAAATAATTAACTCGAGATCATTTTAAAACCACCCATATTATTTTTAATTGTTTTTTTAAAAAATATTTCTATTATTTTAATTTAATATTTAATAATTTTATATATTTTTCATTTATCAAATTTTATATATAAGTATCTTAACATTTTTTAATGGTTATATTATGGTATTATATTTTATGATGGAATTAATTTTCATGTATTACAAATTAAAAAATATCTAACATTAACATAATATAATATATTATAAACTTAGAAATGGGGAATACCAAACTTGGGTATTTTATGTTAGAATTTGAATCTGGCTCATATTTTAAATGGATCTAATTTTTTTGTCTAAACTTATTTTTCGATCCTAATAATTTTACCTAAATCTCTTAAAATATGTGGACCATATTACAAACTGAATAATTAAATAGACAATTAACTAAAATAAATCTAAAAATGAATAAGCATGGTTTAATCAGGCAGTACTTAGCTGATGTCTGATGTCTTGTTTTGTTTATTATGGAAGCAAACAAAATAAATGTTATTATGGTAAGTTACAGTAAATATCAATATCGAAGATAGTTGAAATCATAATCACCTAAGTCCCTCCTAATATTCTTACAATCATAAAAACTTTTGATCAGAAAGTAAAAAATAATAACACTGGATTATAACAATAGATCAAACTCTCCACTTGCCCACACCATCATCCCCTCATTAGCTAATATTTCTTTATGCCAATAGCTTTTGATCTCACAACTAGAAAATTCTAAAACCCTTTGCACTGCACATCCTTTGGTGCCCTATTGAGCTTTCAGTTTTTTCTCTCTTTTATTTGCTTTTGCCTCTTAAGTTTCACCTTTAGACTTCCCTGGCTCCATTGGTCACACCACAAGTGGCTTTACTTTGTTTGAAAATTGAACCTTAATTTTACTGTGTTGTACCGATGTTTTCTTCTTCTTTTCTTTTTCTTGTATTATTTTCAACTTAATCAAGCAGTATCATGATTGGAAATTAAGAATTTATACAAAATTATCAGATTCTATTGACTTTCTCAAATCTATCTAAAAATTTGGAATTTAATCCTATTTATACTCTCTTTTATTTTCTTTTTTTAATTTCACCAGCTTTTGAGTAGTAGCAAAAAAGAATGGTCCAATATTTGAATTCAGCAAATTTGAAATTCAATTCCAAACATAGCTCTTTTCTAACACATGCTAAAGTAAAATGAGTTTTTACAAAATTGCATTTAAAAATAAAAATTATTAGTTTTGAAAAATAAATCTGTAATTTATATATTTTTTATATTTTAAATGAGTAGAACAACCTTTTTTTTCTAGATTAACTTTATTGAACTTTATATGCAAGATAAAAGTTGGTCACAAGTGTGAAAACTACAAACTTTATAATGTGCTTCCTTCGTTATCTAAGCACATTAAAATAATCTTTAGCATTTTGCTATAAAACACTTGTCATTAGGAAATCGCCTTTTCCTTGTCACTTATCAATTTCTTCACCTATTGGTCAAAGTTTCTCACTTATTATCAAATTGTTTGACTCTCTAAAAGATTGAAGTTGTTGATTATAAAAACGAGTAGTGACAAGAAATTTCAGTATAAGGTAATTTATGTGTTTAGGTTATCAAAATTATTATTTTAATTTTTTTTAATTTTTAAATATTTTTATATACTTTTTAGATTTTTTAAATTTTTATATTTTAAAATTATAAAATTTTGGAATTTTTTATAAATATTTTGAATTTTTAAAAATTATTTGTATTTTTGTTGAAAAATATCAATTTTTTTTTCTTTTTCGAAATTTACAACCAATCTATTATTCGAATTGTAAATGTAAGTACCCATTTTTGTCCGAGCCCATCTGAATGAAATAAACCAGAATAAAACCAAAAATAAAAAAATGTTTATTTTGAACAGTCCATTACTAAAACCCAAACTTAAACCCAAACACATGGCCCACTATCCAATTAGCCTAAACAGATTACCCACCAAGCTAACCCATTTACACCCGTAGCCCAACTAAACAAGCCTAAACCCATGACCCAGACCCAATAACAGAAACAGACCCAAAGCTACACGGCCCAAAGGGGCCCAAAAATTAAAATGAGATTCAGACCTAGGGTTTCCCCAGAAACCCTAGGCACCGCAGCAGGAGCTCGATCATCGCGCCGCAAGCGCCGCACCCTTCAGCCCTCGTCCCCGCCGCGATCAACGTCAGGACAATCTCGCCACCGAGATCCCCGTTTAGACCTGAACAGAAAAGGAAACGTAACAGCAAAATAAACATGGCAATATTTTGTTTCTTTTTATTCTTTTTATTTCGAAGGCTATAAAAGGCCTTCCAAAACCTGTAACATGGGGAGACAAGAGAATACACAGAAATACAATAAAAGAAAACATTGAAACAGAAAACAAATTTTGTTAAGGTGATTTATATTTTGTTATTTTTTATGTTCCGTGTATTTTTTTTTTTTTTACAAAATAGTAATAAAAAGGGGAAGTTTTACCTTTCAAATCGGGTCTAAAAGCGGAGTTATTGGCCTCCGGCCACCGGACACGGAGGCGCGTGGCACGCGTAGGGGCGAGAACCCAGAAGTTCAGTGGCCAAACCTCGGACAGTAAAAAGAGGGTTTTCTGGAGAACTTTTTTTTATTTTTTTTTAAAAACGGAATAAAAGTGATTTTTGGGGCTGAATTTTGTATTATATAAGCCTGAAAAAACGACGTCGGTTTCCCTTAAAGGATTTGCGCGTTGACCCAAAAACCCGGGTAGGATCCGCGCATTTTTTATAATTGGGCAATTCTCCATTTCAGTCCCTTTGAAATTTTATTTGTTTTAATTTTATCCAATCTGACATTTTCTTTAATTTTAAATTAGCCCTTAAATTTGTATTTTGTTTCAATTGAATCCTCCAGCATTTTAAAGGTAAAAAAATCGGAACGACGCCGTTTTTAAAAAGAGGCTTAATTGCCACATTAGTCCCTGGGATTTAACGTGCGTTTTAATTCAATCCTTTTGTATCTGTTTTAATTGTTTTTTTTAACCCCTGTTTTTCTTTGTTTTATTTTTTATCCTTTTATTTTATTATTTTAATATTATATTAAATTATTTTATTGTATTAAATTGTCCATATTATTTTCTTTATTATTTATATATTAATATATATATTAATAGTACAAATATATATATATTTATATTAAATGATTATTGTTTATTATTTTTATTTAGCCCAAAATTATTTTCATTATATATTAATTTTATATATTAATTACTATATTATAAATTTTTTTATATTATATAGTATTATATAGTATTATTATATCATATATTATTTTTAAATTTTATTTTTGTATAAAATTTATTTATATTTTATAACATGTTTCACTTATATATTTATATTATTTTTAAAATATCTTTATTCAAAATTATTATATATATTATTTTGTATTATCTTTTATATGTATTAAACTATATATTCATTATAATATTTTATAAATTTTTTATATTGTTATACATATTAATTGTTTTACAAAATTATCATTTTTATTGTTTTTATTTATTTTGCTTTGTTATAATAATTATTTAGAGTCTAAATATTATTCCCTTTTTATTTTTATTTGATTTTGTATTTCGTGAAAATTTCAATTATTGCTATTTATTTTCAAATTACATATTTATTTATTTATTTTACTCTTTAGACTGTTTATTAGTGTTTAGCATAGCTCATTATATATGTTGTACCATTCTTTTATTATTTTATTACTGAATAATTTGTAATTATGTAGAATTACTATTAAAAATTATGTTTCAATATCTTACTCAAACCATTGTTTTATAAAAATACCTTTTTGATGCATTTTTAAATAATTTTAAAAAATAAGGTGATATATGATATTTAGGGACTTCGAGAAGAATTGTGCCCTAACTCACTGGGTTTCGATTTTTATCGTAGAACTTAAAGTATTAAATATCCCTTCTCTTTTAAAACCGAAACTTACACATTTCAAATCAAAAAAACTTATTCTTGGAAATTCAAAACTTTATGCCCTAACTTACTGGACATGACGTAATGTTATCTCAAGATAAGAATTTTAGAAAACAAGGCAATGTTTCGTATTTGGAAGTTCGAGAAATTGTGCCCTAACGTGCTGGGTTTCGATTTTTCGTTCGTCCAAATAACTAAATATCCTTTTAACAAGTTTTGTAAATCATGAGATAATTTCGATTACGAAGGTTTTAAAACATCGTGTCCTATCGTGCTGGATGTGATGTTTATATTCCTTCAGAACAAAGAAATCTCAAATTCTAATTTAAATTATTTTTTTTAAAAAAAATCTTTTCAAATCTTCGACATTAGGACATGAGGTTATCAATTCGGTACCAAATTTTGGGCGTTATGAGGGTGCTAACCCTTCCTCGTATGTAACTGACTCCTGAACCCGTTTTATTGTATTTCGTGGACCAAAATCAATGTTTTGAAATAAAACGTTTTATAAGGTGATCCAGTCACACCTAAGTAAAAAGGATTGGTGGCTACTACATTTCTATTTTTTTAAAGTCGATCCCCATTTTTTAAAACCAAATTTAAAAATGGTTTCGACAGTAAAATAAAACTCGACTTAAACTCAAAAAATTGAATTACTTAATTAACTTATAAAACCAATTTCAAATAACTTGATAATTTAAAATTTGATTATTTTTTTTATTTTTTCAAATCGAATTGTACTAACCCTAAACATTAGTTAAAAACACATTTTATTAGACGTGTTTATGTACATTGCGTCTAATAGCACGTTTTCGGTTTGCGACGTGAATGCTCCTGTCAACTGAATTTGGTATTTTTTTTCTTTTTTTTTATAAACATATTTTTTTTTCCGTCTATTGCAAGGAATCTGAACTCTTGAATGAAAAATGTCTCTACATAGGAGCGCTTGTCAAATTTCCCAAAAATCGTGTAGGCCCAATATGAAACAAACTTTCAACGCTCCATCTCATACACATTTGGGAGCGAAAAAGCTTTCGAGTTTTTTTTTTTTTTTTTTTTTCTCTTTTTGCAATCTGAAATTCTCATATGTTGGAGCGTAAATTGCATAGCTGAGTTCGAAAATTAATAGATTGAATTAATTAAATGGTTGTTATTATTAATTTGATCATATTATTACGCCTAGAAATTTGATATTAATTCTAATATTATCTTGGAATAATATATCTGATAATATATTATTTGATTGTCCATTATACTATTTAGTTTTTATATAATTAGTGGTGTACGTACATTATACTATTTTCGTATTTTCTTGGTTGTTTTGTAATTGATGTATGTGTTGTTTTAGCATATTTGAAGTTAAGATTCCATTAGTTTTATAGCAGAATTTTATCATATTAATTTTGTATTATTTTCATATTTTCCAAGATTTGATGCACTGTGTAAAAAATAAAATAAAAAAAAGTTAGCTAACCCTTTTCTACAATCCACTAACCTTAAACATAAACCTTACAACCCTAAACTTTAATTTGAAACATTTAATAAAGGGTAGACTCTAACTTCAACTAAAGGAAACTTTGGTTCACCTGATTCCAATGTTTTTTCGCGACAATGTTCTTCCACTAGCGTTAGAGCATTGTCCAACTACGAAAACATCACCTAGACCAACCATAGATTATCATATTTAGGATTAGTCTTTCAACATGTTTTTATACTTGATTGGTGTTCTAACTCTCGCATGAAATGTATTTTAGTTATACTTGATTGATGTTTCAACTCTCGAGTAATTTCATTCTCATAAAAAGTATTTTAGTCAGAAGAATCGAGTTTTTTTTTTTTAAGTTAAACTTAAATTTGTAAGATATTTATTGAATATTTTAATTTAGAGTTTAAGATTAAAGGTTACGAATTATGATTTTGAATTTAATATTATTCATTAGGGGTTCAGAAAAATGGATTAAGGTTTATGGACAACATGGAAAAGTGATAGAATTTCCTGGTTATTTAAAATTAGTGTTTAGGGAAATGGGATAGGTTTTTGAATGACACATGTAAGACTTTTGGAGGTTTTGTTTGCTACGGGGATCACCGAAAACTACCTAGTTTTACATAAGCCAATATAACGATGGCATGGATGATGTAAAAACGACGTTGGTGCTTTATATATGCTAGTTGGACCAACAAAAGCCACTCGGGTGTTTTCCATTTCTTTGTAAACCACCTGAGATTATGTGTCATGCATCTCACGATGATTTAGCAAGCCAAGCAAGAGCAACCAACAGTTTAAAAAGTTCACAAGATCTTAGTGGATTGATTGTTTTTAACGTGTAATTTTTCAAATAGCTTACAATATTTTGTTAAGAGCTTGTAATATTACAAATCTAGAATTAAACAACCAATAAGTCAATACAAAAACTAATTAAAAGTAATTACATAAAGCTTTTCTTAAAATTCAAAATGTAAAAACCTAAACAATCATCAATGACTTTGGGTAACCCGATGAGTATCAGTTACACGTGAGATTTAGGCACAATAAGGGTTGAAGTTGGTTATTTTCATCATCATCATCATTTGCATCTTCATCTTTTTCCTGTTAGAAAAATTATTAATGAAAATGGTTTTGTTGAATTTCAAAAAATTTCATAAAATTTGAATCTTTGTTGTAATATCTAGGGCTATAAAATTTACCAAACATAATACATGTGTTTATAGACTAACAAGACTTGTTAATTCCTAAATTTCAATCAAGTAATCTTCTTCGTTATCCTCGAACCATCGGTTATTAATAAAGTGGGCTCTTATTGCAAACCAAACGTAAAATGAAAACTAGACTTTATTTTGTAGCTAAATAAATTTTCCTCATTTTCAGTAAAATAACATTGTCTCAAAAGTTATTCAACTATTTTGTAGAGAAAAATCACAATATTTTTACTTCAACAGACAAGAAAAAAATTATATTTTAATAAAAAACAAGAGTCCAAATTATTTTAATAAAAAACAAGAGTCCTACTAGGACTTAATGCACTGTACAACACATACCATATTTCCTAGGCGGAGTTTGTTGCCCACCCCTAGTGTTATTGGGCTCATTGAGTCTTTCATGTATTAGGTATAATTATATGTTGAGTACAACTTTAAAATAAACTTATTTAAGTATCCAATTCAATAATCAATTTTCCATTTCCAAAATATTATTTATCTAATTAATTCAATTAAATTATTTTCACAACCCAATTTTAATTCTGTCAAAATCATGATAATTTTACCCTACTAGAATCTATGAATAAATAAAGTTAATTGTTTTGTTCATTAAAATTGCGATGACTAATTTAATTTAATTTTTACTTTGAACTCAATTATTTAATTACAATCAATTAAATGATAATTAAAAATTTTAAATTAATTTGTAAGATATCTTTTGTTTCTTTCGAGAAGAAAAACATGCAATCTATTTTTTTCTTTTGTCATTTTCATTCATTCATCGTATCAATTCTAATTGCAATCCATATAGAGTTATGTTGAACTGGTGGAGAGACTAATTGGATATATATATAATTAGGACTTAAATATTTTGTAATTAAGGTTCAATATTTCATCTATTAATTACAACATTATTTTGTCATGGAGTCAATCTATTAAAAGTATCATGACTGAACTCCTCATTATATACTATTGTGAAAACAACTTAGATTTATGCTTTGTCCAATGACCTTATCATAAGTGTGTTACACTCATAGAATATCATTAGTTTCTTTAGGTTAAATTCATTCGCCCAATATGATCCTACTTTATCTCATGATTACCACCGCATCTTCCATAATGAAAAAGATATTACTAGCACATAGTAATAACAATTATTCATCCCTAACAAATGACTCGTAGCCACATTTCGTTTTAATAATTCATGTAATGTTAGAGAATGGATACAATTTACTTTTTAATTAAGCTATGAATTCTGCTATTGTAATTGAAATCATGTCATACATAAGTCATATACCTTGTTGGAAGAATCCAGTTTAGAAAATGGTTTTCAATTGAACTGTAACAGCCCGATTTTGGGTCTAGTCAGAACAGTGGTTTCGGGACCACAAATCCGACGCAGTAAAATTTATTTTTATTGTATTTTTATAGTCTACAGTTTTATGGAATGACTTCATGAAAATTTAGTTCAAAAATTTTGACGTTTGAGCACCCAATTTAGTTAAAAGGACTAAATTGCAGTAAGTGCAAAATGTGTGTTCTAGAAGCTAGAGGTGTCTAATTGTTATGAAATTTTAAATTTGAGGTCCTCAAATTGTAATTAGACCATTTTACTTTAGTATGGACAAAAATGGACATGGTTAGGTGAAATTTCAAAGTTTGGCAAATAAAGACAAATAAAACTAATAAAAAGATGTTATCTTCTCCAATTTAGTCCCCTTGTGCCGAATTTGAAGAGTTACCATAGCTAGGGTTTTTGGCCAAGCTTCCAAGCTCGATATGTAACACCCCTAAACTATATCTGTCGCCGGAATAGGGTTACGAGGTATTACTAATCACTCACTTCATAACATATACATATCTCATACATTTAGACATTCAAATACATATGTTATTCAAACACAATCATATTGTCCTTTACGAGGCTCTACGAGGCCTTAAAACATGCTTAGAAATGGTTCGAGACTAAACTGAACATATACAAAAATTTTCAAAACTTAGAAAAATTTTCACATTTTCAAACGTCACACGCCCGTGTGGCACACGGCCTCCGGACACGTTAGTGTCACAGATCGTGGGGAAGCAGGGCATACATACTAACTTGGTCACACGGCCAGTCACACACCCATGTACCAAGATTGTGTGCCACACACGGCCACCAATCACACCCGTGTGTCTAGGCCGTAAAACTCACTGACTTATTTTATTAAAGCAGCCAGGGTCACACAGTTGAGTCACACGCCCGTGTGCTCAGGCCGTGTGGCACGAACTTAGGCTTGATTTAAGCCATATTTCTCACCCTTCTCACGCATACCTAAACCACATCATTTTGTACCATTTCAATACCATTTGCTTAACCAAAATGTAACAGCCCGATTTTGGGCCTAGTCGGAACAGTGGCTTTGGGGCCACAAATCCGACGAGGAAAATATTATTTTATTATATTTTTATGGTCTATGATTTCATGGAAAAACTTTTTGAAAATTTTGTTCGAAAATTTCAACGTTTGGGCACTCAATTTAGTCAAAAGAACTAAATTATAAATAGTGCAAAAGTTGAGTTCCACATGTTAGAAGTTTCCAATTTCTATGAAATTTTAAATTGGAGGTCCTTAAATGGCAATTAGACCATTGGTTGAATTGTTGGACAAAAATGGAAATTAGATAAGTGAAATAGGATATTTTTAAGTTAGGGGCATTTTGGTAATTTGGTAATTAAATGGACAAAAAGACAAAATAAAAGTCAAAAACCTTTGTCCATCTTCTTCCTTGGCCGAATTTAGCATGGGGGAAGCCATGGCTAGGGTTTTCAAGCTTTCAAGCTCAATATTAATTGCATCCAAGCCCCATTTTTAATGTTCTTTACATTTTTTAGATCCCCGTAACTCGGTTTAGCTATTTCTACCATTATTTTGAGCTAGGGTTTGTGTTTAAAAATTTACCCATGGATGACATGAATGTGATTTGATGTATAATGGTAGAATATGAATGCTCGGTGTGTAGTAAACGACTTTTACTAAGTGATTTTCGATGAAATCGCATAAAAGGACTAATTTGTAAAAAGTTGAAAAATGTATGAAAATGTGTGGATGAATGCAAATTGTGGACTGCTATAGTTATGAAAATGGTTCGGCTAGGCCTAAAATATAAGGAAATTGAATAAAAATCATTTTACGAGCCTAGGGGCAAAAGTGTAAATATGACAAAGTTTAGGGGCAAAAATGTAATTTTGTCATAATATGATTTATGGATTGAATTGAATAGTATAATAACTTAATAATTCAAATGTGATATTTTAGATAAAGAAAACGAATTTCGGACTTAGAACGGGGGAAAGACGAATATCGGACGACTTGGTCCCTTTCACCATTTTAAGTCGAGGTAAGTTTGTGTGTAATAATTTAGCATCATGTTATATGCTTTTAAGTGTTTAACGTTTCGTGATATGTATATTATTTCTATGAATTGATTAATGATGCCTCAATGAAAGTGTAAAGAGATTATGCTAAGTTAAAGTCCCAGTTGAAGATTCGGAATAACGAGGATGCCTATGTCACAACATGAGATAAGGAAAGTCCGTATAAGACCATGTCTAGGACATGGCATCGACACCAAAGAATGTAGGTCTCGTATAAGACCATGTCTGGGACATGGCCCCTGCACCGAACGTAGATCCCGTATAAGACCATGTCTGGGACATTGCTTCGGCATCGAATAAGAAAGGTCCCCGTATAAGACCATGTCTGGGACATGGCATCGACATCGAATAAGGAAGGTCCCGTATAAGACTATGTCTAGGACATGGCTTCGGCACCAAAGAAAGATCTCATATAAAACCATGTCTGGGACATGGCATCGACATCTATGTACGATCTCGTGTAAGACCACGTTTAGGACATGGCATTGACATTGAGATATGAGATCCCATGTAAGACCATATCTGGGATACGGCATCGGCATCAAGAGGTGATCCCATGTAAGACCATATCTGGGATATGGCATTGGCATCGTGATACATGTATGATGAGATTGAGTATCCTCCGATATTCCGAGTAATTCAACGGACAAAAGAGCTAAGTATGCAAAGATGACAAAAGAGCTAAGTGTGCAAAGATGACAAAGAGTTAGATTTAAGTTAAGGAAGACAATGATTTAAGTTTATGTTCAAGATAGCATAAGTGCTAAACCATGTGATGAAGTGATACAGGTACATATGAGAAACTCAAGAGAAATGAGTCCGATATGTGATATGTGACGATTAAGTGCAATATATGTATGTACACACTCGTGAGCAATGTGCTCAGGATGTGATTAAATTTTGGTAAGAAGGTAAACGAGTAAGTTATACCTAAATGACCTTGTGATTATAAGACCATGCTTATGATATATAAATAAGTGGAAAAGGTGATTGATGATCATGTAAGTGGCTTTTAAGCCAAATTAAATTGAGAAATGAAATGTTCAAGTCTTTGTTATTGATGTATAGGTTGAATTGGCCAATGAATGGCTTGTAAATATTTGATAATGACTAGCTATTGGAATGGCTAACTACGGATATACTTTAGTGTTATATGTGTGTAAATAAGAAATAACACAAAGAGAACATGATAGAGTAAAATTAGCAACAAAACAGCTTGGACAGTAGCAGTTGTATCACTTTGAAAATTCACCAAAAACAGTGGAAATTGAATTATAAGTTGAATAAGATATGAAATTAAATATTATTGAGTTTATTTTTTCATAAAAGAAACGATGCAAGCAAAAGAATTTCATATTATGAGATATTCAAATTTTTATAAGACAGGGTCAGAGTGATTTTGTTATCCCCTATTCTGACTTGGGAAATTCATTAAAAATTGTACAAAAATAATTAAGGGATAAAGTTTATATTCTTGAATTTATTAATGAGTCTATTGTCAAGAGAAATAAATATAAACATCATTCAAGTCCTGTACCATGAGAAAATTTACTTTTAGTGAAGAGGGGTCAGAACTATCAGACAGCGAAACAGGGGAGACTTTAAAGAATAAACTGTACTAATTGGCTGAACCAAAAATTTTGAAAATTTTATGGTAAGAAGATATGTGAGTCTACTTTTATGGAAAATTAGCAGATCTTAATTTGGAGATCTGTAGCTCTAGATAAAAATAATTTAGTGATTATAACTCCAATAGACAGCTCAAGATGAATATAAATGAATTGAGAAAGTTTATGCAATAATGATGGCATTATCTTGAGAACTCAAAATAAGGATTGTTAAAAGCATGGTGATAAATTGTTTATTATTTACATACATACTTACTAAGCTTTATAGCTTACTCCCCTTCCTTTCTCATATCATCTAGGGTTTTATACTAACTCGGGTTGGAGATCGCCGGAGATGCTATCACACTATCAAGCTATCATGTTGGGTATAAGTGAATGCAAAACCTTTTGAGTCTATGGCATGTATAGGGACCTAATCAATTGTGTATGTGTCATTTGATTTGGCCAAATGTGTTGGTTCATAATGGTTAATGAGTTGTACTATCTATTTATACGTGTGTGCTTATACTAAAGGTTTTATGTGATGTGGTTATGTGTGTTTGGGATGGATGGATTGAAGTTGTGTTTAAGTATGTGCAAATGAGGGTGCCAAATGGTCTGGAAAATAGCCATTTTCTTGGCCACACGGGAAGAGACACAGCCGTGTGGAGGACACGGCCTCGAGACATGGGCGTGTGCCCAGGGTGTGTGAAGTCCGCATTTATTTTTCAGAATTTAATTTGCCACACGGCCTAAGCACACGGGCGTGTGACTTGGCCTTGTGACCCTATTTTGTTGATGACATCATAACAGAAAGTTACACGAGCTGAGGACATGGGCGTGTGTTACCACACGGCCTACCCACACGGGCGTGTCCCAAGCCATACGGGCGTGTGATTCCTGTTTTGATGAAAAATTTTCTAAGTCTTTTTAAAATTTCCTAAGTTCTCGGTTTAGACCCGAACAGTTCCCAATGATTGTTTTGGGCCTCGTAAGCCAATATAAAGGACGATTTGCACATGAATGAGTGATTTTAATTTGAATGAAATTTTATAGCTCGGTTTTGCATAAATGTTTATGTTTAAGTCTAGTAATGCCTCGTATCATGTCCCGGCGTCGGACACGGGTAAGGGGTGTTACACAAGAACATCCCAAATTCACAAGCTATAATTATCAATATAACCTATTTCAATTGTACAATATTTCCCAATTCAAACATCAATCCATACCTCAAAAAAATGAACCAATTCATCAACTCAATTTTATGCCTTTCTTAAGCAAATACTCCTCATCTATCAAATGATCATTTGAATAACTTAAACCATTATTAAAATGGCCATATACACTTAGATCATATCAAGCCAATCTTATAACAATTCTAAGCTATTTAGCCAATATCAAGTTTATCAAAATATACTAAATTCCGCAACCACATTCATAATCAACCATCTCAAAAGACCAAATACATTCCAACCATAATATCAAATACCATAGCCTATACATGCCATATAACCAAGTCATAAAGGGTATAAATACCGAAATCATTAGCCAGATAGTGTAATGCGATCTCCGCCGACTTCCAACCCGAGCGAACATCCGAATCACTATAAAACATAGCAAAATAACACAGAGTAAGCTATAAAGCTTAGTAAGTTCGTATCTTAATAAACTTAACACAACGAATAATTTCAATTCAATGTCATAAGCATAATATGCTATCTCACATGCCAAATTATCTCAAGTTTATAACATGGTTTCATATCAAATCATCACCATTCGAATTACTTACTTACTAACTTTAGCTTTCACAGGTTTATTCAATTCGATTCTCATATAACATTCAATTCTCACTTTCATATAACCAAATGAGCACATTTTGGAAAATAGCATATTTAATCACATATCTTTCTCATATAAATCACTTATCACCACTTATATGCAAATTGACCTTTCATTTATATAGTATCTGACAATTTCACATATGCCACTTTATAACTCACATCTTATTCATTTATTCCTGTTTAATTTGTATATATTCACATTTCATTTGCATCTACAACACATAACAATCTTTGCACATATATACTTACCTTTCATTTTCAAATATTGTATACATTTCAACTTACCTGAATCAGAATGTCGTTCACTTAATCACTTATTTCTCAGAACGGCCGTTGAACCATTCGGAATCAATAGGATACTAGGGTAACTCGAAAAGCTCGTACAATGTCAACGTCCTAGACGTGGTCTTACATGTAATCAACTATCGATGCCACTGTCCCAGACAGGGTCTTACACGAAATCATATAGATGTCGATGTCCCAGACATGGTCTTACACGTAAATCTCAAATCGATGCCAACATCCCAGACGTGGTCTTACACGATAACACATACCGGAATCCTATGTCATGACATATGTATCCTAACTATTCCTATGGCTCGTACGGGGCTTTCAGATGTCATCACATTATCGATGCTTTCTCGTATTCATATAATTTTCTTCTCGGACAATTCAATATCATAATAATATATATAACATTTTCAAAATACATATATATTTACATTAACATTCGACATTGAATTTAATCACACAAATAAAATGCATTTATAACATGATTTCGTAACGTCTATTAAAATACGAAATTACCTCATTCGTAGTAACGACAAATTAAGTCGACTAATCCAATATTTTAACTTTTCCTCGATCTAGATCCGAATTCTGCTTTTGCCAATGTAATGAATATCAACATTAAGTTATTATTAACTTTAATTACCTTTTTACCTTTATATCTTTGAAAACATTAATAATTACACCAAATGTCACTCCACTAACATCGAATATCTTATAAATGGGCTATTTTCCACATAAGGACCTTCACTTTTAAGTTCTATAGCTATTTGACACCTTTAGCTTATAAAACCCAACTTTTACGCTTTATGCGATTTAGTCCTTTCTACCGAATTAACCACTTAAACGATAAAATTTCTTTACGAAAATTTCACCCAACTCTAATATCATGCTGTAAATATTAAAATAATAATAAAATAAATTTCTTAATGTCAGATTGTGGTCCTGAAAACATTGTTCTGATTAACCCTAAAAACGGGCTGTTACAACTCTCCCCCCTTAGGGATTTTCGTCCCCGAAAATCTTATCAAAGAATATATTAGTGATTTACTTTCACATAGTACTTTCCCATTCTCACATAGTCTAAATGTCGTGACTCCTTAATCTTCTGAACCAAAACTCTAATTTGAACTTTACTCTATAGCATGTTGGATTGTTTCTCAATCTTGTTCGAAGAAATTTTATGTGAAGAGTCTGATCTTTATCGTCGCAACATTGATAAATGTAGCATCTTATAAACCTTCTCAAGTTTTGATAGTAATTTAAGTTGAAGAAGTCATTGGTCTTACCTTTTCAATAATTTCGTAGAGCCTGAATAATCACAAAATTAACTTATTTTTTTAGCTCAGTCAAGGAATTCCATTCTCACTGCAATACTTTTACAAATAGTCAGTTCTCTAACTGAAATTCAATGCTTTTACGTATCAAGTCTGCATAAGTTTCCTGTCAATTTGAAACTATTTTCAATCTATTACAAATTGCTTTTACTTTCTCTTCAATTTCTCTAATCAAAAGAACCTCATGAATCTTTTTCTCATAAAGTTCGATCCAGTACAACGAAGTTTAGTAATTGTAACCATACATTACCTTATACAATGACATCTTTATACTCACATGATGACTCAACCAATAGTAATAGTCTTTCTTAGTTGCTTTCAAACTCTAAAATACAACGACAAAACAAAATTTCAAGAATTTGAATTGTTTTCTCTTATTACAATACAACCTTGTACCCAAAGCTTACTGTTGTTTCTCCCAGAATCACAATATAAATTTCGGATCTCTATCCGAAATAATGAAAACTAGCACCCTGTGCAAACTGACAATCTTAAGAATGAATAACTCAGCTGGTCTACCAAAAGAGAAATTCATACGTACGGAGAGACTTCTTCAAACAGTTAACAATAATTCAGATAACATCTCTCTTTTTCGATGATAGGAAAAATCCTGATAAAAAATTCATCAAAACTCTATTTTGTTACTACACAGATATTACCACATGTTGTAACAGTCCCGAAGGCACTTAATAATCAATTTTAACCTGTTGATAGCTTAGGCATTTGAACACACGGTCAGAAATATCACGTTTCTTACACATTCATCAATACCACTATCTCAGATTATTATGCATCTTGATACTCCCATATGAACAATCAAACTACCACAATGAGCTACCTATAACAGTTGTTGTACAATCTCAGGTCTTTTCAGTATACTCACTATAACGCCTAGAATTTTGGGCTTAGATGAATTGGGCTTTGGGCTTTGGGTCTCGTAAATTTGTTTTAAGCAAGAAAATGATAAATGACATGTTGGCTTTAAGGGTTTAATAAACTTGGAGTGTCTAGGGGTGTTGGAGAAGTGCTGGGTTCGAACTTTGAGGAGAAGGAATTTTTAATTAATTATTAAAGGAACCAAGGCAGTGAGTAGTTGGGCTTTTAAATAAAAATAGGGAAAAATGGCATCAAAAAGCCTTGTGGTGGAGTGGCTAAGTAACGCCACTTATGGTATAGGAAGGTGGCGTTATGGGCTAGCAAGGAGATCTTAGGTTCGAATCCTAGCTTAGTATATTTAGGAGTTTGATTTTGGCCTTCTAGAAGGTTGGAAGTTGAGTGAGATGGACTCTAAGGAGAGTGATCAGAAGAGAAAATTTAGGAAAAGGATTGGGGAGTTATTAGGGTATTAAACGAGGAGATGAGATGGGGAAGAGTTGGAGCCGATTGGGACTTTGGGGGCTAGGCAGAGTTTCAGTTTTGTGTATAAATAGGGGGTGCTGAATTCCCTCTTTGTTATTTCGGTAATTGGAATTCCCTTTGTGCTATTTCGGCAACTATAGTGCTCTGCCGAATTCTCCTTCACTTTTTTTTTGTTCTAAACCTCGCCTCTTCCTTATGTGTTTTCTTTTCTTCTCTCCTAAAGCCTTAAATCGGATATCATTCTCTTCTTTATCCATTGCTTGTGCCGCCCCACCTTCATCTCAATTGTTGGGGACCAAATATTCGTGACTTCAAAAGCCGAAAACCTTTGCTCTTGGAGCCGATTTCTTCATTGCCCCAAAACTTGTGCCGAATACTCTAGTGACCAAATCTCTGCCGTGCTGTCATCATTCCTTTGATTTTTGGTGGATCAGATCTTGGAAAAATCAGAATCAAGCTTGGATCTACAAGTCTCTGCCAAAAAGCTATCCATACGTTTCAATTTTTGGGTAAGTGTTCTTGATTTTGGGATAAGTTGGCCGAATAGTCTATGGTAAGGGCAAGGGTGACTTAAGTGGATACAAGTCACCTATTATTTTGTCTTTAACGATTAAGATTGATACAGATCTAATGGATATTCGTGAGTAGTAGCTAAGGAAGGGCTATTAGGACTGCTGGCACACGGTAAGGTTAAGGTAAGGCTTCGGTTTTTTGTAAATATTGTGGTTAAGTGTGTGATTGATTGGAGGTTGGTATTGGTCGTAGGTTCAAGGCTGAGGATAGTGTAACACGTCTCATTTACCAGGTGTGTACATACACTTCACACACGACAAATCGGCAAAAGCCGAAATCCCGAAAAAATTGAAATGCCGAAAAGCAGAAAAGCCGAAAGGTTGGCACTGGCAACCACACGAGCATGTGAACATTCGTGTGGGAACACCGATACGACTATCGAGACCAGGAGAGAGATCTCATGGTCTCGGGCCACTGTTGGCCAACCGGGCCAGAAGGGGCTAAATCGGCCTGCCTAGCTCGTGAGCCCAAATTGGCAAGAGTTGATATGTGAAATTGAATGATGGATTGATATGGATGGTTGTATGATTTGATTATGATCGGGCCTAATGGGCTACATGTATATGATTGGGCTTAATGGGCTATATGGACATGATTGGGCTTAGTGGGCCTTATGGGATTTTAGAAATGCATGCTAGGGTGTTAATGGACTCTAGGCTTAGTTTTGATGAATTCTTAAACAACATAAAACTTAATTTAATATTCAAACATGTCTATGGACAAGTCGCTAGGGTAGAGTGTGGCAATGGACATATGCATGTCTAGGATTGGATTTAGGGAGAGCTTGGTGCTTAAGCGGTCCTAGTGACCTACCTCCTCTTCTCTGGAATCCTACCTGGTGCGTAGTGTCTATTCACTTTAGCCGCGAGGACTTGTTGATGGGCCAAGGTTCGTAATTAAGACCCATACTGTTAGAATTATTGATGTAACACCCCTTACCCGAGACCGTTGCCGGAGTCGAGCTCGAGGCATTACTAAACTTAACTACTAATTCGGGGCATAAAAATTGAAACTGTCTATCTGCGTCATGTTGACTAAATTAACTATAACTTGAGTTACGAAACTTGAAATTTAGATCCGTAAGTTTTCTTTGAAACAAGACTCATATATCTTCGTACTATAATTTTTCCAGAATTTTTCTTGTGGCCAATTATTACAGTTTATTCATTAAAGTTCCCTATTTCACTGTTCGATGGTTCTGACCTATCTTTACAAAAACTCAATTATCTCATTGTACAGGATTCAATTAATGTTCTCGTTTATTTCAATCAAAAATAGACTGATTAAGGATTCTAACCATATAAATTATGCTCCATGGTTATTTTTGTACAATTTTTAATAATTTTTCCAAGACAGAACAGGGGATCACGAAGTCTTTCAGAACTAGTCTCACTAAAAATTAAATATCTCATAATATAAAATTTCTTTGCCTACTCTGTTTCTTTCATATAAAAATAGACATAATAAGCTTTAGTTCTATATCTTATTCACTTCTAATTCCATTTCTCCTATTTTTGGTGATTTTTCAAATTCACATCAATGCTACTAACCAAAAAATGTTTCATTGCAAAATATGATTAACAACTTTATAACCTCTTTACTCCATTTCATTTAAACTCTATACATTAACCATACTTATATATACCAAAACCAAAACAACCAAAAACCACAACCAAACATAATCATCAAGCCAAAATATAAATTCCAAGATTAACAAGATGGACAAGCCATTTTCACATGACTTATACAAATATATACAACTTCAAAACCAAACATAATATTACTAGCCTATATATGCCATATATGTTCATAGTTTCAAAAATTCAGTTTATAAAATACCAAAATGAGTTGATAGTGTGATAGATTTCGACGATGATCCCCGAGCTCATAGTTAGACTTCAAAATATATAAAATAATCAAATAAACACACACTGTAAGCTAACATAGCTTAGCAAGTTATAAGCAATTACAAATAACAATGTTTTTAAACATTTTAAAAGAAAATTTACACATTTCATGACTCTTTAACTGAATATTCCAGCATTCACTAATATGCTTCACTCAAGTATATAATCCATTCCTCAATTTAATACAATTGCATACCAAATTATTACTTTTCATAGCTCCAAAAACCGCATATGCATACATTTAACAATTTATATCTTATACATATATTACTTACAAAATCTATACTTACCATTCAAATAAAAATATCACATAGCATCGACACTTACCAAAATCAATCTTTGAATTTATATTTACATCTACCTTTATTTCTCATCAACTGAATTTAAGCAATCCGAAATGTACTGAAGTTCAATTTATACGTTTAAAGTTTTCGTGTCTGATTTCGCACACTTAGTGCTCGGAAGTTCAATTCGCACACTTAGTGCCCATTTTCCGATTTCGCACACTTAGTGCTCGGAAGTTCAATTCGCACATTTAGTGCCCATTATCCGATTTCGCACACTTAGTGCCCATTATCCTATTTTGCACACTTAGTACTCGGAAATTTAATTTGCACACTTAGTGCCCATTATCAGATCTTCTCTCCATCCATACAAATACATATATCCTTATCTTCAAATACCATATATATATATATATATATATATATATACACACACACATATACTCATTTCCAATTCAACTCATTTATCCCATAGAACATTATCACATTCGAAATTATACATATATACACCTTATTCGAATACAACCATCTCACTTTTCATTTCCACATTTGATCATGTCAACGTTATATATATATATATATATATATATATATATAAATTCACACCTTCCATTCATATAAACCAAAGGCTTAAATATCTACCTCACATTCGGCTACATTATTAACATGTAATTATACATTACATTCGGCTATATTCATCACTCAAATTATTGTCTTCATAGCTATATCTCATTAACATGAATGTATACTTCATATTCGAATAAATTCAACTCTTGACTAATATCACATTAAACATATCTATCTCTATTAAATACATGTAATTCATTATAGTTAAAAGTTCAAATCAATTCAATTGCTTGAAAACTTACCTCAAATATCGATGGACATTATAAATCGGTTATTCAAACACATTATAATCAAAAGATAAATGCTGAAATTTCAGCATTCGGACAACTCCTATTTTATTTCGAGCAGCACTTAACATTTCGCTGTGAAGTCAATAAACTGTAGCAACATTTAGCATTTAAATCAATAATTATTGCTCCATTCTGACAGCAGCAACATTTAGCATTTAAGTCAATAATAACAGGAACATTTAGCATTTAAGGCAATAAGTTTTCCTCCATTTGGATAGCAACTAAATCACACAATATGGCAACATAACAGCATCACAATTGGTCACTAAAAATCAACACATTTGAACAGCTTAGTTAGTTAAATAAAACCATATAAATGACAACACATTTGGACAGTGAATTTAAAATAAGACAAAATATAGGTAACCGACCCTGTTCTGGATAGCATTTATACTCCAATTAAACAAGCATTTACACTCGATAATCATAGGAAACATGTCCTGTTTTGGACAGCTTCAACCCTTCAATTTACAATGCATTCTAACAACTTTAATTCTAAAAATAAAAAAAAATCAAACAACATTAGTTCACAGTTATTTTGACAGCAGTAACAACATTTGGACAACATTGATTTGCAGCATTCATACATCATTAATTCACAAGTATTTGGATAGCAGTAACAACACTCGGACGACATTAATTTGTACAAAAATGGATAGCATTTAAGCACCAATTTGGACAGCATTGATATGCTCAAAAATGGACAGCACCTAAGCACCAGTTTAGCCAATTGAATCATTAATGTTGACCTAACAAAGAATTGAACATAAAATGAACAGAAACTATTTCAAAGAAAACACACAAAAATTTCCCTAACTGCTTCCTCCCTCCTCAAGCCTGTTCCTTATCTTTCCCACAATGCTCTTCAACTACCTCTTTAGCTAAACATAACCAGCCCCAAGTTAAAATAAAAATGGAAACATTCACCAAAATAAATAAATTCTTTTGAGATCTTTTTTTTCAGCTCCTAAAACATGCAATAAACAATTGAGAAGATAATTTCCTCTTCTCACCAAAACTTTCGGTCCAGCTACTCAAAATTCTGTCAAGAGTAGGCTTATGGAGCTTACCTTGAATTCTTGAAAAATAAGCAACTCCCAAGCAGCTACAACCATGGCTTCACCTACATGCAATCAGCCAACATTTTTCTTTTCCACTTGAAGAGAACAAAAGAACTCACCCAGAAAGGGAAAATGAGATTCTCCCTAACTCACGGTAATGGAATGGAATAAAATCTTTTTCCCACCAACTCTCTTAATTTGTTTTATTATAACATTAATATATAATATAAAATAATATAAATTTTTGTAACATATAATTTTAACATATAAAAACATATATGTTATCATTATGCCGTCCACAATACTAAAATTTTTGCCAAATTGCATCATAAGTCCTCCTCATTACAAAGACAACAACAATTAAGCACTCAACAATCAGCACACAGTATTTACATCTTATGCGATTAAGTCCTTTTTCGTAATTTGACACACAGTCGATAAAATTACCACACAGAATTTTCACACAGGCTATGTCACATATAATAAACATAAAAAAAGGATTCAAAAATATTTTTTCGACTTCAGATTTGTGGTCTCGAAACCACTGTTCCAACTAGGGTCTAAACCGGGTTGTTACAATTGAAATACCTCTATAGGGTAGAATTACTGAAATACCCCTATAGGGTAGAATTACTGAACTAGAATTACTGAAATACCCCTGTAGGGTAGAATTACTGAATCACCCCTGTAGGGTAGAATTATTGAAATACCCCTATAGGGTAGGATTACAGAAATACCCTTGAATTGCAAAATTACCGAAATACCCTTGATTTGTGAAATGACTAAAATACCCCTATGTGTTGATTGTAAAATTTATGGATGTTACATGTACATTTACTGCATTCATATGATATTCTGTTTAGGATGCATATGGGTGGGAATTATGGAACGGAGGAAGTATATGAGGATCGCATGGTTGCGTGACAACTGTGGATCCACCGATGGCTTTCTAAGCCTATTATATGATAAGCAGCTTTGCTGCAACATTAGGTAGTACCGCAACCGGGCTACCCTTGATGTGTATCGGATGGGTGGGTCGATTTAGAAATCCCCACAGAAGTGTTTCGGTTGGATGGAGACGATGTGTACCGGATGGATTATTTGGGGAGGGTTTGCATTGCATTGCATGTATGATATTGTTATGTTAATAATATGATATGTATGCTATTTTTTTGACGAGGGTCATACACACTGAGTTTTCGAAAACTCACTCCCTCTTTTATTTTTCTCAGATGATCCTCAGTAGGCGGTTCGATGGATGGAAGGACTCAGAGGTAGCCAACTAGCAAGACGATTAGACCTGTTTTTCTTAATATCTAAATTCTAGATTTTAAGTTATTTTATTTCGAATTGTAATAAGTCCTTCCCTCTAGTTATTATTCCATTACTTCCACTATGCATTGAAATTTTGAAACAGAACCTGGATTTATTTCTTCTAAGCAAATTTCAAGTTTTTGAAAATAATTGTGTTTTAATAATAAGCTTCTGCTGTCAAAGGAAATTTTTACATAGTAATAAGGAAATGGGTTTTTTGTTATACACCTCATTTTGAAAGCAAACTGGATTTTACTTAACTTTTCTTTAGAAGGGCATTCAATGAAAACAAGGTTTTCACAAAAACACTTCAATGTGACATGTTGGACTCGGGCCTAACTTCTAGGCCGGGTTTGGGGTGTTACACTCACACTATTTCAAAGCAACAATTAATCATTGGTTTCACATCACAAATTCTGGATCAGAAGTCTATTTACGTTGTACCTTTTTTTCTTTTAACTTTTAATTCACTGACACACTTCTTAGCCTCACAAATTCGCTGATTTAACATCAATTTAGTTTCTACCTCAGCAAATAACTACTCATCATCTGATAAGATTAATTGCATGTTTATCGATCATAAAACACACAAAGATTTCTGACTCAGAACATCCGAGACTATAATTGTTTGTCCAGTGTGATAATCAATCATCGACTCACAATCTTTCAACAGTTTAAGCCATCATACTATCTCAATTTCAGATCTTTCAGAAACATCAAATATTTTAAACTCTTGCAGTCTTCAAAAGTTACATTTCTCACCAAACAATTAATGTCGCTAACTATTCAACACAAATATAATGTCAACCATCTCTAATTCTCGTGTCATATAACTCTTTAACCAATGCAGGCTAAACCAGAGCTATGCTTCAGTTAACAATTTCTTCAACTATTTACCACTTTATTAATAATTATCATATCATACAGGCTTCACAAGCGTTATTTACAAGAACGTTTCTCAATAAAACTGTTATGATGGATATAATTCTGTATCATGTCTTCTAGAATATGAATCCTGCATTCAGAATATTCATCTATTTACTTGTGAACGATCAAAGTTTATTTCCACCTTGTGGATAGATTCAGATACAAGTAACTCGATTAATCCTTCAAGCAATTAATCCAATCAAACTAGACAATTGAATCGATCTTGACTGTCAAACAATAACTTTTCAATTATTAATCAACGAAATTTTAAACCATACTGAAGCCATGACCATCAGATAGATTAAATCATAGTGCCATAATAAGGTCGACATCTCAACCGTATAGATATATAATATCCCAATTATCAATAATGCATTTTGAACACAAGAGAAATTCAAATATGGTTTTCAATAAAAACTAGTGTAGAAACACAACCTCTATAAATCTGATAAATATACCACTGTACTCCCAAGATCAAACCAGAAATTTTAAATCATATTAGATATGGTCATCTCCGTCAAAAGAATATCTCTTGCAGACAATTACATAGAATCATAACAAAACTGAGGTGGCGAAATCTCAAAATGTTAAGCTATACAGAATTTCTGGAAATTACAACCCATATAGAATGATAAAGATCCCGATGATATCCCAGAAAATTTCCAGAAGGAAGAACAACACTCATAAACATTGAAATCAACGGTGATAGAAGCAATATAATCTTCATGTAAATTTAACAAAACAATAATCAGTAGAAACAAAATACTAGCAATCATACAGATTTTACCGTCGACTTTTCTATCAACACAATAGAATAGAATACCAGAGAAAAAATAAAGCAATGCCAATCATAAACCATATATACCACAATGCTTTCGTCTAACAGTATGTTTAACTAACGTTCTCATACAATAAGAATCCCTTATGAAATTAAACAGTCATATATACTTCTGAAAATTAATGTACACATAGAATGCCCAGAAGAAACCATAATAACTGCCCGACTATAACCATTGCACTCAACCGTCAATACCATTTAAACATTATTCAACCGTCTAATTTTGTCATCATTAAGTCCATATTATCCCATCAATAATAGAAATCAATTCAAAAGAACTTTCAATTCTCTTAGATAACATACCTTAATAGATCAATTAATCAGAGTTAACTTCTTCCATAACAATGACTTTGCATAATCTGAATAGTCTTTAGAACTATCTAATATCTCTTTTAGTACTGTCTTCATTTGCTAATTCGTTCTATTTTCTGACTACATTAATCTTTCAAACACGGACTTCAGTAACTCCACACTCATAAACTTATTCAATCCAAATCTTACAGATTTCATTGTAACATTTTTACTGATAAGGGGGGTGAGGATAGTAAAGCCTCAAAGTTAACTCTCACATACATGCACATAACATATACTATAACAAATGGCCAGTTCATTTCTAATTTCACATTCTCAAAACATTTAATAGTCATTGGCTTATCAACACTCTTTTGGTACTTAACACATAATTCATATGCCAACTCAAAACACTAATTCATAATCAAAACATTTTATATAGTAGTCATAGGCCACATATCACAACTCATATACTCATATAATTATATCATTTATCAGTAACAAAAATGTCATACACTTTGATCCATACCTTTACGAATGTCAACTCATCACCAATATATTTTCACTCAAACATTTGAGTACGCATTCTGTACTATAGAAATTTAGCTCGGTTGGAAAGCATATCTGTATAATCAAAATAATTTTCGTTAGTCGGGAGATATCACACTATCACAGGTTATATATGACATGTATAGCTCACCTCGCATATGCTATGTTAGTCCTAGAACTGACTAAACCATAGCTCTGATACCAATAAAATGTAACACCCCTAACCCTTATCCATCGTCGAAATAAGGTTACAAGGTATTACCGATCACTCACTTCATAACATATACATATCTTATACATTTAGACATTCAAATACATATGTTATTCAAACACAGTCATATTGTCCCTTACGAGGCTCTACGAGGCCTTAAAACATGCTTAGAAATGGTTCGGGACTAAACCGAACATATACAATAATTTTTGAAACTTAGAAAAATTTTCACATTTTCAAATGTCACACGCCCTTGTGGACAGGCCGTGTAACAGCCCGATTTTAGGGCTAGTCGGAACAGTGGTTTCAGGACCGCTAATTTGAGGTTGAAGAAAATTATTTTGATATAATTATATGTGTTATAGCATGTTTATAAGGATGTATGAAAAGTTTGGTGCTTTAATTTTAGCAACTGTATGCTTAATTTTGGAAAAGGATTAAATCGCATAAAGTGCGAAAGTTCTATTGTACAAGGTAGAGGTGTCTTATAGTCATAGAATATTAAATTAGAGGTTTTTAAAGTGCAATTAGGTCATTAAGAGGGTGTGGCCGGCCATAGGAAACAAGGAGACAAGGGCATTAAATTTTTGTCAAAATTTGGTGAAATTAGGTGATAAAAAATGAATAAAATAAGCTAAATAGAAGAGATATCATCTTTTCACTATTCATGCTTCTTCTCCACCGAAAATTGAAGGAAATTAGAGGATTTTGGAGTCCAAACTTTCATCCAAGCTTCTCTCTTACAAGTAAGTGATTTTATGTGTCTTTCTTGATAATTTTTGTACTTTAGGAACCCTCAAAGCTTAAGCTAGCTAATGATGGGACTAATTTGCAAGATGATTGAAAGTTTAGGTACTTGCCATGAGAGTGTTTGTGTTGTTTGTTGAGTTTTTATGGAAGAAAATTAATGTTAGTGAGTTAAGGAACAACTATTGTGAAAGGTGTTACCATGAAAACACCTAAAATGGACTTAGTTGTAAAAGTTGTAATTTAGTAATAAATGTATTAAATAATTGATTTTGTGAGTTGTTGTAAGAGAAATAAATGTTTAGCTAGGCTTGGTTAATGATAAAATGTGATGAAAAATGATTTACGAGCCTAGCAGCAAAATAGTAATTTTGCCAAAGTATAAGGGCAAAATGGTCATTTTTGCCTAAGTATAAATTTTGATGTATCATGAATTATAAAGTGATTAAATGAGTAAATTTTATTATTATAGATCAAGAAGAGCGTGGAAACAACCTTGACCGGGGAAAAGGCAAGGTTACAGATTAAGTCGTCGATTAACACATTTTGCACCGAGGAAAGTTTATGTGTAAATGATACATCTTTAATACATATGTTGTTACTTATTGGTGTATTGTATGAATAAGACCAATTATGATTGAATTTGATCGATGGTGAGTAGTTCTCATATGAACCTCGGAATAGATACGTAAGCGCGAAAAAATATCCATAATGATTAATTGGTGGGCTATGTGCGATACCACAGTAATCATCCTTTTTGGTGGGATGTGTGTGATACCACCTTATTACTTATTCACGATGGGTTGTGTGCGATACCATCGTTTATATTATCATTTGGTGGGCTATGTGCGAAGCCACCTTAATTACTCTTGTTGGTGGGCTATGTGCAATACTACCCTATTATTGATTAACGGTGGGCTGTGTTCGAAATCATCGAGTACATAGTATTATTCTGAGGGGCTCATCAAGAAATTGTATAAGTAAATGTTTCATGTTGCTTTGTGGTGATGAATGCAGGGAATGTGTACAAGTAATTGTGAGCAATATAATTGTTATGTGATTGGAATGTGGTAAGAGATGAGATGAGTAAGCATGATTATGGAAATGTGAATTGTTCTTGCTTAGTATGTGATGTTATTGATTGATTAGCATATGTGATGATGCTTATTGTTTACATGTAAACTTACTAAGCTTAAAGCTTACTCCCTTTTGTTTTTCCCTTGTTTTATAGTGTTAAAGAGCCGGTTCGGGATACGAAGATAATTCGAAGATCATCCACAGTATCGGCTCATCTGGGTATATCTAGACTTAGCATTTTGTGTATGGCATGTATAGGGGCTAGGCTTAGTGATATGTCTTGATATTTTGGCCAAGTGTGTTGGCTTCTTAAAAGAAGAACCTTTGTAAATAGCCATAGTTGATGGCTTATTGTTATTAGTATATGAAAAGATGAGGTTATTCATGAATGTGTATGATACATGATTGAGTTGCTTGGTAAATGGTTGAATGTGATTGATGTTGTATGAGTTAGGGTGATAAAAATAGCTTGGCAAATAGCCTTTTTTCCTGTCCACACGGGTAGGCACACGGGCGTGTGTCTAGGCCGTGTGTGACGCATGATCAGTCCCATGGGTGTGTGACCAGGCCGTGTGTCCCCTGCATGTTAGTGTTGCAAGTCAATGTCAACTACGGGCTAGACACACGGGCGTGTACCTAGGTCGTGTGCCCTTTATTTGGTTGCGACATCACAAACAAAATACCCAAGTTTTCACACACGGGTGAGAACACGGGTATGTCTAGGTTGTGTGGAGGACACGGGCGTGTGACCGGCCGTGTGAAAACCCCTGTAGGTTCGAATTGAAAATAAATTCCACACAGGCTAGGGACATGGGCGTGTGTGACCACACGGCCTACCCACACGGGAGTGTCCCATTTCATACGGGCGTGTGGCCCTGTTAAGGCAAAATTTTCCTAAGTTTACAAAAGATCCTGGTTTGATTCCGAGGCCCTCCGTTTGCATGTGTAAGGCCTGTAGGCCCATAATAAGAATGTTATGAATGTGAATGATATATTTTAAATTGGAATGAAATTTAATAGCCCAAAGTTGTATGTTCAAGCGAGACAAGTCCGGTAAAGCCTCATACCCAGTTTCAACGTTGAATACGAGCAAGGGGTGTTACAGACTGTGTGCCTCACACGGCCTCCAGACACGTCCGTGTCACAGACCGTGTAGAAGCAGGGCATACATACTAACTTGGTCACACGGCCAATCACACGCCCATGTACCAGGATTGTGTGCCACACACGGCCACCAGACACGCTCGTGTGTCTAGGCTATAAAACTCACTGACTTATAATGCAGCCGAGGTCACACGGTTGAGTCACACGCCCGTGTGCTTAGGCCGTGTGGGACGAAATTATGCTTGATTTAAGCCATATTTCTCACCCTCCTCATGCATACCTAAACCACATCATTTTGTACCATTTCAATACCATTTGCTTAACCAACATCCCAAATACACAAGCTATAATCATCAATATAACCTATTTCAATTGTACAATATTTCCCAATTCAAACATCAATCCACACCTATTTCAATTTTATGCCTTTCTTAAGCAAATACTCATCATTTATTAAATGATCATTTGAATAACAATTCTTATAACAAGCCAATCTTATAACAATTCTAAGCTATTTAGCCAATATCAAGTTTATCAAAATATACTAAATTCCTCAACCACATTCATAATCAACCATCTCAAATGACCAAATACATTCCAACCATAATATCAAATACCATAGCCTATACATGCTATATAACCAAGTCATAAAGGGTATAAATACCAAAATCATTAGCTAGATAGTGTAATGCGATCTCCGCCGACTTCCAACCTGAGCGAACATCTGAATCACTATAAAACATAGAAAAACAACACAAAGTAAGCTATAAAGCTTAATAAGTTTGTATCTTAATAAACTTAGCATAACAAATAATTTCAATTCAATGTCATAAGCATAATATGCTATCTCACATGCCAAAACTGTAACACCCCTTACCTGTATTCTACGCCAAAATGGAGTGCGAGGCATTACCATACTTGACTCACATGGTCATACCACTTTGGGTTATCAAAATCCATTCAAAATTAAACTTTCCCATTCTCATATCTAACCTCCTTATAATGGGCTTACAAGGCCCTAAACATATTTCCGGAAGGTTTTTGAAAAGAATCGGAACTTTTACACACTTAGAAAAATTTTTCCTAAACAGGGCCAGACGCCCGTGTGAAATAGGACATGCTCGTGTGGGCAGGCCGTGTGGTCACACACGCCCATGTCCCTCACCCGTGGCCGACACTGACTTATTTCACACGACCGAGCACACTCTCGTGTCCCTCACACGGCCTCAACACGCCCGTGTTCCAGCCGGTGTGCCAAAACCTTGGCATTCTGTTTATGACGTCATCACCTCACTATGGTCACACGGCCAAGGCATACGCCCATGTCTTTAAACTGCAGGTCGAATTAAGTTCCACATTTCAAGTGCATACTTCACACGACCTGGGCACACGCCCATATCCTTGGCCGTGCCTCCCACATGGCTGAGCCACACGGCCGTGTCTCTGCCCATGTGTTTACTACTGAGCATACTGACTTGTGAGCCTAGCATGCAAGGGGACACACGGCCAATCAACACGCCCATGGCGCTGATCGTGTGTCACACACGGCCTAGACACATGCCCGTGTGTCTACTAGTGTGGACAATTAGAGGGCTATCTACCAAGCCATTTGCCACCCTATCAAGAAATCACACTCATACCAAAACATTTCAGTATAAGATGACCAAATGATACCTCTAAGAACTCAAAAAGAATCAAGACATCCACAAAAGCATACACTTTGTGAAATTCATCTTCATTAAACACAAGAATTAACCAAGTATTGGCCCAAGTTTAATGACCATTTACAAAATGAATTGGAACAACCTTTGTAGCCAACACATTTGGCTTACCAATATGACATAACAAAATACTCAAGTCCTATACATGCCACATTCAAAATAAAACCAATTTCGGCTATACCAAAAGTGGGCGATAGTGTGATCTCCAACTCCGAAATCCGCAATTTATCGAGTTAACTTTGCAATACTACAAGGAAAAGGGGAAATGGAAAGGGGTAAGCATAAAGCTTAGTAAGTTTACATGGAAATAAATAGCAACAATAAGCTCATGATAAGATCCATCCATGACATTAATTGACCATACACAAGGTTATAGGCTTCTTGCCATACTTACTCATACTTGCCCTTATTTAGCACATACCATGCCATATGTCATAAATATTTCTTCGTGAATCATTCACGAGTACCTGTATTCACTCATTCACTTAACTTTAGTACTAATCTCATTTCTATTTTCAAGCTCATATATTTATCCCATTAATCATTAGGGATACTCAAGGACACATATTCACTGTCATTAATATAAGTACAAAGCCAAAGCCACATCCCAGATGTGGTCTTATATGGGGTCATCTCTGTGTGCCGGTGCCATATCCCGGATATGGTCTTATACGGAATCTCACATCAAATATCGATGCCATATCCCAGATACGATCTTATACGATTCTCATATCCAATACCGAAGCCATATCCCGGATATGGTCTTATACGGAATCTAAATTCGATGTCGAGGCCATGTCCCGGACATGGTCTTACACGGGACCCTTATGCATTTCACGTCTCGGTGATAGCATTTCCATATTCATTATAGTCCACTAGGACTTCCACATCTCAACTTACTCATTCAACATCAACTACTCAATTTAGTAGAACATCATGAATCAATATAATACCAGACATTCTCAAACGTGCTAACAAAAATGTTGAATTTATCACATACAAACTTACCTCGATTTCAAAATAAGCTAAACCGTCGACCTAGTCCGAGACTTTATTGTTTTCCCGATCGAGGTTAGTTCTTGGTTCTTCTTGCTCTATAATAGCAAATTAGCTTGTTTCAATCATCACATTAATAAAAGCATTTTAAAAAATCATGCTTTGGCAAAATTACTATTTTACCCTTAGACTTTGGCAAAATGACCATTTTACCCCTAGGCTCGGAAATCAATTCTAATCAAATTTCTACCTTCAACAAGCCTAGGTGAACATTTATTTCTCTTATAACTATCATCAAAACTCAACATTTCACACATTTACTACAAACTTTATAACATTTACAATAAGGTCCTTTTAGGTGTTTTCATGATAACACCTTTTACAAAAGTTGTTTATCTAAAAACTATGACTTATTTTCTTCCATAAAAATGCAGCAAACAATATAAAAGATCTCAAGGCAAAACCCTAAACTTTTCACCATATTGCAAGATAGTCCCCTCTTTAGAAAGCTTAAGCTTTAGGGGTCCCAAAAGTACAATTTTTATCAAGAAATGATCACTAAAATACTTACTAGCAAGGAGAGAAGCTTGCTGAAAATTTGAGCTCTCAAACCCCTTAGTTTGCTGCCAATTTTCGGTGGAGAATAAGAGAGAAAAAGATGATATCTTCTTTTTCTTTATTTTAATATAAAACACCAATTTAGTCCACCTAATATCAACAACTTTAACCAATTTGACAATGTTTGTCTCCTATGGTCGGCCACTCTATTTCTTGGGGGTCTAATTGCACTTTAAAAACCTCCAATTAATGTTCTTTAGCTATGAACACCTTTAGCTTATAAAATGGAACTTTCGCACTTTATGTGATTTAGTCCTTTTTCGCGATTAAGCAAGAAATCGCTAAAATTAAAGCATCAAAATTTTCATGCACTTATATAATCATGCTTTGACTCATAAAATAACATAAAAATAATTTTCTCTAACCTCGAATTAGTGACCCCGAAATCACTGTTCTGACTAGCCCCTAAATCGGGCTGTTAGAAAAACACAACTTATCTCAAGTTTATAACATGATTTCATATCAAATCATCACCATTTGATAATATAATTACTTACTTACTAACTTTAGCTTTCACAGGTTTATTCAATTCGATTCTCATATAACATTCAATTCTCACTTTCATATAACCAAATGAGCACATTTTGGAAAATAACATATTTAATCACATATCTTTCTCATATGAATCACTTAATATCACTTATATCCAAAGTGACCTTTCATTTATATAGTATCTGACAATGTCACATATGCCACTTTATAACTCACATCTTATTCATTTATTCCTGTTTAATTTGTACATATTCACATTACACATAACAATCTTTGCATGTATATACTTACCTTTCATTTTCAAATATTGTATACATTTCAACTTACTCGAATCGGAATGTCATTCACTTAATCACTTATTTCTCAGAACGCCCGTTGAACCATTCGGAATCAATAGGATACTCAGATAACTCGAAAAGCTCGTATAATGCCGACGTCCCAGACGTGGTCTAACATGTAATCAAATATCGATGCCACTGTCCTAGACAGGGTCTTCACGAAATCATATACGATGTCGATGTCTCAGACATGGTCTTACACGTAAATCTCAAACCGATGTCAACGTCCCAGATGTGGTCTTACGCGATAACCCATATCGGAATCCTATGTTATGACATATGTATCCTAACTAATCCTATGGTTTGTACGGGGCTTTCAGATGTCATCACATTGTCGATACTTTCTCGTATTCATATAATTTGCTTCTCGAACAATTCAATATCATAATATTGTATATAACTTTTTAAAAATACATATATATTTACATTACCATTCGGCATTGAATTTAATCACACAAATAATATGCATTTATAACATGATTTCATAACGTCTATTAAAATATGAACTTACCTCATTCGTAGTAACGATAAATTAAGTCGACTAATCTGATATTTTAACTTTCACTCGATCTAGATCCGAATTCCATTTTTTCCAATCTAATTAATATCAAAATTAACTTATTATTAACTTTAATTAGCTATTTACCTTTTTACCTTTAAAAACATTAATAATTACACCAAATGCCACTCCACTAACATCCACTATCTCATAAATGGGCTATTTTTCACATAAGGACCTTCACTTTTAAGTTCTATAGCTATTTTACACCTTTAGCTTATAGAACCCAACTTTTACGATTTACGCACTTTAGTCCTTTTTACCGAATTAACCACTTAAACGATAAATTTTTTTTACAAAAATTTCATACAACTCTAATATCGTGCTGTAAATATTAAAATAATAATAAAATAAATTTTTCAATGTCAATTTGAGATCCCGAAACCACTGTTCTGATTAACCCTAAAAACAAGCTGTTACATTGTAAGTCTGTCCTTGCCCCGTTTTTAATTATTTATATGTTTTTAAAGTTGCCTCAACCTAATGTAGCTAAAGAAAATCAAAGTCTAAAATTTTACCCATGTTAGATATTTGTGTATTTTGATGTCTAATGGTAGATTATGTATGTTTGATGTTAGATAAACAACTTTTACGAAGTGATTTTTGATGAAAATACCTAAAAGGACCTATTTGTAAAAGTTGTAAAATATGTAGTAGAAATGTGATTTAATGAAAAATGTGGGCTGTTGTGAGTGTGTAAATGGTTCGACTAGGCTTGGGTTTTGAAGAAATTAACTATATTTCATTTTACGAGCCTAAGGACTAAAGTGTAAAATGTTGAAAAGTTAGGGGTAAAAATGTAATTTCACCATAATGTGATTTTTGGGATAAATTGAATAATGTGAGTATTAAATGAGTTAAAGTTGTTATTATAGATCAAGAAAAATGAGGTTCGGACCTAGATCGCGGGAAAAATAAAGTATTTGACAATTAGGTCAAATTCTACTATTTTTTGTACCGAGGTGAGTTCGTATGTTAATAATGCAACGTTATAATTGTATTTATAATGTTTTGTTATTGCATGAATTGTATGATTGATTTTATGGATGAAATTAACGAAGTTTCGACAAGCGAGAAAATCCCTATTGAACCTTAGGAATAGATTAGGATACAAGTGGCATGTCAGTAGGAACTCATATGATTATGTGATTTCTGTGTGTGCTGGTCTAGTACGTCATACCAATGGCTGAGTATACCGACATATGTTGCGGATACTTGACAGCTTGTGTGAGCAGCACCGAGTAGCTACGTCTTAACTGACAGCTTGTGTGAGCAGGCCCGTAGATAGCTCGAGAGCGAGCCTATGTGTGTTATGAGATTGGTAGTAGCTTTAGCTGCATATGTGGTACTTATGTGCAAGAATTCCATGTATCCGATAGTATTCCAAGTGGTTCAACGGGTATGTCAAAGATGAGAAAGTATGTGATTACGTTATGAGTAAGTGCATGTATGTACAAAAAACTCAATAGGAATAGATTCGGTATATGATGATCTATTGGTAAGAATATGATTGAGTATGTTATGTTCACGAAGTTTTAATGACATTTATGTTGATTCGTGTTATGTTATGCATGTGATAAATGTATAATTAATGTTGTTTATTATTTGCATATGAACTTACTAAGATGTTTAGCTTACTTCCATTTCTTTCCCTTATCTTATAGTGTCACCAAGCTAGCTCGGGATTGGAGATCGTCGGAGATCCATTCACACTATCAACCATTATTTTGGGTACCATTGAAATGTTAATATTTTGATTTATGGCATGTATAGGGGACTTGGTCATTTTGTTATGTGTCGTAGTTGATTTGGCCAAATATGTTGGCTTATATTGGTTGAAAGTTCATTTTGTATAAGGCCATTTGAAATTGGATAATATTGGTATAAGTATGTTCATATGATGATGCCTTTCATGGATGTGGAAGATTGCATGATTTGAGTTGAAAGTCTGTGATTTTTGGTTGCCTAAGTATGCTATGAATTGTGTCATTGAATTGGTGTAAGTGTAGGTGTAAATGAGGGTGGAAAATGGCTTGGTAAATAGCCTTATTTTTGTCTACACAGGTAGACACACGGGCGTGTGTCTAGGTCGTGTGTGACACACGGTCTGCCACACGAACATGTGTTTCAGTCGTGTGCCTCCTGCACCTTAATCATTGCAAAACAGAATGTCCAGAATATAGCACACGAGAAGAGACACGGGCGTGTATCTCGGTCGTGTGTGCTACACGGCCTTGAACACAGGCATGTGCCCCGGTCGTGTGAAGTCTGCACCTATTTTATGAAAAATCATGAAAATTAAATTGCCCACATGACCTAGCACACGGGCGTGTGGCACGACCATGTGGCACAAGTCAGAGAGCACCCTAAATTGAACACGGCCTGTAGCACGGGTGTGTATCAGGGTCACATGGGCGTGTCCCTTGAACCACATGGGCGTGTGACCCCTGTAACATGAAAAATTTTCTAAGTTTTGTAAAATTTTCTAAGGTTCTCGGTTTAGTCCCGAACCACTTACAAAGCATGCTTTGGGCCTCGTAGGCTCGTATAAGGGACTTTATGATTGAATATGAATGGTTTTAATTTGGACGCAAATTTATAACTCAGAATTGTGTGAATGCTTGTGTTATAAGTCTGGTAATGCCTCGAGCCCTGTTCCGACGTTGAATACGGGTAAGGAGTGTTACATGAACTGGTTTGTAATATTTATAACAATAAACTTTTTCCTAAAAAATACTTGTGCCTTGTGCGAGGTGGATCTTACACATTCCCGGCTTTCAACTGAACAACCTTCTCTACTATTCTCGTACCATGAATTTCTTTGAGTGTGGGCTTAAACAATCACAAACCAAACATAAAACCAGAAACAATTTATTACTTTCAATAAGGAAGTAATTTTCTCTCAATAGAAATTGGTAGAATTGTAATTCCCAATAAATATAGTTTATATTTAGAAAAAAAAAGTCTCTCTACTTTCTAGTAGAATAAAAATATCTCAAAATAAAGCGTAACTTTTTTTGTTATATTTATAGCTCTACCAGTGCCACCTATTTATAGGAGAGATAGAAGAATCTTGGTTGAATTAGTAAAACACAAATAATAATCATTTAATAGAAAAATAATCTTCTAGTCTAACTAGAAGAGGGGGCGGCACACCATAGTTAAATACATTAGGGTTGTCGCCCCTTACATATAATATAAGGGGAATTGGGTCTCTCTTGTATTTAGTTTAACTATATGTGTTTATTGGACTGTTAACCCAACACTTTATAATTTAATCCAATCCAATACATGTTTTCTATTTCCCAAAATAAATATTTATTAATTAATTAATCAATTTAATTAGATAAATTATTTTTTTCAATTAAATAATTTTCTCAACTCATTTCTTATTTTTTAAAGTCATAGCAATTTTACCATAAAAGAATCTATGATGAAATATATTTAATTTCCATATTCAACGGATTCACAATTACTAATTAATTTCATTTCATTTTTGAACTTTAATTATTTAATTAAATAATAATTTAAAAATCTTAAATTAATTATTAAGTCATTTCTATACTCATAGAGGTTTTCATAATTAAAGTGGTGGTCAAATTGATTAGTCCATTAATTTTTTATCCGACCGATACATCTAATTCAATTAAAAGATATTAAAAAGTAATCTCTGAGATAGATGTTTCCTCTCTGCGAAAATAAAAATTCTGAAACAATTCTTGGGGATGACTTGATCCCAAAGAAGGTCCGATTTAGGGATAAAGATGATAATATGCAAAGTGATATGGTGATCGATCAAGCAATGAATCCAACAATCTCTTGGCGGGATAAGCTTGTGGGTAATTCCTCCAAGTCTGGTTCCTTAGAATCAGATGAAAAAGAGGATTTTGACATTCTAGATAGAGACATTCTGAAATCCTGTGTGAATAGAGTGCCTTCTATCTCTTTTTCGAATAGGATCAATCAAATCCTAATTCAAGGTATGGATAATACAGTAGTCTTAAAACTCTTGGATCGTAACATTGGTTTTACTATTTTGCAAAATAAAATACATAGCTTGTGGAAGCCCTTGGCACCTATACACATGATGGATATAGAGAATGGATATTTCCTCATTACATTTCAGAATAAGTCAGATTGTGAAAATGCCCTCTTTGAAGGTCCTTGGACAATTTTTGGCCAATATTTAACTGTGCAACCCTGGACGATAGATTTTGATCCGTCTCAGGCTTATCCGAATATAGTTATGGCATGGATCAGATTTCCTGGACAGCCTGGCTGCCTGTATAAGCACAAGATATTGGCCGAAATAGGAGAAATGGTTGGGAAGGTTGTCAAGATGGATTTGAACACAGGTAGCAGAGTAAGAGGTAGATTCACTCGAATGGCAGTCTACATTAATTTGGAGAAGCCATTGGTTTCCCAAATCTTAGTCAATGGGCATCCATAAAGGATGGAATATGAATCCCTGCCGACCATTTGTTTTCACTGTGGGAGGTATGGCCATGAGAAGAATAATTGTCCCTTTAGAAATCCTGAAACCACCATGGCTAAGGAAGTGGCTTCGTCGAAAAAGTCACTGGAAAATCATGATGGGATTGAGGATGAGCAAGAGAAGGAAGGTGGAAATTACGGACCATGGGTGCTAGTTGAGAAGGACCAAGGTGAAAAACTAGGGATAATAAGCAAAAAGATTATGGAAATCCCAAAAAGGAGAAGGAAAGATCCCATTTTAAAGCTCTAAATAATAGGGATTTAAATCAAGAAGTCAATAATAATGATTACACAATTCATAGGCGCAATAAAGGGAAGGACATTATTATTGACAGCCAACATAACAAAGAAAATGGTTATTCGGTTAATGGTCGGTTGTCTGGGGACCCAAAAAACAAAGGAAAATCTAAAGTGGTGGGCTCTAATATTGGGTTGGGTTTGGGCATTAAAGTAAAGACTACTAATGGCCCGAATGTGGGTGATAGCTTGGGCATTAAAAGTTTGGGTTGTGCTTCATATTCTGCTGAACAGACCCAACCTATGGTGGAATTCTCTGGACAATGTGAGATGGCCCAAAAAGAGACACATGGTGATTCCAGCAGCGCAGGAAAATTAGGGGCGACAAAAGGACGAAGTGGTCGGGATTCCGGGGATTCAGTTCCTGGGAAAGATGATCTGGTGGTGATACATGCAAGCCCTGAAATCAACATGGGAGGTATTTCTATGGTTGAAGAGGCTGTGGAGGTTGGCAGTCTTGACACCAACAAACATACATCAGTCGTGTTTATGGAAAATAAGGAAGACAGGATACTTACCAAGACCATAAAGAATGACCCGATTTTGAAACGGGTAACATTGTCCGGTTGTGGGAGCGACACGAAGGCTAAAGGCCAGAATGTCTCAAAGAAACTTAACAAAATACAAGCAAGTGGCAGTAGCAGATTTAAGAACAATGGTAGTTCGAGAGTTCTGTTGAAGGACTCAATGAATCATTTGGCAGAAAATATTTCCAAATTAATAAAGGACTTACCTGGTTCGAACGGCTTTCCCGGAGGTGAAAAGAAGAAGAAGGGAAGTGAAATCCCTGAACAGTACGATAAAATTTTATGACTGAATTTTATGTTTATTTTGGTTTTTTGGTGTTTGTCTTATTTTATTATTATAAGTTTTACTATTAATAATCTTTTTTACATATTTTAATTATAATGACTCCAAATTTGAAGATTTTTTCCTGGAATTGTCAAGGTAGTGTTAGTAGGAATTTTATCTGAGCTTTTCATGAGTACAATGCGGAGTACCACCCCGACATCGTCTGCTTGTTAGAACCGAGAGTGAGTGGTGAAAAAGCAAATTGCATTATTGGCCAATTGGGTTTTAATTTTTCTCATCGTGTTGAGGCTGTTTGATTTTCAAGAGGTATCCGGGTAGGATGGAAAGAATCTGTGCGAATTAAAATCATCCAAAACCACCCTCAATTTATTCTTCTCCATGTAAATGATTATGCTCCTAATAACTCCTTTTTTATTACATTTGTTTATGGTAGTCCAGATAGGTCTAAACAGAAAATCCTTTGGGATGGGATAAAATCTATGATGCCCCCTCAATCAACACATTGGATTTTAATGGGTGATTTCAATGCTATCCTAGCTCCTGAAGATAAGCGAAGTCCTCGAACCATGGGTAAGAGATGTAAATTATTTGGCAATTTTGTTGACTCTTGTGAATTGTAGGATTTGGGTTTTAGCGGTCCTACATTCACTTGGCAGAGAGGTGGTACCTCCATCAGACTGGATCATGCTCTAGCAAATGACGCATGGATGGAATCTTTTCCTCAATGTTTAATGCCGAATCTCCCACGTATTAAGTCCGATCATCGACCAATCCTTTTATCCACAAGAACGGATATGGATCTGGCTAAAGGAAGACCTTTCAGGTTTTTAGCTGGCTGGACCAAGCACAATAACTTTTCTACCTTTCTCAAAGAAAAGTAGAACTATGGGGGAAATATGGCTGAATCTCTGAATAGTTTTACCTCCCATGCCAAAGAATGGAACAAGAAAGTCTATGGATTTTTAGGTTTCCGTAAGCGACAACTCATGAGATCGCTCAACAATATCCAAAAGGCTTTAGACCATACTGACTTTGGTTTCTTAGCTAAACAAAAGATGGAAATTTGGGATGAGTTAGAGAACGCTCTTAATCATGAAGAGTTGCTTTGGCGTCAAAAGGCAAGGTGTGACTGGCTTCATCTGGGGGATAGAAACACTAAATTTTTCCATAGTCGTATGATCAAGAGAAAGAAATTAAACCGTATTACAAATGTATGTATCAGTGATGGGCAATGGTGCTCTAATCAAGATATTCTTCGATCTGAAGCAATGAGGTTTTTTTAGAGTCTTTATGGTGAAGTATCTCAAGATATGGGAGATCTACCCAATATTAGGTTTCCTCGCTTGAAGACCTCAGAAATCACATTTTTGGAGGAATAAATCACTTTTGACGAGATTAAAAGGGCTTTGTCTGATATGGCACCGATAAAAGCGCCAGGAAGTGATAGCTTTCATGCTCACTTATTTCAAAGTCAGCGGGATATTCTTGGTGTCGTAACCATTTTTTGACAAAACGGAAATCGACTTTTAAAATAGGGAGTCGCCACCGATCTTTATTTAGGTGCGATCGGATCACCTTGTTTTAATAAAAACGTTTATTTATTAAAACAGAGCTTTTGGTCTACGAGTGTTTGAGAAAACAGGTTCGGGAGCCGGTTACGTGCGAGGAAGGATTAGCACCCTGGCAACGCCCAAAATCGGTACCAAATTGATTATTTAATGCCCCGATGTCGAAAGTTTGAAAATTTTGAAAGAATTTAAAAATTTGACCTCTTTTGGAAATATTTGAACTTTCTCGAATTGAATATTATGATTTTCCCGTTCCGAGAGAATAAAATATCACATCCAGTACATAGAACACGACGATTTTAATCCTCGAATCCAAGATCATCTCTTAATCCCCGAGACTCATGCATAAAGCCATCAAAAGGATATTCGATCTTTGGCGAAGCGAGAGAATCGAAACCCAACACATAGGGTACGATCTCTCGAATTTCCAAATATAGAATATTGCCTCATTTGAAAACTTTTTAATTTTGGATGAAATTCATAAAGATTTTAGGTTATGCCCAATGAAATTTAACAAATATATATGACATGAATTTGGTGCCATAATGATATAATACACACAATATATAATATTGGAATCATTAATCTAAAAGATTAATATGCATGAATAATAATGATGACAATAAAACAGTAAAATAAGCAATAATGACGATGATAATGTCAAAGATATGAAGATGCGAATAAACAATTCATAATGTATATAAGAACGATAACCACACAGCTTACATTATTTAAATACTAATATTAATATGCAAAGAACAACAAACTAAACAATCGTAAAAATAATGATACATAAAACAATTTTAATGAAGAAAAATAAATTAATAAAATCAATTTTAATCAAAAACACATAAAAATAAAATAGATAATGTTTGAAATGATTTAAGATAACGTAGAGTTTTAAAAACAATTATATACATAAGGTATAATAATATACAAAAACTTTAAAATAAATAAATAATAATAATAATGATGGTAATGGTAAGAAGTAGTGATAATAAATATAATAGTAATAAATATTGAAGGATAAATGTGTAAAGCAATTCAAAATAGTATAAAAGGTTCAAAATAAATAATATGCAAAGTAATTTAAATACTTAGTATGATAAATGAAACAGTCCAAAATAACTAATGTATATAAAATATTAAAGTTGATAAATAAATAACAAATTTAAGGGTTTTTTTTTTAAAAAAAAATCAACAGATTAAGGATTGAATCAAAATTGGAGTGAAATTTTGGGCCTAAATTAAGAAACGCGCTAAGACAGAGGGACCGATCGGGGCAATATTCCCGACCTTCTCATGCGCATTTATGGTCAGGGACCCAATTGAAATTCTAGAGGAACGTACGGGTAAAATCTGTAAAAATAGAAAAAAAAAAGGCCAATTGAATAACGCAAATGGGGAAGGCTTCTTCGCGCAAATATCCCCTTCTAAGGGATATACACGGCTCCCCTTGTATCTAAACGGCACCGTTTTGCTTGATGTTCATAAAGGCTGATATTTCCCAGGATTTCAGATTTTTTTTTTACCCTAAGATTTTCTAAAAAAAAGGCAGCCAACATCTTTTTTCTTTCCTTTTTATTCCCGACCTTCGGGTCTTCTTCTTTTGGCCGATCGCAGCACCTCCATCGCCTTGGTGGCCGGCGACGCGCGAGGAGGGGATTTCACCCCTGTTCGAAACCCATCTTTGAAGACCCATGCCCTGATGTCCCGAAAAACGTAGCCAAAAACGCTTTTACCCTCCTCTCCTGAACCTGATCTGCGACGACGGTACGAGTTCTCCGACGACGCGTTCACGAGCTCAGGTGAGGTCCCTCCGTTTATTCTTTTTGTTAGTGATGATTTGTTTTATTGTTTTGTTTGTGAAGATTTTTTAGAGAAGAAAAAAAAGAAAACAAAACGATATCATAAAATAGAAAATAAGATGAATAACGAAACTGAAAAAAAAAATCCACCTTTTCAAGTTCTACTCAGCTTTGTATATTTCTCCAGTGTTCATAAAAAAACCAAAAAAGACCTCTGTACAGTGATTTTAACCTTGGTTTTTATCACTGATTTTGTCAAGATTCTTTTTTTCTATTTGTTTTTGTATTTTTGGTAATGCTCTCGAAGCCAGAGAAGGTTACAAAGGTTCGGTTTCAGTTTTTTTATAACCCGATTACAAAGGTATCGGTTTCTGTTTTTTTCGATTTTTTGGTGTTATGCTCTGCTTCGTTCTGTTGTTTGTCGTTTTCCTCTTGCAGGGTATGGGCGACGCTTGGGCGTGCGCGAGCGTTTTGTCGAGGCGCGACAGTGGTGGGCGGTAGACGAGGAGCCTGGGGGAGCTCGAATTGTCAGGGCCCATGGGCGCGTGGCAGACGTGGTGCAAGAGCGCGTGTGGGGACGCAGTGGCCAGTTGCCGAGGTGTGAAGAACGGTGACCAATGGCTGAGGCTGCTAGTGGAGGTTGTTAGAAACGGCGCGACGGCTGAGGCAATTAGGGGCTAGGGTTCTGAAAATTTTAAGGTTTTTGGGCTGTTGGGCCACTGTAAAATTGGGTTAGGGTTTAATAATTGGGCTAATTTGTATTTGGGCTTATTTATTTGTATTAAATTTGGGTCTAGTGTATTGCTTTGTAATTGGACATTTGGACGGATTGACTCTTTTTTATTTTTTTGGCTTAATTTTGGGTTTGTAAAAACAAGTTTGGGATTGAACTATAATGGGCCCCCTGGGCAAATATGGTTATTACAGCTGCCCCTCTTTGCTCATTGTCGTGAAACGAGAATAGAGCAAAGACAATAAAAGAACCAATTTTTGCCCGGTCTTGGCTAAGCCTTGTATTCTAGGTTCTCGTCTTCCTCAAACATCTTCAAACTCCTTTGTAACTTTGATTCATTTTGCCATTGCTTCCTTGAGCCATGACACGTAGCTTCAATTCGCTTTTCTCCAATCTTGTTTATTTTCGACTTGCTCCTCTATGGCTTCATGACACGAAGAGATTTGTAGCTTCAATCTACCAAATGCTCCACTGGGACTTTGATGAAAATAAATCTGAGCTTTTCAAACTGCTTCCTTATTCTTGCAATGCGTTGACCTTTTCTTTCTTTCTTTCCCCTTTTTTTTTTTTTTTGAGAAACAGAAATTGAAAAAGAGAAATCGAAAAACAGAAACTAAAATACCTCAGCGTGCGACCTGAGGGGTTGATTTTTGCCAACAGAAATTGAAAGACAGGAATTAAAAATACCTCAGCATGCGTAACCCGAGGCATAACTCATTTCTCGTATTATGAGTTGATTTTAACAGTAATTGAAAAACAGAAATTAAAAATACCTCAGCGTGCGTAACCCGAGGCCCAACTCACTTCTCGCATTATGAGTCGATTTTAACAGAAGTTGAAAAACAGAAATTAAAAATACCTCAGCGTGCGTAACCCGAGGCCCAACTCACTTCTCGCATTATGAGTCGATTTTAACAGAAGTTGAAAAATAGAAATTAAAAATACCTCAGCGTGCGTAACTCGAGGCCCAACTCACTTCTCGCATTATGAGTTGATTTTGGCAGAAATTAAAAAAAGCAGAGATTAAAAATACCTCAGCGTGCGTAACCCAAGGCCCAACTCATTTCTCGTATTATGAGTTAATTTTAACAGAAATTTAAAAACAAAAATTAAATACCTCGGCGTGCGTAACCCGAGGTCCAACTCACTTCTCGCATTATGAGTTGATTTTAATAGAAGTTGAAAAACAGAAATTAAAATACCTCAGCGTGCGTAACCTGAGGTCCAACTCACTTCTCGCATTATGAGTCAGTTTTAGAAATTTAAAAACAGAAATTAAAATACCTCAGCGTGCGTAACCCGAGGCCCAACTCACTTCTCGCGACATGAGTTGATTTTAACAGATATTTAAAAACAGAAATTAAAACGTATCATCTGGTAAAACTCGGATATCTCCTTTCTACTTGGTTTGGTACAGCTATCGTCAGGACTTCTTGCTTTGCTGGCGTACCTGTATGTGTCATGCGCGAGTCTATCATGAAATGCATGCGTTTGTCCTAAATGCTTTTATGCCTACATGGTTAAGCAATGCGCCCTAGGTTTGTTTGTCCTATATCTCTTTTCGTCACGACCTTCAGGATGACCGGTATTCATCTCTTCGATCCTTGATCCCCCTTTTAGGTTTTGTACCCGTTCTTAAGTTTTACGAGTAATCTGCGTTTCTCGTTTACCACTCTTTTGCCCCCTGTTGAACTTTGTCTTTGCTTTGAGGCTCTTGTACTTACCAGATTCTCATCCAGGTAATGTTCAACATTCCTTTTGTTTAGAGTATGTCATTTCACTATTTATCACTTAAATGGACCACACATGAGATATATACAAATGGAAAATAGGTATGAAAGAAACACCTCACCCTCGTATTTATTTCCAAAAGCAATAAGCAAAGAAAATTGACAGGGAATAATTCAATAAAGAGAACATTATATAGAGAAAAGAAAGCAAATTCAAATGTTACAAATGTTCTAGATATTTAACGCGTGAACTTCTCCCCGTTTCCTGATCCTGGATCTTTTCGAACAAAGCTTCTTGTGTAGAAGATTTCAAGCTTCCGTGTCTGCTTCAAACATAATATCTCGCCATTCGACTCCCAGTTTAAATCGCTCTTGCTCTTTGAGCCCAAATCTGCTTCTTCAGGACGCCCTTTTGGGTTTTCATCCTAAACCTCTTTTGTTTGCCAAGATGCCATTTTCTGGGTTTTCATCTTGATCCCCTTTTTTTTCTTTTTTTTCTTTTTTTTTAGGCGTAGTACTTCTTCACGACATATGAGTTTACTGAATTTGGTAACTCCTTCCCATCCATTTCAGTGAGGATCAAAGCTCCACCGGAGAAAGCTTTCTTCACGACGTATGGCCCTTCCCAATTAGGTGCCCATTTTCCTCGAAAGTCTTTTTGTATGGGGAGAATCTTCCTCAATACGAGTTCTCTTTCACGAAATTCTCTTGGCCGCACCTTTTTTTTATGGGCGTTGATCATTCTCTTCTGGTACATTTGTCCATGACAAATTGCCTTCAAGCGTTTTTCCTCGATAAGATTTAGCTGGTCATATCTAGCTCGAACCCATTCCGATTCTTCCAGTTATGACTCCATTAGGACCCGCAAGGAGGGGATCTCAACTTCAATGGGCAGCACAGCTTCCATTCTATAGACCAGAGAGAAAGGAGTTGCCCCCGTAGAGGTCCGCACACACGTGCGATATGCATATAGAGCAAATGGTAGCTTCTCGTGCCAGTCTTTATACGTCTCAGTCATTTTCCCAATAATCTTCTTAATATTCTTGTTAGCAGCTTCTACTGCTCCGTTCATCTTTGGACGATAGGGTGAGGAATTATGATGCTTTATTTGAAACTGCTCACACACTTCCTTCATCATCTTATTGTTCAGATTTAAAGCATTATCTGAGATGATTCTCTCAGGCAAACCGTATCGACATATGATCTCCTTTTTTAAGAATTTACAAACTGCGGTCCTTGTCACATTAGCAAACGAAGCGGCTTCCACCCATTTCGTGAAATAATCTATGACCACAAAAATGAATCGATGTCCATTACAAGCTTTTGGGGAAATTAGCCCTATAACATCCATGCCCCACATAGAAAAAGGCCACGGAGAAGTCATGACGTGAAGGGGCGAAGGTGCTGCATGAATTTTATCGCCGTAAACTTGACATTTGTGGCATTTTTGCGCGTAACTAATGCAGTCGCTTTCCATTGTTAGCCAGTAATAGCCGAGTCTCATAATCTTCCTAGCCATAGTGAAACCATTGGCATGCGTTCCACAAATTCCTTCATGGACCTCTTCAAGTATCTTCCTGGCTTCAATATCATCCACGCATCTCAGGAGCACTTGATCTTTTCCCTTTTTGTATAGGATGTTCCCATCAAGAACAAATCCTGCTGCCATTCTCCTGATTGTTCTTTTGTCGTTCTCATTTGCTTGCTCAGGATATCATAGAACCATGGCTGTCCGTCAGCCTCTTTTTCGATGCTAAAACAATGTGCAGGAGCCTCGTATATGCTCATTTGGAGAGGCATTATTTCTGTTTCTCGGTTTTCTTTGAACATCGAAGCCAAAGTGGCTAAGGCATCAGCCAATTGGTTTTCTTCTCATGGGAAGTAGCTAAAAGTTACTTCTTCGAATTCTTTGATTAGCTCTGTCACGAGATCGTGATATTTGACCAACTTCGAATCTCTCACTTCCCAATCTCCGCGGATTTGGTAAATCACCAGCGCTGAGTCTCCGTATACCTCTAAGACTTCGATGCCTCGTTCAATAGCCGCACGAAGTCCCATGATGCAAGCCTCATATTCCGCTATGTTATTAGTACAGAAGAAATTTAATCTGGAGGTGAATGGGTAATGATTCCCTTCTGGTGACACTAAGACTGCTCCAATCCCATGCCCCAATGCGTTTGATGCCCCATCAAAGCTCATCTTTCATGATTTTTCTTTTGACGACTCACATTCTTTTTCTGCAAAGCACATTAAGTCCTCATCAGGGAAATCAAATCTCAACGGCTCATATTCTTCTGTCGTTTGAGTTGCCAAGAAGTCAGCTATCGCGCTCCCTTTTATCGACTTTTGACTCACATAGGTGATGTCGTACTCTGATAGTAGAATCTGCCATCGTGCCATTCTTCCTGAGAGTGCAGGTGATTCTATCATATACTTTATTAGGTCCAGCTTTGAAATTAGCCATGTCGTATGATACAACATATATTGCCTGAGCCTTCGAGCTACCCAGACCAAAGCACAACAGAATTTTTCAATCGACGGGTACTTCGCTTTATATTCGGTGAATTTCTTGCTGAGGTAGTAGATTGCCCTTTCTCTTTTCCCTGACTCGTCGTGCTGCCCCAGTACACAACCTAATGAGTTATCGAACACAGTCAGATACAATATTAAGGGTCTCCCGGGGGTTGGTGGTACTAACACCGGGGGGCTAGACAAATATTGTTTTATCTTGTCAAAAGCCAACTGGCACTCATCATTCCATTCTCCAAGATTGTGTTTTCGAAGGAGTCGAAAAATTGGGTCGCATTGGTTGGTAAGCTGAGCAATAAACCGAGCGACGTAATTCAACCTTCCTAGAAATCCTCTGACTTCCTTTTGTGTCCGTGGAGACGATAATTCCTGTATGGCTTTTATCTTGTCTAGGTCAACCTCGATACCTCTCTCGCTGACAATGAAGCCCAGTAATTTTCCAGAAGTGGCCCCGAAGGTACATTTGGATGGGTTAAGCTTCAGCTGGAATTTTCTCAGTCTTTCAAACAACTTCCTGAGGTTCCATACATGCTCCCTTTCCCCTCGAGATTTGGCGATCATATCGTCGACATAGACTTCTATCTCTTTGTGCATCATGTCATGAAACAGCATCACCATTTCCCTCTGATATGTTTCCCGACATTCTTTAGTCTGAATGGCATTACCTTGTAGCAGAATGTTCCCTACATCGTCACAAAGGTAGTTTTCTCCATATCCTCGGGGGCCATTTTTATCTGATTATAACCCGAGAATCCGTCCATTAAAAAAATAATGAATGTCTTGCTGTGTTGTCTACCAATGTGTCGATGTGTGGCAAGGGGAAATTATCTTTTGGGCTTGCTCGATTCAGGTCACGATAATCTACGCACATTCGCACCTTACCGTCTTTCTTCGGTACTTGGACTATATTCGTCACCCATTCCGGATATTTAGAAACCTGTAAGAAGCCAGCATCAAATTGTTTTCTGACTTCTTCTTTTATCTTTAACAGCATTTCGGGTCTCATTTGTCTTAGCTTTTGTTGAATGGGTTTGCAATCTGGCTTCAGTGGGAGTTTATGGACCACTACATCCTCGCTCAAACCTGGCATGTCCTGATACGACCATGCAAAAACATCTTTGTACTCCCGAAGCAAGGCGATCAAATCGTGGTGTGCTCTGAGATGGAGGTCCCAATTTTCACTTCTTGCCTCTTTTCTTCGTTTCCCAAGTTCACTGCCTCAACAGATTCTTCATAGGGCAGAATCTGTTTATCTTCTTGTTCTATCATTCTCATTAAGTCAGGGGTTGAGACATAATCTTCAGCATTTTCCTCAGCTTCGGATTCTCCTAAACAAACAGCTTGCTCGAAATCGATTCTAGGACTTGTAACGGGATTGTTCACATCGTCGATATCTGAGCACCTGAAAGGTAAATGGAAAAGAAACTATAGAGGAATATCAAGGTGTTGGGACACACAAACATAGCACCGTGGCATGATATGCAATATACGTAGGAACAAATTATAAGAAGAATGAATAAATATGAAGCCAATGAGAATGAAGAGACCATAACATAAATGCATCTCTATTGAAGTTCATTTAAAAGATAAATTGCAGACATAAACTCTTGTAACAGTTTTCCCAATAACTTGGGGCATAAAAGGGGTGGACATTGAGGATTACTTTGGAGGAGCCCTAGAAACTACAAGAAGGTCCTCAGTAGTCCAATTGCTCAAAATAGATCCAGGGGGACCCAGGCGTATCATTGAAATGTCTTCCATTGTGTTATCCGCTTTGTCAACAACGTTTATATTGAAGTTTTGAAAATCCCTTTCAATCAACAGCAGCGTGTTTCGTGCATTATCTCTTTCTGGATACATCACTCATGCAGATGTAAACGTTTTTTACAAGGGCGGATACATTATGAGCTCCCATTCCGCTTCCCGACCTGAAGCTCTTGCAATCCTCTTTTCCTGATCTTTCTGCAGCTGTTTCTTTCTTTGTCGCATATCCGACTTGAACCCTAAACCGTATCGGGCCTTGTGGTGTATCGGCTTTAGCGCTCTAGCTATCCCTTGCTGGTATCTTCCTAAGCCCTTCCTCGCTCGGGCTCCTTTTCCAACCGTCAGTTTGATCCCCATCTTGGCATTCCTTAATAATCTGGGCGTGGGAATCTTGTTTCCCTCAGCCACAAACGTAGCATTAATAAATTCGAGTGAACGGAAGGAACATTCCACTGCATCTTTGTTCACTTCAATATAAGGTGTGACAGCAGAAATAGATGCAACGATGTCTTCTTCGCCAGCGACTGTGATCAAGCGGTTATCCATGATGAACTTCACTTTTTGGTGGAGAGACGAAGGGACCGCCCCAGCAGAGTGGATCCAAGGCCTCCCTAAAAGGCAATTATACGACGGAGTAATGTCCATGACCTGGAATTCTATGTTATACGTGCATGGGCCCACTTCTAGGGGGATTTCAATCTTTCCCATAACCTCTCGCCGTGTCCCGTCAAATGCCCTTACCGTGGAATGACAAGGCCTTAAATAGGACATATCAACTGGCATCCTGGAGAGTGTGGCCAAAGGCATGACATTGAGTGCGGATCCATTGTCGATGAGCACATTCGGCACTATGTAACCCTTGCAACTGGTCGTAATATGTAATGCCTTCACAGAGCCCCTACCGTTTGATGGTATCTCGTCATCACTAAATGAGATGAAATTATCTGCATTTAGATTGTTCACCCATCTGTCAAGCTTTTCTACAGATACATTGCTTTCTATGTAAGCTTGATTGAGCACTTTTAGCAAGGCGTTCCGATGTGACTCTGAGTTCGACAGTAGGGATAACACCGAGATCTTCGCCGGTTGTTTGTTCAACTGCTCCACGATGCTATATTCGCTGTGCTTGATGAACTTCAAGAATTCATGCGCTTCATCCTCATTCACAGGTCTTTTAGTTTCTAATTCCGACCGTACTTCAACATCCACCTCTGCCTCATGCATCGGTGCCTTTCCTTTCTGATTCAAGCCAGCGGCTTTTTTCTTTGGTTCAGCCTTTTCAGGAGAATAGCACCTCCCGCTGCGAGTAAAGTGTCCTACTCTGTCGATATCTCCAACCACAGCCTTTGACTTTTCGACTTCGTGTGCGACAATGTTAACATCGTATTTCCATGGCACCGCCTTATCGTCCTTGTAATGGAAAGGAGAAGGTACTTTAATCACCACCATCGGTTTGACTTCCTCCTTCTTAGCCTCGTAATAAATCACCAGAGGCCAATCGGCGCTGTAACGAGTGACTGGTGGTTGGTTATCAGAGGCACATATTTCTCTTTCTTCGGCCTCATCTATTTTATCAAGGATCTCGACTTCCTTGTTGTTCATCATGTCTTGGAGTAGCTTCCTGAATTCTTCGCAAGACTGGATGTCGTACTCTTCGATACCATGAAAGGTACAAAAACTTTGTCCTTCCATACTTTCTTCTTCGAAGCTTCTATGGGAATGACTAAACAAACCATGTTCCATCATCACCTTCCAGACCTTTCGCAAGGGTGTTTTTATTTCAGAGACGCAGCTCTTAGCTCGCCGCGTGTCTTTCTTTATCACTGCACTTACATTCCCTTCGGTATGGTTAGGGAGCGGGTTTCCCGCCACATTATCAGTACCGTCGAAAGGTAAAATCCCTGCATCTATGAGATCCTGCACCCTCCTTTTGAAGGCTATACAATTTTCCGTGGAGTGCCCTTGGTTTCCCCCATGATACATGCAACTAGTATTGGGATCATACCATTTTGGGTATGGCGGTTTCAAAGGTGCCATATAATGCGGGGATATTAATTGTTTTTCCAGCAATTTTGGGCACAGTTCTCCGTATGGGATAGGGGTGAGTCGAGGTTTTTCGAGATTGGGTCTCACCGGCCTTTATTCGTGTTTGGCTAGGCTTGGAGCGAGCGTGTTATTAGGTGGGAACACAATGAATGGCCGTTGGTTATTCGTGTTATAGACAGGGTAAGAAGGAGGTGCGTGATAATAAAGGTTTTGGGGAGGGAGATAGAAATTTGGAGGTGGGCGATATCGGGGGTGTGATTGGGTCGGGTATGAATTAGAAGCGTAGTGGCTTCCAGTCCCCACCATATGGGTTTCAAGCTCTTTCTTCTTTATAGGTACTAGCCTTTTCAAGCTCTCGGAACCTTCCATCCTTCCGCTCTTGATGCCATTTTCAATGAGTTCCCCGGATATTATGACATCGGCGAAGTCCTTTGTGGCATTTCCTACCAGCTTGTCATAGAATGGCGCTTTTAAAGTGTTGATAAAGAGAACTGTTATCTCAGTTTTGGTCAGTGGGGGTTCTACTTGAACCGAGACGTCCCTCCACCTTTGAGCGTATTGTCTAAAAGTCTCTGCTGGCTTCTTTTCCATCATCTGTAGCGTTAGTCGATCGGGCGCTATATCAGAGACATGCTTGTATTGCTCACAGAACGCTGAAGCTAAGTCATTCCATGATTGGATCCTTTCTCTGCCGAGCTGATTATACCATCGGAGGGCTGACCCGGTCAAGCTATCTTGAAAGCAGTGTATTAATAATTTGTCTTCGTTCACATAACCAGCCATTTTTCGACAAAACATGATAAGATGCGCCTTTGGACACCTTGTTCCATCATATTTTTCAAAGTCTGGCGCTTTAAATTTCGGAGGCAGGACCAGATCGGAAACCAGACTGAGCTCTTTGGCGCTCATTGCAGAAGGGACTCTAGTACCCTCTATCACCCTGAGTCTTTCTTCCAGACTCTTATACTTGTCCTGGGCATCCTGATCCTTCATCCTTAACTTAGCTAGTTCTACCGGATCATCCAAATCCGGGACAATTGGGTCAGCAGGGTTAGCTCCGTGGTTTGATATGAATACTCCTTGCCCTAGATGGGCAGGTGGTGGTACTGGTGGTTGTTCTGGGCCCGCAAATTCCCTTTGAGGCCAATCTCCATGAGGTGGAGTGAATCTTGGGGGGTGGAATGGACTCTGATTAACTCTCGAATGGGGTTCTGTAATTTCAGGATTCTGTGTAGGTCCTTTTCCTTTGACCAGAGTCGTCACCATCTCCATTAGCTTGGCCATTTGGTCCTTTTGCTCAAGTGATTCTTCCCTGGATTTCACCATCAGGTTCCTCGTCTCTTGCTGCGACTTGGCCAACTGTTCTTGCAACTGTCCCTGGATTCTTTCCATTCTTTCGATCATCTCATTGAGTTCGGCGTCCATAGCTCTAGTTCTTAGACGTGTCCTATAGGGATGATTTGCTTCCAGATTCGTAGTGTCGCAACTGTGGATTATACGATTTTAGCCTCAGTGAATAATTAAGGTGATATGATACTAATGTATGCCATGTAATGCAAATGCATGATATGAATGCGCAAAGGTGTTGATTTGATTCAATTTCATTAGATAAACTTTACTAGAAAATGAATTTCCTTTCATAGAACGGACGATTACATATACGACTTTGCCCTAATGCCTAAATCCTTAACTTCCCTAAGAAGCCAAGCTAAACTTTGGCCTCGCTCCGATCCTGACTCGTACATCAGACTTAACACATCAGCCCGAACCGCCAAGGTTTGCAAATGATCGGCCACCTCTCGGATTTGAGCCACAGCTTTACCCATTACATAGTTTCTGTTTTTGATCTGTTCTTGAGAATGGTGGAGCTGCTCCTTCCAATGTTCATTGTTCGCTTCAAGGTGCTCAACTCGAATTTTACTATCTTGTAATGCAGTCTCGAGCTCTCCTATTCTCCCTCTCATCTCCTTGATCTTGTTCTGACTGGCTCTTAATTCGATTACCGAATTGCGGCTACGGTGCAAATGCAACGACTTTTCTAGTTCTACTATTCGGGCGCGTAACTTCTCCTTTTCGCTTTGGCTTTTCAACAGGCTCTTTCTCAAGGCGTCCTCCCGTACTCGAGCATCTCGGAACTTCTTTTCCCACTGATTGGCTCTGGATTTTTCTTCTTCAATTTCCTGCCGCCATTGCTCCGATGTCTTACCTAGACCAGCAGTTCTGATGGACATGCGCAGCTTCTTGTAGTCTATTTTTAAACTATCCAGGTCCTCTTTGGCCCTATTTTTTTCCTTTTTTTCAATTTCTCGGCCTTGAACTTGTGGACATCAACATCTAATCCCAACTACATCTTTTCCTCTTCTAGCTGCTCTATCCTCTTACCCAATTCCCGGCTCTTTCTCTCGAAATATTGCTTGATAATCTCTAATTCAGACGGGATTACTTGCAACTGCTCTTCTATTAGTCGAGCATTTCCTTGGGCTGGCCTTGGGACGTTGTCGTTGATTCTTTTGGCCCACCATCGATCGTACTCGGAAGTAATCATTGGCCTTATGGCGAGTCTCTTCATTTTCCGGGTTTGAGTCCATGCATCTGATATCTCACGAACTCTCTTCTTATAATTATCGTCCTTGTACGAAAACTCACACTGGGCTAATCCATGTGTCGCCGGTATGAATTGCCTTGATCGATACTGCCTCATCACTAGCAATGGGGCATACCCAACAGCTCCCCATATCCCGAGTAAAAGGACCCAGTCAAACTCTCCGCACCGATACAAGATCTCGTCAGGGATCATCCACGGAGTCTTCCATTCTACATCTTCTACTTGCAAATTTTGGAGGATCGCTATCCATTTCTCTCCTGATAGGTCGTCCGGCCTTGGCGTATCCGCTAATTCCTTTAGAGGAGAATAGTTTTCAAAAAAGACTTTGCATGGGACCTTTTCTATCTTCCAGAAACGGCAATGGAACCATGATAGCAACAGTTGTGCACATCCCATGAACCTCCCTTCGCCTGCTCTTCGGTAAGCACTCAAGGATCTGAAAGTTTCGGCTAAGATTGCAGGGACGGATGTGACTCCCTTGTCAAGTTTATCAAATAAGTCAGAGACCGCTTCCTCTACATGCCCCAGCGCCTTGGGGAAGATGACCAAACCATAGATGCTTAAAGCGAAGACATCGACCCTCTTTTTCTCATCAGGATGCGCTAAGATCAGATCCTTCAAATGTTTCCAAGGAATGCACTTATAATCTCCTTTTTGCTTGATCCGGGCTGTAATCCATTGCTCGCTCATCCTTGTAATGTTCATTAGCTTTTTTGAGAACGCCGGCACATTAGCAAACCTTGAATACGCCTTATCGGTTTGAATTCTCGGGCATCGGAACAAAGCTGTGTACTCTTCTATGGTAGGTACCAAATCCACTTTTCCAAAAGTAAAGCAACTGTAAGCTGGGTTCCAAAACTGGGTAATGGCTCAGAGTAGGTACTCGTCTATCTTGATATCAAGCAGATAGGGCAAATCACCGTAATTATAGTAGAATAGTTGTTTGACCTCGTTTCCCCATGAATCCCATATTTCATTCAATTCTCGTAGGTCATTTTGAGTCACGCTGATGCGAGTGAAATCCCACAACTCTGATTCATATCCCGCATTCAGGCTGTCTCCTTTCTCTTGTTGTACCCTTTCGGACCATGTTTGAACAGCCGCATTGTCCTCCACCCTATCGAGAAACCCCCTTTCCATGTTCAGCTTATCTATCTAGAAACCGAGTGCGAATCAACACCCTTTTTATGATGAAATGCTATACAATAAAAGCAAAACACAACAAGTTAGTATCATGTACAAAAAGAACTTAAAATGAGCAGGAAATAATCGAACCCCTACTTATGGTAACAACTAGGGTTTACACGGCTCTATCTACAATGGGCTCTTAGGTCTCTCTATATGTGGTTCGGTTCTAAAGCAAGGGTACCTTGACCAGCAGATTCCTCGATCTTCACCCATTATAGGCTCATACGGACCGAGTTCGATTCAGAGGAATACATTTCCCTATGGCTGCACGGAGATAACAATCTCATGAAGACATAGGTACGGATGTATCCCGAAAGTGATCCACTATCTTGCACGGAGGTAAAAACCTCACGAAAGAGTAGCTTCTCACTCCCACTTAAGAGTGTGACCGCAATAGTCATGCAATGCAACGCCAAAGTATCTCACGAGACTCGACACTATAGCCCAAGCAAATGCATCAAAGAGAAACACGATTTTTCAAAACAATTTTCCAAATTTTCGATCAAAAAGACAAAAATCAATCAATTCATGGCCTGACTCTCAAAGTCCCCAGTGGAGTCGCCAAGCTGTCGTAACCATTTTTTGACAAAACAAAAATCGACTTTTAAAATAGGGAGTCGCCACCGATCTTTATTTAGGTGCGATAAGATCACCTTGTTTTAATAAAAACGTTTAGTTTATTAAAACAGAGCTTTTGGTCTACGAGTGTTTGAGAAAACAGGTTCGGGAGCCGGTTACGTGCGAGGAAGGATTAGCACCCTCGCAACGCCCAAAATCGGTACCAAATTGATTATTTAATGCCTCGATGTCGAAAGTTTAAAAATTTTGAAAGAATTTAAAATTTTGACCTCTTTCGGAAATATTTGAATTTTCTCGAATTGAATATTATGATTTTCCCGTTCCGAGAGAATAAAATATCACATCCAGTACATAGGACACGACGATTTTAATCCTCGAATCCAAGATCATCTCTTAATCCCCGAGACTCATGCATAAAGCCATCAAAAGGATATTCGATCTTTGGCGAAGCGAGAGAACCGAAACCCAACACATAGGGTATGATCTCTCGAATTTCCAAATATAGAATATTGCCTCATTTGAAAACTTTTTAACTTTGGATGAAATTCATAAAGATTTTAGGTTATGCCCAACGAAATTTAACAAATATATATGACATGAATTTGGTGCCATAATGATATAATACACACAATATATAATATTGGAATCATTAATCTAAAAGATTAATATGCATGAATAATAATGATGACAATAAAACAGTAAAATAAGCAATAATGACGATGATAATGTCAAAGATATGAAGATGCGAATAAACAGTTCATAATGCATATAAGAACGATAACCACACAGCTTACATTATTTAAATACTAATATTAATATGCAAAGAACAACAAACTAAACAATCGTAAAAATAATGATACATAAAACAATTTTAATGAAGAAAAATAAATTAATAAAATCAATTTTAAGCAAAAACACATAAAAATAAAATAGATAATGTTTGAAATGATTTAAGATAACGTAGAGTTTTAAAAACAATTATATACATAAGGTATAATAATATACAAAAACTTTAAAATAAATAAATAATAATAATAATGATGGTAATGGTAAGAAGTAGTGATAATAAATATAATAGTAATAAATATTGAAGGATAAATGTGTAAAGCAATTCAAAATAGTATAAAAGGTTCAAAATAAATAATATGCAAAGTAATTTAATACTTAGTATGATAAATGAAACAGTCCAAAATAACTAATGTATATAAAATATTAAAGTTGATAAATAAATAACAAATTTAAGGGTTTTTTTTAAAAAAAAAATCAACAGATTAAGGATTGAATCAAAATTGGAGTGAAATTTTGGGCCTAAATTAAGAAACGTGCTAAGATAGAGGGACCGATCGGGGCAATATTCCCGACCTTCTCATGCGCATTTATGGTCAGGGACCCAATTGAAATTCTAGAGGAACGTACGGGTAAAATCTATAAAAATAAAAAAACAAAAAAAAGGCCAATTGAATAACGCAAATGGGGAAGGCTTCTTCGTGCAAATATCCCCTTTTAAGGGATATACACGGCTCCCCTTGTATCTAAACGGCGCCGTTTTGCTTGATGTTCATAAAGGCTGATATTTCCCAGGATTTCAGATTTTTTTTTACCCTAAAATTTTCTAAAAAAAAAGGCAGCCAACATCTTTTTTCTTCCCTTTTTATTCCTGACCTTCGGGTCTTCTTCTTTTGGCCGATCGCCGCACCTCCATCCTTGGTGGCCGGCGACGCGCGAGGAGGGGATTTCACCCCTGTTCGAAACCCATCTTTGAAGACCCATGCCCTGATGTCCCGAAAAACGTAGCCAAAAACCCTTTTACCCTCCTCTCCTGAATCTGATCTGCGACGACGGTACGAGTTCTCCGACGACGCGTTCACGAGCTCAGGTGAGGTCCCTCCGTTTATTCTTTTTGTTAGTGATGATTTGTTTTATTGTTTTGTTTGTGAAGATTTTTTAGAGAAGAAAAAAATAAAACAAAACGATATCATAAAATAGAAAATAAGATGAATAACGAAACTGAAAAAAGAATCCACCTTTTCAAGTTCTACTCAGCTTTGTATATTTCTCCAGTGTTCATAAAAAAACCAAAAAAGACCTCCGTACAGTGATTTTAACCTTGGTTTTTATCACTGATTTTGTCAAGATTCTTTTTTTCTATTTGTTTTTGTATTTTTGGTAATGCTCTCGGAGCCAGAGAAGGTTACAAAGGTTCAGTTTCAGTTTTTTTATAACCCGATTACAAAGGTATCGGTTTTTGTTTTTTTTTCTATTTTTGGTGTTATGCTCTGCTTCGTTCTGTTGTTTGTCGTTTTCCTCTTGCAGGGTATGGGCGACGCTTGGACGTGCGCGAGCGGTTGGTCGAGGCGCGACAGTGGTGGGCGGTAGACGAGGAGCCTGGGGGAGCTCGAATTGTCAGGGCGCATGGGCGCTTGGCAGACGTGGCGCAAGAGCGCATGTGGGGACGCAGTAGGCAGTTGCTGAGGTATGAAGAACGGTGACCAATGGCTGAGGCGGCTAGTGGAGGTTGTCAGAAACGGCGTGACGGCTGAGGCAATTAGGGGCTAGGGTTCTGAAAATTTTAAGGTTTTTGGGCTGTTGGGCCACTGTAAAATTGGGTTAGGGTTTAATAATTGGGCTAATTTGTATTTGGGCTTATTTATTTGTATTAAATTTGGGTCTGGTGTATTGCTTTGTAATTGGACATTTGGACGGATTGACTCTTTTTTATTTTTTTGGCTTAATTTTGGGTTTGTAAAAACAAGTTTGGGATTGAACTATAATGGGCCCCCGGGCAAAAATGGTTATTACACTTGGAAATGATATTTGCAGCTGGGTGAAAGGAGTTTTCACTGGGCAACCGATTGAGCAGGAATTGAATAATACCTTGATCGTCTTAATTCCTAAAAAGGAATGCCCGGAAGACTTTAGTCAGTTTTGACCTATAAGTTTGGTTAAGAAAGTGATTGCTAACCGGTTTAAGTTGGTTTTCCCTAATATCATTTCACAGGAATAGGCTGGATTCATAGATGGTCGGAACATATCTGATAATATTATCCTTGCCCAATAAGTCATCCATTCTATGCATTGCAAAAGGAATGGGAAGAATTGGATGGCTATCAAGTTGGACTTGGAGAAAGCTTATGACAGAGTTAGTTGCGAGTTTATAAATGCATCCTTGGAGGCTGTTGGGGTGCCTGAATTCTTGCAGAAAGTGATTATGTCGGCTATTTCCTCCTTTTCTATGCAAATTCTTTGGAATGGCATACCAACCCACAAATTTAAGCCAGCCAGAGGAATCCGCCAGGGGTGTCCCCTTTCGCCTTACTTGTTTGTGCTGTGCATGGATTGTGGGACGTCTTATAAGGTCTGAGATTGGTACTAGTAAGTGGGAACCTATTAAGTTGTCAAGATCGGGCCCAGCAATCTCCCATCTTTTTTTTTTGCTGACGACTTGGTGATTTTTTGCAAAGCTCATATTGATCAAGCCTGTTTACTGAAGAACATTCTAGATCAGTTTTGTGCAGTTTCGGGTCACAAAATTAGTACTAGGAAAAGTAATATCTACTTTTCTAAAGGTATTGGCAATAGTGATCGTGATCAGGTTGTTAATTTGTTTGGCTTTCAGGAAGTTCAAAACCTTGGCTGTTATCTAGGTGTCCCTCTCCTACATAATAGGGTCACTAAAAGTACTTTTAGTTTTGTGGTAGATAAGGTAAGGCGTAAGCTTAATAGTTGGGATGCGAGGAAGTTATCCATAGCGGGGAGAGTCACTTTGGCCCAGTCCGTTCTTCTCTCCATCCCGAACTATTTTATGCAGTCGATGCTGATACCTAAAGGAGTCTGTGCAGAGATTGAAAGATTGGTAAGACAATTTATTTGGGGTTGTTCTGAGGGTCAATCAAAAATGTCTTTAGTGGGGTAGGACTCTATTTGTCAACCACAGTCTCGAGATGGGCTTGGTTCCCATCAATTGAATGATCAGAACATGTTCTTTCTTATGAAGATTGGTTTCGGTTTAGTCTCGAAGAGCAGTGTTTTATGGGTTCGTGTCCTTAGGGTTAAGTATGGTTGGAAAGAGCAGATCCCTGATTCTACTAATAGGAGCCAATGCTCGCATTTATGGCTGTCTCTTGCTAAGATATGGCCACTCTTCCGTGAACATTTGGCTTAGGCAATTAGAGATGGTGCAAGCGTTCGATGTTGGAATGATCCTTGGATTCCAGGTATAGGTCCTCTTATTTCAAAAATTTCATCTTTCTTTAACCTTAATTTGGATTGTGTTGTTAGGGATTTGGTTAATTCTGATGGATGCTGGAACTTGGAGTTACTTCGTGTCTAGTTGCCTGAATACGTGATTAATAAGATCATCAGTATCCCTCCTCCTCATCCTGACACAGGATCGAATAAGGTGATATGGGCTCAGTCGACAACAGGAGCGTTTTCAATTCGTAATGCTTTCTGGACTTTGAAAGAAAACACTTGGAGCCCTAAGGATGACAATTGGAAGTATATCTGGAGATATCAGGGCCCACAGAGAGTGAGGTTTTTTCTATGGCTTGCCTTTAAACAAAAACTTCTTACAAATACAGAGCGTATGAGGAGGGGTATCGGTCAGACCAATGCATGCACTTTATGTGGTCATGAGTTCGAGGATATGGTTCATGTCCTTTCGGATTGCCCAGCAGTAAAGGATGTGTGGATGCACGTGATCCCAAATCAACTTACGCAAAGGTTCTTTTCTGACTCTTTCCAGGTTTGGTTTTCATCTAATCTTAGTTGTCATGAGAGATTGTAGGATAGTGGAGTCACTTGGTCGAGCCTCTTTGGATTAATTGCTTGGCGCATCTGGAAGAATAGAAATCTTTTTATTTTTCAGAATATCTCTTGGTCGACAATTGAAGTAGTGAAAGTCTCTATTAGTTGGGCTCGCCAATTTGAATTAAACCTTAGCGGATATAAGGGTTATGCTCCGCACACAAATCATGCTGTTATTCCCGAGAGAACATGGGTTATTCTATCCACTGATGGGGTGGTGGCGAGAGATACCAGTCATGCAGCTACAGGAGGCGTGGTACGAGACAAGGATGGAAATTGGATTATGTGATTTGGTCGTTTTTTAGGTGTTTGCTCACCATTTGAGGTTGAAGTTTGGAGTATCCTAGATGGGGTATTGTTGCTACTTAATAAAGAATACAAAAGGACCATAATTCAAACCGATAATCTTGAAGTAGCCCAAGCTCTGGCTGCTATGGATATGGAGAAGTCAGAGATTATAGTGCTTTGTAGGACCAAGCGCATTATGAATTCGGAAGGCCAATGGAGAATCCTTCATATACCGAGAGATCAGAACTCGGTGGCGGATCGGCTGGCTAAGCTTAGTTTGAATTGGAAATTAACCTTACAGGTCTTTAAGGACGCTCCCAAGGAAATTTTAGATTTGCTACAGGAAGATAAAATCAATAGTACTTTTATGTAATTGATGTAATTTATTTTCTTTTCACCAAAAAAAAAAAGATATTAAAAAGTCAACTTATCTACCAATTGAATTGGTCCAATTCCTTATTTTGAACCGTTACTTTAATTGATTCACGGTCCAATCATTTTAATTGATCCCATGCTATTTTTCTTGGAATGGTTTAAAACCCATTTAATAAAGTGTTTTCTCTCTCCTCGAATAATTTGCGTGGGAAACACCATCCATACCACATTGCTAGAAAAAAAATTGGCCAATGGCATTTTCCTTCCTTTGTGAATTTGATCTATTTTATTAAATAATTTTAAAATTAATTAATTAATTTTTATTTTATTTTATTTTTGTAAATAAATATTTTTTATTTTTATCTTTTATTGTTTGATTAATAAGTCATAATACTATTGTTATTTCTTTTTGAAAATTTATTATTTTTATTTTACTTATAATTTCATGAAAAAGTGTTGGTTAGTAGGATGCCTAGTCCTCTTAAAATAGAAAATTTTTTATTTAAGTATTTTAAGATTTTTAAAATTTTAAATTAGTAAAGGTAAAATTGCATGTTAGCCCTCCCTAAAAATGATAAAAATTTAATTTAATATTTTAAAAACTATAAAGATATACACTATTAAAATTATAAAATTACAATTTAATTTCGACCTAAAAAAATTCCAACTTCGCGTTTGATAGTAATAGAAACTAAACACATGCAAACTATCCAAATTAATGTTACAAGAAATTTTAGTGCCTTAATATGTTTAGTGGATTCTAATCGAAAAAGTATATATGTTTGGCCGACTCTATTAATGACTATCAAGACTCGTAACTATATGTCCTAAAAATAAATATTTATATTTTATAAGTTATGATTATATTATAATTTTTTTATAAAAATTATTACTTTATAAAACTCCTCTTATAATAACTATATATTACAAAAAAAATATTTTTTTATTTTTCATTTTTTCATGAAATAATATATTTAATAAAAACCTTAAAATTTTAATTATTTTTATTAGTAATCGTATTATTGACTACTTTATTGGATTAATATATTGCATATGATGATTTGATTTTAATATTTATTAGTTGTTTAAAAAAATTAATTGTACTGATAATTTTTTATAATAATTTATATTTTTAAAATTATGTAAATTAATATTTTTATAGTAATTAATATTTTTAATTTAAATTATGTAATTGTGTAATTACAAATTGTAATTAAAATTTTGTACTACCAAACATGATACATATAATTATAACGTAAATACATTTCGTCAGTCAAACATATCTAAAAAAAAATTATAATTTTTATAAAAAATGTAATTATGACTTTTTTTTTATCTAATTATACTAGTATACAAATGCACCCTTAATATCTATATTCTATATTCCATTTACCTGTTGAACATTATATCAACTTACATAATTGTTTTTTTCAACTTTGACAAGTCTTTAATTAATTTACCATTGAAATTGTTGAATAATTAATTTGGGTGCGTTTTCTTAAAGAGGGAAAAAAAGTTAGAAACCAAAATTTTCACCAACTTCAAAATAAATTATGGAAGTTTATTGCAACTATACACATCTAATTACATTTGGGTTTGAATAAATAGTGACAAAAAAAAGGGCCCTTTCTCATTAATTAAAAAAACAAAAACAAAAATCAAATCACCCAAGATTATTGTCAATATCTTAACATCAATAAGCTTCCAAAAATTGGGAAAAAAATGTTAAATCTTTGAATGTTTGAAAACCATCATTCCCAATTTCCCATCAATCGTGACAAAGAAAAGGAAAATAGAAAATTTTATTTTGCAAGAGTGACCTAGCTTAAGGGACACATATCATTGTCTTTGTCTCCTTTTGCATTTTATTATCAAGTCAACCCTTAGAAAAACAGCTATCCACATCCAATAATGACACAAGACTGGTTCATGTTTTAGAAAGACTTTTATCACATTGGATTCACTTAAATTATAATATTGCACAATTTTCCAAGCTCTTACTTCCTTGATTCTAATAATGGGTCACTTAATCAATGAAACTTTTAACCTAAAAGTTTGTATGATTTTGTATACATTGCAAAAGATTAGCAAATTTGCTTTTTTTTTCATATAAGTTTTCCTAATTATTATAGTATTAAAATATTGATATATAATAAAAGTTTTATTAATCAACTAATTTCTAATGTCATATGTATTGCATATGCTTTTACGTATTTAATATTAATTGATTTTTTAATTATTATATTTTAATTACAATAATTAACATAAAACAACATTTCTTATTTGAATTATTGAATATAATTAAAATACATTGATTTATCAATTCAAATATTTTAATAGAAAATTTACAAATTATAATTAATGTATTTTTAACATATTTACCATACAATATAGTTTTACTTTATGTGATTAATGCGAAGTAACATTATTCAAAGTAATAAATAATTAATATAATTAACTCTAATACTGATTATGTGTAAATTAAGATGCTTAGAATTCTTTTCAAGTAATAATAACCCTATCTTATATTAATAAAATTCGCACAATTTTAAAAAAAAATTAGTACAACTTTTGTTTACATCAAAATTTTCAATTAATAATTGTAGATTATGATTATAAGTATCACTACTTTTTTTATTATATTTTATGCTTGAATTTTTATTCAAGTAATAACTCTATTTTTAAAATTAGCACAATTTTTTTAAAATTGTAACTTAAATTCTAATTGTTCTTAATATCTAATTATCACAGCTTTTATTAAATAATAATATATCATATATATATATATATATATATAAGTACAAATTTAGAAAAAAAACTTTTAAATTGATGAGAATACCCTTTATTTTTTTATTATATTACTATATTCATATTTTAAATTAAGTATAATATTTAATTTAGAATTATTAGTTTGAAAAGTTGAAATAAAATAAAAGTTGCGATTTCACCAAAAAAAAAATAAAAGTTGCGATAACTATACATTTAAAAGTAATTAGAATTTAAATTACAATTATTAGTTAAAAAGAGTTCTGGTAATTTTAGAATAGAATTATTACTTGAATATAACTATAAGTATAAAATATAAGAAAAAGTTGTGATAATTGTAATTATATTTTACATTTAAATTTAAACAAAAATTGTGCTAATTTTACTCATGTAAAATATAGTTATTACTTGAATAAAATTCAAAACATATTAATTATCACTTAATTAATATTAATATTAAAGCTAATTATGTTAATTAGTTATTATTTTGTATAATGTTACTTTGCATCAATTACAAAAAGTAAAACTATAAAACTATAGTGTATGTTGAATATATTAAAAATGCTTTAATTATTATTTGAAAATTTTATATTATATTTAAATTGATAAGTTAATATATTTTAATTATATTCAATAATTCAAATAAGAAATATTATTTTATGTTAACTACTACAGTTAAAAATATAATATTTAAAATTTAATTAAATATTAAATACGTAAAATCACATACAACGCATGTGACATTAGAAGCTAATTATTTTTAAATGTATAATTATTACAACTTCTATTTTAATTAAATTTTTTAACTAATAATTCTAAACTAAATATATAATTATTTTTAAATGTGAATTTAGTAATATGATGAAAAACAAAAAAAAAAAATTATTCTTGTCGTGTAAAAGTTTTTACAAACTCATGCTTTTACAAATTATAGATATAATTGAAATAATTATTAATAATGAGATGCGGTGTGTTGGTTGCTCACATCATCCCTACCTTCCTCATGAGGTCGGCGGTTCAATCTTCGTCCAAGAAAATGGAGTACCACATTTAATGACCAACCATTTATGTAACACCCCAAACCTGGCCCATAAGTTTCGACCAGATCTAGTATGCTACGGGTTGTACATTGAAAACTTTTTCTTTGTTGGTTTTAGAAATCATAAGTTAATTAGACAATATTTGAATAAATAAGTGACATTTGAAAAGAAAACCTTGTATTATTATTATTACGTATAATTAAACCTTGACATAATTTCATAAGTTGCAAACATTAAAAACTACTTAGGTGAATATAAACTATGGGGCCTTATTAAATAAATATTCCCAAAATTGAAAACTTGAAGAAAAACCGAAAATAATCTATAGAATTAAAATTTGATGGCCCCTGGAGTCCGTCTCGGCTCCCATGTCCATGATCTACTGCTCATCTGCAAAGTTAAGGAAAAATAATAGGGTGAGTCACCAAGACTCGGTGTGTAAATCCCGAAGACACATCAAAGGCTTGGCCCACAAACACATTATGAGCCCTGGCCCATACATAAAGGCATCAATCATAAATACATGAAAATAATGAATGATGAATAGCCCAACCCATCCTAGAAATCTATCCTCTACACACCAACCCGTACCAACCATCACACCTTGGGGATTTCTACAATCAACCCGCCAACCGCTACACACCATATCGACAGCTGTGCTGCCTGTCTTAAAGACCGATCATTGTGTGACCTATGTGGCAAAGCCACCGATCGCCATGCGACCTTAATAACACATCGTAGCATTTCGACAGCTGAGCTGCCTGTCATAAAGACCGATCACTATGTGACCTATGTGGCAAAGCCACCGATCGCTATGCGACCTTCTTCCCCTTCGTCATATCAATCCCATCCCATGCATACATACATGCAAAATCAAACAATGTATTACCTAAGAGATTTCAGTTTATCGCATACATCGATACACATAGAGAGATTTCTATGATTACGTACCTGACATCCTTTGCCTACGCTTTCTGGGTAATACGACTGTTCACACAGCCTATTTTCCGGCTCTTAGCCCACAACACATATATACACATACAGATTTAATTGTGTGTTAGAGATCTACACACCTGATTACCGTTAGAACGAGACCCTCTAAGTCGACGCTATTCGTAGCCAGCACCACCGCTATCTGCCTAAGGTGTTGTTCAAAAGCCGGTAACGAAACATTAGGTTAAGGCACAACTAACGAAAAGAAAACAGTTGATCATCTTAAGGAGAATTGAAATCCTTACCTTGAAATCCCGAAAAGTGATATGAGATTCAGGGACTAGTGTTTCCGGCTTTTAGATCTAAGAGATCTACTTCAATTCCCGATGTCGCCCAACAAGAAAATACATAAAACCATTAAACCATTAGCTTTTCGGCTTTGTCTTCTAAAAACCGAAAGAGAAAGTGAAGAGATAGGAAAATCGGCACTCACCTTAACACAAAGAATTCGACTACCCCTTTGAGATTTCGGCTTTTTGAAAAGATCAGAAGATGATAGGAATGAGTCTATGTAGATTCGGCTTTTAATGAAGAAATTGTAAGAGTATGCCCAAAGATCAATCATGAGATGGTTGTAATAACATACTTAATTTACCATGTTTATTAATATAAAGCGTTGTCATTATTATTTCAGTTTTTCTTTCTGTGTGTATAGATAAACTGTTTTATAATAATGTCCTGAGAATAATATGATTATTCTTAAAAGATCCTTAGTCGAGTATTATTGTTGACTAGGACAATAATAATGCATTAAGACTAACATGTAGTTGATTGATGATAAAGAGTTGTCATTGATATGGAGTGTCAAAATCAATGCATGAATATGTGTGTTAGAGAACAACATATTGGATTGACCCGCTATGAGTATGTTTCTTGGATTATTATGTAATTGTCACAACATTACTCATAGTGATTAATATGTATATGATCCTCAGACTTGAGATCATTATTATCCCAGCATCGTGAGTTGTATATTTTGATACAGTCAAACGTACACCGTAACAGGTTGTTCTATAAAGGCTGATGTTGGATATACCACAATCTATGTAGAGGGATATGGTTGATCAATAAAGGATAAGTCCCTCCTACATAATAGGAGTAATATCCTAGGCCACTTGATTGAGTGAGACTAGAAATGCATGGCCATGCTCAAATAAGTTGATATGAGATGTCATACTAATTTGTATATCATAGTCTACTCAATATATCAAGAAACATGGGATGGACTATGCAAGTGTGACTATCCCATGACTTGTATCCGTTCCAGAGATAAAGGACTTAAGGATTAATGCATGAAAGGTTAATCACGAAAGGTTATGTCGAATCATGACTTCTTGTAACTTAGGTAGCAATGATGCATTGCTAGATGCAACTCATTGTCTGTGACAATAGAATCGTTCTAGTATTACTGTTAACGTTGCAAGAACCTACAGGGTCACACCCTATGGTTGAAATGAACGGAATAAAATATAGTTGGTATTGTGCTTGGTTGTCACATAAATTAAATTAATTAAAGAATTAATTTAATTGGGAAATCAAATATTGAACATATTATATGTACAAGGATGTTGTACACATAATGATAACATAATTTTATTAATATATGAATTTGATTCATATATAAATTTAAATAAATATAGTTTACCGGAATCCTTATTATAATTAATGTAATTATAATTTTCAGATATAATTAATGTAATTATAATTTTCGGTTAAAAACTTTATTGTATTTATTTAATCTTGCAATACATTCAAGAGATACCATTTATAAAAGGCCCATTAAGAGGATACCTATTATAAAAGGCCCAATGAGAAAGGCACCCATTATAAAAGGTATTAAAATGAGACAAAACACAACATGAAAACCCTAAGTGATTGCTTGTTAGGTCTAGCAGCCGTCAAGCAAATAAGCCTCCAAAACAGTTTTGGAGATTTTTTCCTTCATAGTCAAACCGGGTGGATTACGTAGAGGCCGACATTGGAAAAGGTTGAGGCTTGATTCGACAGTAGATCAAAACTCTTGTTGCCAAGGCGTCGCTGTCTACTCAGATTGAAGTTTTGGTAATTTTGAAACCTTTATTTCACCCTGATTCGTTCCTCACACATGGATCCATGATTTGGATCGCCGGATCTAATTTTATTCTGCTGCGCCATGGGGTACCGGCGTTCCAACAGAAATCGGCAGGAAGAAGAAAAGAGAATTTCGTCAGACCAGAGGTAGGTTCGGCTTTAGCAAAGATCAAAAGAAAAGAATGTAGAAAAAGGATTATGAGGTTTCAGCTTTTAGAAGAAAGAAGAGAAAAGAACAATAGAGCTTCGACTTTTGAATCAAAGTGAAGATGAGGGAATAGGGTTAGGAATTTCGGCTTTTGCTCAGACAAGAAGAGAAAGAAAAGATGGAAACCCTAAATGCCGAAAAATAAAGAAGAGAACCCTCACCTGACTATTTAAAGTTTCGGCACTCCTACTAACCAAAAGCCAGAATTGCCATCTTTTGACAACTAAAACCAGTTAATTAGCAAGGGAAATTTCGGCACCCCTTAGCCATATCAGAAACCGGTTTCTCCTCCCCCTCAGAGTTTGAAATTCGGCCACCACTTAGCCTTGCAGATAATTCCTATCTTTTCTCCTTTATCTTTCATATTATCAACTATAATATCTACATTATCCCATTCCCATAAATCCTCCTATTTTTGAGCCTTGTTGCCGTCCACTCCACCTAACCCTAATGCCGAAAATTAGCTAACTTAAATTAGAAGAATTGGGCTCCATGAAACTTAAATTTGGGCCCCTTACTCCCTTGTGTGGCGTCACCTCCTTACTCCCTAAGTGGCGCCACTGACCACTGGGCCACAAGCCCATTTTGATATTTTAAACTCAGATACCACCTTTTAAACCCTATAATGCCCAAACAAAAATTTAACTAAGACTTCGGCCCAATCCTGAGCCCAATTTGGACCCCTAATGCTCAAATTAACTCATTACACATATTCACCCATTAAATGCATAGGCTCAAAAATTCTGGATGTTACAGTTTACGTCTTTGGGAATCACAGCAATAATGTTTTTGGCTATTTCTATAAAAAAAATTTAACAAATATGGTGGGATTTGAACTTAAACATCGTACCCACAATGTTTGTAGTATTAATTTTACCAATTCTACCAAAATTTTAATGTTTATATAAGTTCTTTTATAAATATATTTGTTATACAATTTTTTTTATTTATATTGTGGGTGTATCATAATTTAAGAGATGAAATTTTGAGTAAAGATATTACGATAGTGATTATAGCACATGATCATAATCCTGTTAAAAAATAAAGAATACAAATTTATTTATGAAATAAAATTAATTAGAGCTTATGTTAGGAGATGGTATATGAAGAATCAGTACAATGCTATCCAAATGAAACTGTAATTACAATCAAGGCATCTATATAATCACGATCATGATTAATTATTATAATGTACAAACGAATAAATTCAGTACAATACACAAAAAATAAAATTACAATTGTAATTAATATATCTATATAGTTATAGCCATAATCAATCATTACAAATATATTATTGACATATATTTAGACCTAAATCAAAATAAATTTAAACAGGAATTATATATTTTAAAACTTAAACTAAAAATTCATCCATAAAATTGAAACTTAAAATTTAAAACTTTCTCTGTCCTTTAAACTTACCATTAAAGAAGTTGTTACTTATTTCAATATTGCTAACCGTTAAAACATTGTGATGGTAGCTAATTTATGTTGCAAATTGGTATTCCTCTCCTCAAACATAAGGAAATCAATCTGGTTTTGAAATTATTCCTATCATCACATTGTTCCCTTTGGTAACCTAACTTAAAAATAAAATTAGTTACTGGGAAAAACAACCCAACACGTGGCTTAAAAAAATAAAAATAATTAATTTCTAATGGAAATTGCAAAACAAAATGGCATTTAAAAACATTTATTATATAGATTTAGATAAATTAAATTTTCCATGTTTTGCAATCATTCATTTTGAAGGTGGCCAAATATAAAGAAAACTAAAAATTTTAGTAGATGCAATGATTTATTTACATGGCAATTACAAAACAACTTGAGACAATAAAATTATTAAATTAATCAAAAGGTGTTAATCATGATCCTACATGACACAGAAGGAGCTATAAATGATAGAAATCTATATGATGCATTTGCTAGTTGAAGAGCATGAATGATTAATCCATGATTGTGATACATTTTTGACATTCTAAGAAAAATGCAGAATTTGTCCTAACTCATAAAATATTCTCTCTCTCTCTCTCTCTCTTTAAATTATTGAAAACCAAAAATTGCATAGCCACAAGCATCAGTCCACTGTCATAAAACAAATTTGTTTTAAGGTATTTTGGTTTTGTTTTTTCTTTGTTTGATCAAGGGAATATGTAGAATTGGGAAAACAACAGCTCTGTCTCTCTATTCCCTGCAAATAACCTGCACAAAATTAACAACAATATAATAGATATATTTTTGGACCACAATAAGATCATTTTTTATGTTTTTCTTTTCCAGTTGTTTTTTTTTTATCATGTTTTGTGAAAAAGTAAAAAGAAATTTTTTCATATAGGGATATAATCAAGTCGAGTCGAGCTTGAATAATGTGAAGCTCGAACTCGATAAAACATCTATTTTTAAGTTTGAACTCGGTTCGAGATATAATCAAGTTACTTAAGTCGAGTTCAATTAAGTTCGTTTCTTAGTTTTTGTATTCAAACTCGAACTTGGTTCAATAATTAGCCTTAGGATTAATAATATATATTAAGGGCAATGATGTAATTTAATAATAATAAAAAATATAAAAAGCTTGATAAGACTCTTGAGCTTTTTGAGTCAAGTATTATTAAGTTCGAATTTGGCTCGATCAATAACTTAAGCTACTTGAGCTCAAGCTCGGCTCGATAATGACCGAACCGAGTTCAATATTTTTCGAATTGAACTCGAGTAACTTGTGAGCACTAATATTTTATTTACACTCCTAATTAGAATTTTAGCATGAATCTATCACCCATCAAAACCAAATTTATTTACAAATATATAAATATAAACATAAAATATTTTTTAATTTTAAAATAATTAATTATTAAAATAAAATTATAAATTGAGATCTGATGTAATTTATGAACATCTCAAATAAATTTGATCAAATTTTCTAATGTGCTTCCTAAGTTGTTAATAACAGCTTCATAAGTTACCACTATGGCTTACGCCAACCAATTGATCCATTGTTGCTACAATAATAAAAGACGTGAATTCAGATCTATTTTTTAATTTATAAGTATAAAAAAAATAAAAATTATACAAAATTATATGGAATATTTACCATTAACCGAAGATTAGAGACCTCGAAAACAGAAAATCCAAAACATATCCTTTGTCAAACTTTATATTTTTCACTCACATGAAAACAGGGCTTATTTAATTGATGTTTGGAGTTAAGAATTCTAGTTTGAAACTTGTGGGTTTAAATTTTGATATAAAATTGCACATGTATAAGATGCTCAGAATTTTAATATGTAAAAGAAATTAACTGTTTTTTTCTGCCAAAATATGCTGTCCTTGTTTCCATCTAGAATTGCCAGACAGGCATTCATGTGCTCAAAATTCGTATATTCATGTATATGTACATTAAAATTTTCGTATAATGTTGGAATCATATTTTTAATTAATCGTACGCTGTATCTTATAATCAAACCGGTAAGAAAGCCAACGAAAGAACAATTCCCATGATGCGGATTTTAACCAAAAAAAAAAACTATTAATTTATTTAATACTGTATCATAATTAAGAATTTAATAAATCATCTGCCACACAGATTATTAACTCATTTCCACTTTTTATATAAATTTTCGAATCATTTGGAAGTCAAACATAATTTAATTGGATTTCTCATTTATATATATTTAATGTTTTTCAATGCATCCAATTTTTGTTCCGATTAGTTTACACGGTTTAATTAATAAAATCACTAAAAATCAAATATATTGAAAAATAAAAGGTAATGTAATCAATTATCTATCTATTTAGTTGGTTTATATCTTAATCAATTTGATTTTTTTTCAAAACAACAATTCAGCCGATTTTTAATCTAATTATTCTAATTAAACGATCCAACTCAATTAAAAAAAATATTACAACACCAAACTTTCAAAACAAAGAGGAATTATATAAATAAATTATTTTATTTTTAAGTGTTCAATACAAATCAAATTCTAATTACTAAAATTATTTAATTTTTATTACTTTATAAATAATTATTATTTTAAAAAATATGACTTAAATATTATTGGTTTTTATACAAATGGTAGGTGTACCAGTTAATAATATTAAAGAATATTGGTGGCATAATTAATAGGAGCCGTTGATTTCTCATTTCTTTTCCCAATTATAATCGGACGGTGTATTGTTTTAGACTATTTTACTCATACAAAATACTTGTCCTCCTTCGTCGCCACAAGAAAGTAATGATGACACATCGCCAAATCACTGAAATCAGTGAGTTAATTACCAACGCTATCACTGTAAATTACTGAATTTACAGAATTTATAAAACCTTACAAATCCGAAAATCAGTTATAGGAAAAAGAAAGAAAAAAAAAAGAGAAAAGAATAAGGGAATATTACGCTGACACCCATAAAAACTACAGCTCAGCTCAACAAAGTCTACACAGTATCTCTCTTTCTCTCTCTAGACTTCTCTCAAACATTTCCTGATGTCCACCGTAACCGTCTTCAGATCCCCCTAACGAGCCGCTGAGTCTCTTGACTGTTTTTTTATTATTATTGAAATCAGCGTTAGATTTTTGTTCCGTACATGGCCGAGGAAGACGTCGTTCCCAAAACCTTCCGAGCTCTAGTCGAGAGCGCGGACCGTAAATTCGCACGAGTCCGGGACTTACCGTCGTGCGGACGAGCACAAGGCCAACACTATTTCCAGAAAGTCTTCAAAGCCTATATGCGGTTATGGAAGTACCAGCAAGAGCACCGAGCCGAGCTTGTCAAAGCCGGTTTGAACCGGTGGGAGATTGGCGAAATCGCCGGTCGGATCGGCCAGCTGTATTTCGGCCAGTACATGAGGACGAGCGAGGCTAGGTTTCTGGTCGAAGCCTACATTTTCTATGAAGCGATTTTGAAGAGAAGGTATTTCGAAGGGTGTGGAGTGAAGGATCTTCGAGTTCGGTTTAAGGAGTTGAGATTTTATGCCCGCTTTTTGCTGGTTTCGTTGATTTTGAACCGGACCGAGATGGTGAAAGTTGTCGTCGAAAAGCTTAGAGCTCTTATTGATGATTGCAAGGCTAATTTCCGGGTAAAAACGATTTTTTTTCTAGAATTTCAAGCTGAATTTTTATTTGCTATTGTTGGCTATGGTGCTTTTTTCAGTTTTCTTCTGCGCTTTTTGGCTGCTAACGGAAATTATGAATAAATAGTAAGAATAGAATTTAGGTTTACCTAAGAAGACATAAATTGTTTTTTAAAAAAATAATTTTAAGAACATGAAAGGAAGTTCATTGAGTATTATCGATTACCATTTAATTACCAATAAATTAATTTCAAAATAGAACTCAATCTTTTCCTTTTTCCCAAATGAATAGTAAGAATCGGGTTCAGGTAACTTTCGTTAAGAAGTATAATCTAAATTTTCATAAATAATCTAAATTTGGGAAAATTAATGCATTGCTCAGCTTTATTTCCTCTGCCCCCATATTTTTTTTTCCTTATTTTTGTAATATCTTCTTCACTGTTTTGCAATAAAAATAAAAAGGAAATACAGTTGGGCCCTTTGTCTTTGATTTCCTTAAAGTGAATTATCTCCTATTTTAATCACCTTTTAATTTATTTGGTAGTGATGACTGAGCTAATTCCGATGTTATTTATGCTTATGTCTAAGTTTATTCTGTTACTTTTTTTTTTAGAAAAAAAAGTTGTGCAAGAATTGAAAGATTTTTGCATTTCTTAGGCTGACTTAGATTCTTTCTTTGCACTTTCACTGTTCCAAGAAAAAAAAGGTTATTCTTTCCCACCGAGTAGGTAAACCGTAGTATTTGAAATGGAAGATTTTTAGTATATTTGTTTAAATTGCTGAATGCGAACACATTATTGAGTGCTGTGCAGTATATTAGAGGATGCTTGAGTAATTTATAAGGAAGTTATAGTCTTAGAGGGAAGCTCATTAACTTCATACGGCATGTGGTAGATACCGATCAGAGCATATGATTACTTATTTATTATTTTCCAGGAAACAAACTTTAAAGAGTGGAAGCTAGTAGAGCAAGAAATTCTCCGCTTTATAAACATTGATACTACTTTTACCATTCCAAGTTCGAGGCCATTTCGGTACTGTGCTATGCTCAACTGTCATCCAAATTCTGTTCCATATGTAGCTCGATTCCATGCAAAGAAGGTTCTAAAGTTTCGGGATGCTATCCTGATGAGTTATCACCGGAATGAGGTGAAAGACTTATTTTTGCTCTGATCATTTTGATTTTAAAGTCGTACTGAAACCTTCAAATTGAGATTTTCTAAATCTTTTATTCTTGTCATTTTCAGGTAAAGTTCGCAGAACTTACTCTGGATGTATACAGAATGCTGCAGTGTTTAGAATGGGAGCCTAGTGGATCATTTTACCAGAAGCATCCTGCTGAACCAAAGGAGAATGGTGTTGCAGTTGATTCTTCTGGAGCTTCTGGACTAATTGATATGAATTTGGCTGCAGACATGACTGACACCGCTCTACCTCCAAATCCTAGGAAGGCTATCCTGTATCGACCATCTCTGACACATTTGATAGCAGTGAGTTATAAATCCTGTTAACTGAACTTGTTACTGTAAAATTTTTTCTGTTAGCAGGAGATAATTAGGCTAGTGCGCTTCTTTTAAGATTGTTTTAGGTGGCTTTTAGACATTTTCTTACACAACTCTGTTCCAAGGTTTCTTGTATCTTCCCAAGGAAGGTGAACCGACATCTAATATACTCTTTCAGTAATCAAACTGAGTTGAAAAAGAAAATAAAAAATTTTGATTGTCTCCTCTGAGAATTGAACCCCTCGGAACATGGTTGTTGTTCACAGCTAGGTTTTAGGTTCTTTAACTATTTTTGGAAGAGGTGTGAAGTCTGATATGCTGCAAATGGCTTCATTAAACTTGTTAACTGTGTGTTCTATTTTGTGATGGGAGACACTGTGTTTTTTTGTCTATCAATGGCATACTCTTCTTATGGCTTGTTTGATTACATGTTTAGTCTAGCAACAACATACTCTTATCATGGATATAATATTGTTTATAACCAGAAACGAAAAGAAAAAAAGAAAGCATGTGTTTTCCTTAACAATTTGATACCTAATGTTAATTTACTCCTATGCGCCTCGGTTCTCATGGCTTATCTAAAAAGTTCAATTCCTTTCTGAGTGAGTTTGTCTTTAAGTGACCAGTTCTTTTTAAGTAACCATTTTAAAATGCTGGATAAAGACACTGTTATATTGTAGGGCATTCCGCATATTATCTAATAAACCAATAACTAATAATATGTAATTCTATAAAAGCTTCATACAAATTTAGATTAATCTGGTCATTATTAGTTGGCTACTAGCCTGCTAAAAACATATTATATCTGCTCTCCTGTGCTTTCTATTTACTTTTCATTAACTTTTGTATGGATAGAGTCATCAGAGATGATGTTTAATGAATAATGATGGGCAGGTTATGGCAACAATTTGTGAGGAGCTCCCTCCAGAGAGTATTATGCTTGTTTATTTATCAGCATCAGGTAAACTTTGCTTCCATGCCATTGCTATCTGAGGAAAAAATATATATATATATATTTCTGAATAATTTGAATGTGTTTCTTCCTCATCAATTGTTGACACAGAGATAAATATGCAGGGAAGCCTGGTCAAATTAATACTTCTCATGTAGAAACTTCAGGAGGATCTAGGCGAACAAGAAAAAGCATGCTCACTTCTCACAGTTCTCTTGAACAGAATTGCTCTTCAACTGAATCCCACATCAATGGTGTGAAAGGGCCTAGTGACTACTATAATGATTACTTGTGGTTAGGTCCTAAAGGAAATGGTGGTAGGTAGCTGTAGCCATATCTAATACCATATGCTACCTTTAGCTTTTGTTCTGAGTGTTCGTGGACCAAGACCCCTAAATTTGTGCGACATGAATTTTATTTAGTTTGTTCCAATTTATCTTAGGTATGATTCTCTGGGATTTGCAGGTTCAAGTAACCTCTATCCTGGTGATATAATTCCTTTCACCCGAAGACCTCTTTTCTTGATCATTGATAGTGACAGCAGCCATGCATTCAAGGCAGGTTTGTCATAACTTGTGTATGCTTGTCAGGATAGATCTAGTTTGCTGTTTATAATTGTAGTTTGTGCCTTATTTTTCTGCAGTATTCAAAAGATATGTTATAGTATCCTGCCGTGGTGTATTTGAAAGAAATGTCTTTTTTTTTTCTTTTCTTTTTCTTTCTTTTTTTTTTTTTTAATTTAGGAAGTTTATAAGTTAAAAATAATTTATGATGGCATTCACAATAAAGAGTTGGATGAGAAGATGAAAACAGAAATGTGAATATTTTGAGAAGATATCCAAAACCTCCAGACTGGTTTGTGATAGTAATGAAGTAGATTGCTCTTGTTGTAACTTGCTGATCAAGTTAAATTTATCACAATGCTTTTTGGCGATGGATAATCAACTTAAAAAAAGGGAAAATGGATTTTACTCTGGTTAAGATGGAAAGAGGAAAAAAAAAAAAAAAAACAATTTGAAGGTTTGAAAGTCTTATGGAGTGGTCTGTGGTCATGACCTAGATTGTTCTTGCTGCAATGTGCAAGTAAAGTTCTTTCTATTGCAATGCCTTTTCGAGATGAAATTAATGGACATAACTAAACAGAAGGGATAAACATAACCTTTGCATGAAATGTCTAGGCTTTGTTTTCCTCTTCCAAGGTTTCATGTATCTTTCCCCAGAGGTGAACCTCCTATCTAAAATGTTCTTTCAATATTAAACTGAGATGAAAAGTGATTATGAGAGTCTTGTCTGAGAAGTTAACTGCTTGGAACAATTTTGTGTACTGCTGGTGTTAGGTTCTTTTACTATTTCTGGAAGAGCTGTGGGGTCTGCTAAATTGCTAATAACTTCTTTAAACGTGTTGTCAACTGTGTTTGTGATAGGAGACTTTGCAGTATCTCGTCTTGCTTTCATCTGAATTCTTGTCTAAGTGGTTGGTTACACTATAAATTACTCCGAATTGCAGGTCTTACATGGTGCAGAAAGGGGAGAGAAAGCTGCTCTTCTGCTTTCACCATTGAGACCAACTTTTAAGGGCCCATCTAGTGCTGATATTACTCAGAATGGAAGTCAGTTTACCCTTTTCTTGACTGCTCCTCTGCTAGCATTTTGCCAAATGGTTGGGTTCTCCTTGTCTGATAGTGATATGGTAAACTGCCAAAGTTTTTTGAGTTTGTTAACACTACATGTTCTCTGCTCCTGTGGGTCTTACTTTCGCTTGCTTTGACTTTTCTGCTTTTAGGAGGTCCTTAATAGTGCTGAAAGCATACTATCTACCGCTTTCTCCAAGTGGGAAGTTATTCTTTGCAAATCACCTAGCCTGGATCTGGTTTGGGCGCAGGTTTTATCTGATCCATTTTTAAGGCGGCTTATTGTTAGGTATTTTATCTTTAATCTTTATACTCAATAGCTTATTTTAGTGTAAATATAATTAAATAATTTTTTCTTGGTTTAATGGAAGCATGCCGAGACAAAAGTGTACTGTGTGATATCATAGGACAGAGTAAAGGCTTTTTGCATTTTGTTATTACAACCTATTGCACTTGTTGGCCCTGGTTTGGGTCATTGTTACTCATCGTTGCCAAATGAAGGTGATGGGGAGATGCTGCTAGGCATAGGTGTTAGAATGAATATATTGGTGTCATCATTTTGAACTTGGTCTTTACAATTTGGATAAGAACAAATAAAATGAATGTATCTTGTGACTTTTCTCCAGATTCATATTCTGTCGGGCCGTGCTCTCTGCCATCTGGCCTCTAGAAGGGAGCGATCAATATCTGCCTCTTTGCCTACCACAACTTCCTAATTCTCTATCTCCGAAGTCTGATGTCGTGCAGTCTTGTGTCAGCCAGCTTGCAGATCACCTGAAAGTTTCCAACTACTTTCACTTTGAGGATTCATAAGTAGGACCATATAACTTGATGAAATCTGTAAAATAACATTGTTGCATTCCTCGTAGAAGTTGCATTGAATCAGATCTTATGGTAGTGTAGCTGCTGGAGTTTCAACACAAGTTGGACTTTCTGGGCAATCAAAGGTATATGATTGCTGAGTGAGGCTTAAGACAGGCATTGTCGAGGCTATTTGATCGACCATGCTTGCTTTAGCTTCTAATTGCCTACGCACATCACTGGTCTATCGATCTGTCTGCTGAAACTATATCCTGGTTTGCTACTAAGTTGAGATGGGTGCTTGATAATTTGCAAGGTGCGTATGAAGATAGTTGGGTAAAGCCTTTAGGACTCGGTTGATGCATGTATGAGGTAATTGTTGTGATGCATTTTAGAGCCTTCTCTTTTCAGTATTTCGTTTTTTGGTTTGGATCTTTTCTTTTGTAAAAAGAAAAAGCGAGGTAGGCTAGTGGGATTAATTCTTTTTTCTTCTTATCCCCTTTTTGATCGGTTTGATTTACATGTATTCTTGGAAAAAAAAGGTTCATGAAGAGGTAGTAGGTAAAACGAATATATGATTTGGCAATTGAGGAATCGTTTCAATACGTGTAGTACTTTTTCATTTTTTATCAAGTTGGACCTTTTTTTCCTCTTTTGCAAAAGTGAAATCTAAAATAATAGCATTATCTATTTAAACAAAATTGCACTCCAAATAGAAATTTTATGTATGCGTGTTTAAACTTGTTTAGGTTATTTAATTTTTGGGGAAACTATATAAATGATGTTATATAATTCAATCATTTTAATCACTTTTTATTAAAAACACAAGTTAACTTGACAATTAAAAAAATTAGTATAATAATAATTTTAACCTTTAATTTTTACATATTATATAGTCAAAATTTATAAATGATGTTATTTTGATTCTAATTTAAAAAAATTTAAAAATATATTCAAAATATATAAATATTTTCAAAAAAATATAATAATAAATTTAAATTTTATATTAATATTAAATAAAATTCCCTGCGTCCCTCTCCCCTTCCCCCACCCCAGCACCGTCCCTCTCCCCTTCCCCCACCCCAGCACCGTCCCTCTCCCGCCCCTTCCCTTTGTCTTACGATCATCAACCCTTAAATTGATCAGCAACATGGAATGGAATATATACGCTTCATCATCAATGGTTTGTATATCTTCAGGGAAAAATAAAATAGGAAAAAAATTATTTCTTTATCTTAAATTGATTGTCTAACTTTTTTTTTTTCTTTTGGCTCTTATTTTCTTGGTGTTTTTCTTATCTTATAAATTTTAAAGCTAGGTTTTAGATATAAAAAGATATTTTACAAGTATTCTAGAATGAGATGAAAAGGTTTTCTCGTATGATGAAAGATGATGTTAAATATTTTCAGTTCTTCAGAAGACAAAGGGGAAGAGGAAGGGGGAGGGATGGTGGTGGGGAGGGGTGACGGGGACGGGGGTTGGAGTTGGGGGAGGGTGGAGGGAGAGGGAGGGGGAGAGGGACGAGGAGATTTTATTTAATATTAATATATTAATATTAAATTATAAATATTAATATAAAATTTAAATTTAGTGTTATCATTTTTAAGAAAAATATTTATGTATTTTTATATATTTCTTTGATTTTTTTAGGATTAGTATGAAATTGAGATCATTTGAAAATTTGAGTTATTTTAAAAAAAATTATAACTAAATTGATATAATATGTAAAATTTGAGGGCTAATTTGTTATCATACCAAATTTTTAATTGACATGTTAGCTTGTCGTTCGTGTCTTTAACGAGAGTGACCAAAATAACCGAACTATGTAATGTGCATGCTTAAATTGTAAACCTTTTATTTTGAGTACCTAAAATGAAAATTTTTCTATAGTTGAGTGATTATCTATGTAGTTGGCCCTTAATTTTTTTCTTTATTATTTTTACTTTTTAAAATATAATTCAAAATATAATTATTTTCACTAAATATTTGATAATTATATATATTTTAGGTTAAAATATATCCTAAGTTCCTGTATTTTTGTTAAATTTAAATTTTAGTCCTTATTTTTTATTTTCAAGAATTTAGTCCATTTACATTTTATATTTCAAACTTCAAGTTCAATTATTAACATTGTTGCCTTTTTGTTAAATTTGTTGATGTGGAATTTGAAAATGACAAAACACTCATTTTGTATCCATGTAAGAACAAAGATGATATAATGAACTTGAATTTAACTATGTCATTTTAATTGTCGGTCAACGCTAGTCAACGATGGTCAACATTAGTCAACGTCGATCAACAGTGATCAGTGCCAATTAAAGTCAATGTATTTTTAAATATTTTTAATTTTTTAACTTTTTTTCCTATTTTTGAATTTAAATTTAACTTTTTAAATTTTAATAAATCTATTACCATGTGGCACATTCTAATTGGCTAAATGTGCCATGTGGCATATTCTAATTTGTGTTTTGTTAATTGATTTTTTTAACTTTGTTACAAAAAAATTGGGATGAGCTGGGTAAAGGAGGATAATTTAAGTACTAAAGTGAGACAAAAAAAAGTTCAGACACGAAAGTGGAAAAAACATGTATAGTCTGAGGGGCAAAGTGAGCATCAAGCCAAATTTTAAAAGATAAAAGTATATGGACTAAATTCCAAACTTACAAATAGTATAGGACTTATGACATATTTTAACCTATAGTATAGGACTTATGACATATTTTAACCTATCTTTTATTATATATTTTATAAAAATTCTAAATTAAGAAATTAATATTTTTTATGATGTAATGCATTTGATCTTTCATATGATATAGATTAAATGCATAAAATTAATAAATTATATAATATATTTGTAACGCCCCAAAAATTTGATTGAATGACAATTAGAATTTGTTGTAATTAAATTTCTGTATTTGTGGTTCTGTGCTTTGTTTGTGTGATCGAGGTCAAGAGTTCGAGCCGTATCTTGAAAGTTTGTTATTCAATTTTAACTAATCTCTACCTTTGGACTGCTAACTTAAATTTAATTCTGTGTAAACCTATGTTAAGAATGAGTTTGCTAGTTCACTGGTTAAGTATTTGTATCCTGTTTGGTTTTGTGTTTAAGTCTCATCATATGCGTTAGGAAATATTTTGCTTTTTGTCGAAAAACTTGCTGGTAGTTAAGACAAAATTTTGAAACGTTTCTCCTGTCCTCTTTATGTTTTTCTTTTCCTTTCTCTTCTCTTTTCTTTTTCTCTTCTTTCGCTTCTTTTTTTATATATCGTTTGAGCATTCTGTTGTCGATCATTGGACTTCTCATTCTGATATGTTGTACGGGTCGAGTAAGTACGTCTTCTATGATGTCAATTGTGTTAATTTGTTGGAAGTTCTAAGAAACGACGTTGTCGTATCATTGATAGTTTTGCGCTAATGGATAAATTATTGTTGTTAAATGATTTTGGTTTCCTTATTCTAGGAATAGGTGTTGAAAGTAACAAACCTCGACAAGTCAATTCGAGTAATCACTGTTAATCTTTCGGTAAGTGTTGATTCCGTTGAAAGTTTTATGTTGAAGTTTTTGATATAAGTTTCTGCGTAATTATGCATCATTATCATTAAATTCGGTTGATTGAGTGATTAGATGGTTGTTTTAGGCTTCAAAGACTCTTTATGTTGTAATCGCTTCGAAATATCTTCAGGTGCGTACTGAAAACCCCAGTTTTTACGAATTTCGAACGCTGAAAAATGTGGCTGTCGACGCCACACGGCTGTGTGGTTGGCCGTGTAACTCACTGTTCATCGAATTCGAGCCACACGGGCAAGGGACACTGGCGTGTGTGTCTAGGCCTTATGTGGCCATGTTAGTGTAGGGTTCACACGTGCAAAGGACACGGGCGTGTGTCTAGGCCGTGTAACTCATTGAGTTAAGGATAAAGACCACACGGGCTAGGGAGACGGGCGTGTGCCCAAGTTGTGTGACTCACTGTCGTTTTTTTAGATACCACATGGGCCAAGGACACGGGCTTGTGTCTAGGCCGTGTGACTCACTGTTTACAATTTGGAACCACACGGGCAGACGACATGGGCGTATGTCAGGTCGTATGAGCCACACGGGTGAGCACACGGGCATGTGCCAGGCCGTGTGGCATATAAATAGAATTCAAACCTTATTTCTGAGGCTGTGAGTGTTGTCTAACACAAGCACTGACCTCCACAAGGTATTTATGATCTGAATTTGATTGTATGAGGACGACCTGATGCTTTGAGATGGATATATGACTTATATAAATGTATATATACTGTGATAGCTGTAATCTGCATTTGCATGGGTTGGAATATTTGTAAAGGAGGAAGTAGAATGCTCTGAATCAGTGGCTAAGCCACGATATATATATATATATATATATATATATAGGTGAATCTGGTGCTTTGTCGCAATTCGATCTAGCAGCTAGTCAACGTCTCAGTAAACGTGTCGAACAGACACTATATGGTGTGTAGGGATGGTTGGGTATTAAATGCCCTTAATGGTGTGTTAGGGTAGCAAGAGATGGTGTGTAGCGGATGGGGGTAGGAACAATTGCATGTCTTTAATCTGTTCTGTATCTGAAATTGGAATGGCTTCTGTCATCTATTTGAATCTTGGGATTCAAGAATTATCTTATAAATGTGCTTTAATTGAATGGACGTCTTTTATGCACTGGGTTCACAACTCATTTCGTTGTTGTTTGGATCTCAAGTAGCTCTTAGACTTGAACGGGTCGGTATTGCGAGAGCTCGGTCAATCCATTTATCTTTCCTTTTAATTTTACTATTAGTAATTTTAGCTTTCTACAATATTGTGTTCTTTGGGAAGATTAAATAGATAATTAATTGCTGTGATAGTTATAATATGTTGAATGATTTCATTTTGACTGCGTTTATAAATGTGATTTTCTTAATAACGACAATATAACTCTTTGGACTTGGTCTGGATGTTTAGGCCGGGTTTTAGGGTGTTACAATATTATAGGCTTTTTTATAAAAATAATACTAAAAAAATAATTAAATATAAAAATGGGATAGGGAACAAATTAATTACGAAAATGGGGTATTTGCTATAGTGTTTCTCGGTGTCGCTTAACACATTAACTGCACCACCCAACTTTTTCCCCAATCATGCTGCAATCATATGATTTTTTTTTAAAATTTATTGGTGTCCCGAGTGTGTCAGGTGACATCGCTTTATTTTTTTTAAATGTTCTATTAATAAAAAAAATTTGAAAAAAGCGGTTACATCAGATGGTGTCACCAAAGTGTCAGGTGACACTGGTTTGAAAATTTGGATCCCGTTACGCTGTTATGCTACACCAACCCCTTTATAATGCCCCATTCCCCAGCCAAAATGTTGTTTCCATCTGTTGAAGAGAAAAAAGATCGTGTTTAGCAAAACATGAGATAAATGAAAAATAGTGAGAGAGAAAAAAATTGTTTAGCAATACGGTAGAGAAAAAAAATGGTTTAACAAAACGGGAAAGAGAAAAAGAGCTATTAAAAATAAAAATTGATTAGATTTCAAAAATCAAGTTTGAGTTTATAAAGTTAGTTTGTAATTATTTTTATATAACTTTATTTTGTTTTATTTTATTTTGATCATTAGTAATATGAGATGCAAGTTATATTATTTGATAAAAGTATTTTTTTATGCTTTAAAATTGTATGAATTGTTTAAATAGGAACTAATGTTTTTTTATTTTTAATTTATTTTATAGATTTAGTATTGAAGATGAATAACCAATTTTTCGTATACGTTCATTTCGATAGGGTAATTTTACAAATAACAATTAGTTGTCTATTTGAATTGGCCATCAAATAGGAATGAGATTTAACAAGAATGTACAAGTCGATGAAACGAAACAAAAGATTAGTGTGAGAATTGCTCAATGTCATGGGAGGAGGATGTGCAGATAGTTTTATGAATTTCTAGTTTCATCAAATCTGTGAAAATATAGGGAGCTGGAACTTGTAGAGACTGATGTTGCAGAGACTATGATCGCACTGTATTGCTTGCCGAGGAACATTGAACTATATAAGTTGTTCTCTGAGTTAGAGAATGTTGAGCTCGTTCAAAATGTCACTCCATTAAATCAACAATATAGAGTTCAAGACCCCATATAATGAGTTTTCAAGAGTGTTTATCGATAGGTAATCGTCTATACATAAGTTTGACTTTGATCTGAATGTTGGTTGTGTAGAATCTTGCGATGATAGAGTGACATCACATGGGTCAGGAATCCATACAATGCTCCAGTTGTGTACAAAAACCCTAATCAGGGCAGGTTTCGTTGATGGTTGGTACCGATGCAGATGGTGAAGAAAGACCTGGCAATTAAGGTGGTTCTAATCACTAGGGTGAATATTTTAGTGACCCCGACCTCTATAGGTCTTAGATGATATCGATGACGAAGGTATAGGCGATGATGATAATGTATATGTCCCTTCGCTTGGGAACCAGACTCGTGGAATTTTCATATACAATAACCCTTGGGCCCATATTTTGAGCATATACTCATGCATCTAAGTTCCCTAAATACCCAAATATAACACCTTCTCACGGGTTGGTGGTAGATTCCTAATAAGAAGAGTTGTTTGTAGGTCAACAATTTGCAAACAAAGAAGAATGTGTATTTTCCATCAAGCAGTATAGCATGAAAGCTTTGGGGGAATACAAAGTCATTGTATCTAAATTGACATTATATATTGGGGAGTGTTGGAGGTCTGTAGAAGGTTGTAACTGTAGAAGATTCAAAAATTTGTTGGGCATCATAAATGCACTGTTACAAGGATGACGCAAGACCATAAAAAGCTTGATGCAAAAATAATCTGTAAATGCATCATGCCATTGGTGAAAGGCATGCCCACCATTCTTGTATCAGTCTTAATTATCGACATACAATCCCAGTTTCAGTACAAAGTGTTCATACAGGAAAGCATGGTTGCCTAAACAGATGGTGATAGAGCAGTTGTACAAAGATTAGGATGCGTCGTAGAATGAACTTTAGGGGTGGTTAGCTGCGATGCAGGAGTACATGCTAGGACTGTGGTTAAGTTACAGATGGTTCCTTTTTATAGCCCAGACAACCAACTACAAATTGGGAAAAGAATTTTCTACCGGTTATTCTGGACATTCGATCTATGCGTTAGGGCCTTTCCCCACTGTAAGCTGCTTATGCAGGTTGATGGGACTTGGCTATACGAGAAATATACGTAGATCTTCCTTATTACGATTGCACAATATGTTAACTGAAACATACTACTGATAATCTTTCCTATTGTGGAGTTTGAGAACATGGAATCTTGGTAATTTTCCTTGACAAACTTTTAGAGGCATGTTGTTGACAAGACTGTTGGATTTGGTGCCCTGAGTATAGTATATTCGTTTGTAAACTTATAATTTTTCAAATAGATTGGTTAATAAAAAAAATTTATTGATATACTTTATATAATTCTCCTCATATGGGTTTTGCACGCAAAGCAAAATGGAAGCAAATGTTGCTTATTGGTTGTCTAATGTTTAACTGATATTAAATGGTATACATGATCAGATCTTAATATGAAAAAGCAACTTATATTAATAGATGAACCTAAACATGTCCTTAATCTAATCAGAAATGAGCAAACGGACTGAAAGACTAATATTTTGTCTATCAAGTCTAATTGGGGAAATGTTTTGTCTTGGGCATTAGAGCAGATGACTCCCAAAAGATAGAGACATAAACATGACTGACTGGACTAACAATGCATTAGATTGGACCCAAGAAAAATAGATCGTGAATTCATTTATGGTTTTATTTACTTGTGACATTCATAGTGTGACATACCTAAATCATGAGTAGATGACGAGCTATGTATGCGTGACTCGTACACTTTACTGTAAGTAAAAGCCTCAATTTAAATAGATAAGGAATTGAAAACTGGTGCGTTAGGTGTACGACTTTTACAATGTGTAGTGTCATTCACAATAGTGAAATTCATGGCCCGAGATATGGGTAAATGATATCCTCTTTTTGTCATTACCTGGTTGATGAAAAGTAAATGTGACCACAAGTCATCTTTCTTTGTGATGAATAACTTGATTACTATTTGATAGTAATTGACTTTTCATGAAGGAAGATGTAATGGTTATCATGAGATAAAATAGTGATGTGATTCCAGTCACATTATGTTACGAAGCCATTCGAAGATATCAAGATTGGCCAAAACACTAGGGGCCCAAGTGCAAAATGAAACCTCATGGGACTGATTGGTCATTAGGCCAACTATGTCAATGACTTTTTCTTATTTTAATAAGTTTCATTTTTATTTTATTCCACAGATTTTATCATGCATATTATTATATGTTTTTGTGTTTAAGTTGTCAAGTTGATAAATTATCTTAGCATGTGTGTGTATGTTCATTATCTCATGATGTTCAATTTATGTGAAATGAAATGTTTTAGTTGTGTGTAAGTGTTTATGTCGTGTCCACATGTTCATTGGGTTATTTGTCACGTGTTTGTCATTCTTATCATATGCTTGGTGATGTGCATGTGTGTGTTTTGTGTTCATATAATATATGCGTGTGAGTCAACTGTCTAATCCTTTAGTTATTTGTCTTTGTCGAATATGCTTGTGAGAGATGCAAGCATTTGATGATTATTTATATGTGGTGCAAGTGTCTATTCATATGGGCTTAGGATGACCATTCATTGTCGAATACATGGATCAAAGAACCATCTAGAATGTTCAAGATTCAAGCTATTAAATGCTGGTTCATTGTGACAATTCGTATGGTGCCTAAATTCATGTCACAAGCTTTGCTTAAGGAGGCAGTATTCCTAACACTTGATGAAGATGCATAGACGGTGGCAAAAGTGAAAAGAATTTGGCTGTTCATTTTATTCATGCATGGGAGAATTCATGAATGGTATTCAAGAGAGAAAAAATCACAATTAATTTGGCCAATGTATAGCACATACATGAACTGAATTGGGAGATGTACCTTTAAGATGCATGTTGCCCATTTAATTGCTCAAAGTTCATTTAATGCGTCAAATTAATATGTGCATGAGCCATGCATTATCAAATCGGCCAAAGGGGCTTGAAGGTGAATCAAAGGTTTTTCATTCATGGACTTAAAGATTACTTCATGGTTAAGCATGCATGCGCGCACCAAGGGGGAAGAAAGTGTCTATTCGTCTATGCATGTATCCACCAAGAAAAATGAACCAAATTTAATGTTAAGTGTGAACAATTTAATTGTTAGCGTGAACACATCTAGATTCCAAATTTGAATAGGCATTTTAGGCTCTATAAATAGTTTGTAACAAGGACGTTTTGAGGTTGAAGACTTTTATGAATCAATTTTATATTTTTGAGATTAATTTCTCTCCAAGGTTCTTAACCGAACTTATTTGAACTTATCAAACTTCCTTCGAGTTTGTGGTGTTCACCCTTGACATAGCACTTCGTTTACAACCCCGAAATGTGGTGTCTTCGTTATACCAAGGTTTGAGTGTTTGTCAAATTTACGATGGTCGAATTCGATTATAACTCTGGTTCCATAAAACATTCAAGTGCTTCGAGTTACGATTTCCACCTTCCTTTGAACCTATTCAAGGCGATCCTTCCTACAAGCTATTTTCTAAACTTTCCGAGTCTCGGGAAATCACATCAAATAGGATCATATTGGGAGAATGAATATTATCCCAAAAAGATTAAGGATATCCTATAAGGGAAAGACACTTATGACAAGGCCATTGGATGATCACATATCAAGTTGCTTTCATAATGGTATGTTCTTGGGGAGAGCTCAGTCATGATACTATAGTGGAATGACTTCGTGATTAAATGAGTTTATAATTAATAAGAGAAAAGCTGAAACTTAATTATAAATCATTTGAGCCTCAAATGCATATGACCAGTTGGTCCCTCCGCTAGCTCGTTGAAACTAAAAATGAATTGCAGGATGAATAAAATGAACAGAAATGGATAAAAATGATAAAGTTAAAGAAATGGGTTACATTCAGAAATGAATGTGGTTTTCTCAGTATGGAAATTACTTGAGAATTAATTTATGGTTTTTTGAATTATTAATTAATTAATTAATTGAAGTTCGAAAATAGATTTAAATTAATTGGTTATTGTGAATCCAATTGAATGTAGAAAAATTAAATATATTTTCTCATAAATTCTTTAACGGTAAAGTCGTCATGATTTTAATAGAATTAGAATTGGGTTGATAAAATTAATTGATTGAGACACTAATCTATTTAAATTAATTGAGCAAATAATATTTAATTTGAGAAATAGAAAAACCATTTACTAGGTTGGAACAAATTATAAAGTGCTGGATTAAAGTCTAGAAAGCACAAATAGTTGAACCCAGTACAGGAGAGGCCCAACTCCCCTTATATGAAATACATGGGATGGAAAACCCTAGTATTCCTATCTAGGCTTGTCGCCTTTCTCCCTAAATAATAGGGAGTTGTAGGTTGTTTCTATCAAAATAATATTATTTGTATTCCACCACATCAATCAAGATTCTACCAACTCTCCCTATAAATAGATAGTACTGATAGACTTCAAATCACAACAAGAAAAAGAGAAAACAAAACACAAGTTTCTCTAAAATTTCCAATATTTCTATTCTGGTAGAAAGTAGTGGAAAATTATTTTAAGAATAAATTCTATTTTTTGAGAATTGCAATTCTACCAGTTTCTATTTAAGAGAGATTTACTTTCCCAGTAAGTAAAGAAAATATTTCTGGTTTTGTGTTTGATTCGATTTGTTCGAGCCGACACTCAAATCAGTTTGTGGTACGAGAATAACGAAGAAGAATGTTTCTTTGAAAGCCAGGGTGACAAGGATCCGTTTATCCAAAAACACATGTACGAATTCAGTCTAGAGTTTATTTCTATAAATATCATAAACTGGGTCAATTTTCAACATTTTAATTTTTCGCATGCAAGAAAATCGTTTTCAAATTGAATATTTTTCCAACAATTGGTATCAGATTGCTAGGTTGTGCTATGTTTATAGTGTAAACTAAGACCGAAATTCTCTCTCTTCTTCGTGTATGATTATATTTGATAAGATATGATATTCTTGTAATTATATGCATGTTTAGGGGAATGTGATCAAATGTATGTATGTAATTATTTTATTGTTATGGATGATAAAATAATTTTACCAAAATTGTGATTCCTAAAAAATAAATACAATTTATTATTTTGAGCATATATATTTTAGATTGTGGATTATCATCTCCACGCAGGATTAATTTTATTATTTTTAAAATAAAATATGTGACCCGAAAACGGACATAAGAATTTTGTAATATTTTTTTTTTCCGATGGAACCAAGAGAACTGAGATGTATCTAGACCGATCGAGATGATGCAAACCCGACCCAGCCAAACTAGCAAGTGACCAACAGTGACTGACAATGGCTGACGGCTGTCTGGCGGCAGCAACGACACGAAAATAACAATGGAAAGAAACGACGACAAAAGTGTGAATCAATACCACAACAAAAGTTCATGCTAGCAAAATTGAAAACCCAAAGTATGCTTTGGGGGTGAATTTTTGTAATTTTGCAATTTTATTTTTCTAGAATGAATTCATGAAAACTTTGACTGGTCAGAGTCATTTAAATTTTTATGCTTTTATATTCATGAGATGAGCATGATGATATTTATATGACTGTGAATGTATGTTCATGCATATATGAGATAAGCATGCCATATAGATTAGGGAAGAATGCCACATGTACTTGTTATGCATATCTTGATAATAAGTGCCTTTCGACCACTCAAGCTGAGGCTAGAAAATGTTGGGAGGAGTATGATGACATAGGTTATTGCTATGTGCTGGCAAGCATGACCAACACCCTATATAAGCAACTGGAGAGTTATAAGACTGCCAAAGCAAATTCTAGATAAGCTAGAAGACATGTTCTAAGGCCAAGCTGCCTTGGCTCAACAATATGTCAAAACTAGCTTAATGAATGCCTAGCAAAAGCTTGACACTCTGGTTAAAGACCTTATGATAACTCCTATGGGATACTTTGTCAAAGCCATGGACAATGAGGCCAATTTGGACTAGAACACTCAAATTGAGTTATATTTCAGGCCTCTAGACTTGGTTAATTATTTGTATTTAAGTAGATGTATTTGCATTTTAGGATATTATATTAGTATTTTGAGAACATTGCATCATGAAGCTTGGATTATGCTTAAATGTTATTATTTTACTTTTACTTGTGGGTGGAAAAGATTTGTTTGTGTTTGAATGGCAGGTGTAGAATGAGAAAAAGAAATGAATGAGTGAAGTTTTGTCATGGAAAAATCTTGGATGGATTGACAACATTAATGCCATGGCAATTTTAGAAAGACACTAAGTCAACACTCAATTCGTGCCTACTTGTACTAGAAAAATCTACCTGAAAAAGAGAGATGAAAAATTGTGTGCTAAGTGGGGGATCTACCATATAAAAAGGGAGGATAAGCTTTTCTCAAAAAGGAGGATCTGGGCGCGAAAATAGAAGGTAGCAGTAGTAGTAGAGTAGCAGAATAGAACACGAGGGAGAAGAAGAAGGCAGTCAACCTGGTCTTTGCAAGACATTGCACCACCGGAGTTGAGGGCTGGACCGGTGAAAGCATCCTGAAGTTCTTCCTTTATTTTCTTAAATTGATTCTTTGCGAAATTAATTGTTGAAGATGTTGAATGATATTTTGAATTATGATTTGATTAACCAACCCATGAGTTAAATCTCATCGGGTTGGGATTATTGGATGATACTTGAATTTTCCATTAATGCTGAAGCTTAGATCTGATCTATTTTACTGTTTCATTCAATTTGTTCTTTTGAATTGCATGCATGCATGCAATCCCTAGACATAGATGAATACACAATATGCCTATAAACATAATCTAATTTTAAAAAAGTTAGGTTAGTTGGACCACAATTGATTGATACGAGTGGGTGTTCGATAGAATGTCCATAACAGTCTCTAGACATAGAGCAACTTTCGTACAGAGTGAATAGTAATTAGTACTGGAAATCACATCTGAGGTTTATAGACATATATTTCCTTAGGTAAGGTATCCTAAGGTCTTGCTATAAAAAAAAGCAGAACATTTCAAATCCATTCTGAGCAAAAAGTTGATTAATAATTTGCCAAGGCATTATTGGTTTATAAGGGTAGGTTCCTAGTAATCCCAGCCTTCCCATTCGACAGCGTAGACCCTCTCACTTTTATCTTGGTATCTTTGCCATAACATATTTTTAAATATTTTTTTGTTTACATATTGCGCCCATCATCATTATTTTGATTACCTTTGCATTTCTGTCATTGTTTTGCCTTAACATAATTCACATACTTCATAACAACAACTGAACCAAGATAAACCTATTTGATCCCTATGGAGATGATCTTACTTATCATTATATTACTTGATTCGACGTGTATACTTGTACATTTCCCATACCATATTCACACATGACAATAGTTTCATTTGTATCTAATTGGGGCATATTGCCATCGAATATGACTTAACTCGAGCCCCATGACGGTGCCCACCGCACCCACGAGTACCACGTCCTCGGGATCCATGTGTACTTATTATCTTATCTACAATTTCAAAGTTTTATGCATTAGTTTAGGTTTTTAAAACCCTAAATCTAAATTTTATCAGAAGTTCGTATCAGAGTTTAGAGAATGTGTTTTTGCACTATAGTCTCTAATGACAAATAGTTGTACTAAAGTATCACATGCAAAAATATCTAATGTAGAACTAAAGTTCATATTTCTTACTTGGATCGGCGCTGGAGTCTCAGTTTCACTTTCTGCAACTTAAAAAGTCAATTGTAATGAAATTCTCAATTAAAGCAAAATTTTATTTTTCTAAAATATTTTGGACCCAAAAGAAACAACTCGAGTTTTGAAACCTAGCATTGATGCCACCAAATGTAACACCCCAAACTCGGCCTACGTTATTGTCAGATTTTGAAGGTTATATCACACGTGAAAACACTGTTGCTTAGTTTCTAAACAAAACTCAATTTTAAATTAGAGGAAAAAACCGAACAAATTAAATCATTGAACACTTAGAATTTTTGAAAATCATGTGAGTACTTTGATGAAAACCGCGAAATGTTAACTTTTTTACACAATCTCAACTCACTTAATCACTTGCGTAGTAAAAACATAGTATCAGATTTCAAAACTTTGCAGCGGAAAAACATTCAACATTTGGTTTTATAAAATCATAGTATATTGTTAATTATATCGTCTCGATTAGATTACCAATTATAAATAGAAATTTTGCAAAATAAATACCAAAATCAATGTTAAAGTTCTAAACAAAAATTAACAGTCCCAAAAGTCCATAGAGTCCATAAATTAGTCCAAAACATGCTTAAACTAAGTTATGCAAACTGAGCCCTAGAATCGCCATCCAATCCTAAGCCTAAGGATCACCTGAAACAAAACAAAATAGACGAGTGAGATAGAAGCCTAGTGTGTGACTTGACCCACAAACAAAATTCACTTATGGAGTTCCCATATACATATAATCAGATTGGAATTTTCATATTTCCTGAATATCTATTATTATTCATAATTTCATATCATATAACATATTAGAGCATATCCTACCCCCATCCACTATACACCATCTCCGTCCCACCAATCACACCATATAGGACTACAAGAGTCCATCCATCCAATTACACCAATATGTGGCGATATACCATTCATAAATGTGCAGCTGAGCTGCCAAACAGAATTTATGGTTTAACCACCGGAATTGCAGTAAAACTGCCATATACACTTCCTCCAATCATACCAAAACCTACCCTAATGCATATATAATATCATAATAACATACATACATACATATATATATATATATATATTATAAATTGTATGGTATGCATACCTAAGCATACACATTTTTCAGAGCATAACATATCACACACTTGTACAAAACGAAAATAATTTATCATGCTTCTTAAGCTTTTCCAAGTGAAATATACTGAATCTTACGCCTTATTGTGCCTACAGAATGTCCATGAACCCAATTTTCGAGTCTCATAATCGGCCCCTAATCGGGCCTTCAAATTGGCAAAAAAGGGCCCATACCGTCCAATAAGGCAGCTCGTGTTGTCCACATGGCCTACCTATTCAGGTCGTGTAATTGTACACGGTCGTGTGTTCTACATGGCCAACCACACGGCCATGTGGTGCACACGGTCTGTCATACAACCTGCCACACAGCTGTGTGACGTTGGGTAGTTTCGAAATCAACCCCAATTTTGCAATTTTTTTTCAAGTTTCAGTTGAGGTTTAGGGTTAGTTTCACACACCCGATACTACTAGAACAAGACACCAACGCAACAAGGAAAAATCCTGAACACATCATACATATTTAAGATTAAATTGATATCAACCTCGAATCTGAAACACAATTTTGAGGCTTAGCACTTAAAAACAGCCCCTTAAAAAACGATATTCAAGTATGTACCTCGGAAAACAACGATCCTATAGCATCTAGTTCACTGGAGGAATGTCTTGAATCTCATGTCCTTCACCTAACCAAAACGCGAATGATTAACATCAATAAATTCAAGAATACTCCAAATTTTCTAACATATTCACAATCCTCACATATATATCGAGTCCGACAACACAATCCTCTCAAACACGTCTCTGAAACAATGAAAGAAATAACACAGCGCAAACTAGAGATAACGACATATGAAATTGGAAAGCAAAAAGGAAGAAAGAAAGAAGCAAAAAGAACAAAAGACTAAGGGTAACAGAAGAGAAGGAAACGTGCTTTGAAAAGAAAAAAAAAATAAAAAAAATAAAACAAAACAGAATAGTGGATGGTAGTGGGGGAGTGTTTTTAGGAGAGAAAATATTTAAAATAAAAAAATAATAAAAGAAAAGAACAGGAAAGATTAATACTCTAACTAATTAAAATCCCACCAATCTGATTACTCTATCCTTATTCAGCCACTAGAATTTGAATCCCACCAACAAACTACTACTATGGGCGACACAACAGATGAAATTTGGGTGAATATTGTAGAATAAAATAAGAGCACATGTTGTGATTGTACTCTAGTACAGTTAGATAGATAGGCTGTTGTAAACTATTATAGTTGTTGTTTTCAATAACTGCATCAAGATCAATGTAGGTTATGCTGTTAGCATTGATCAAGCTTGAGAGTTGGGAGTTAGTGATTCTTTTTATAAATTTTATGACTCGTCTCTTCTTAGAGTCTTCATTTTATTAAATAAGTAGAGCTTGTTTTCTCCTAGAGGTTCTTCTTGCCGTTCTTTGTTTGTGCAAATATTATTATTATTTTCTGCGGTTAGTGATGCTCGATCATGTCAACGCGACCATTAAATCTTTACGCATTGCAGCTTTATTTTCCAACACTGCATCTCCAATGCAGTTGCATCATCAAAGAAGGAAAAAAAGAAGAAGTTAACTCCAAATTGGATTCAATTTCGAATCATGAGAGTCTCATATCATTCAATCTTATTTTCCCAATCATCATTATCTCATTAATTAGTTTCTACCTGTCAATAAATAGCTTTGGTTTCCCGAAGTATCTCTCCTTGTATGATGCTTCCATTTTCCTCCTCCTCTTTTAATTTTAGTGTTGGTTTTAGTGGAATACTCGACAACCTCGGATGTTCCAATTTTTTCTGAAAACATATATATATTTTTTTCTTCTATTTGTCTCCCCCTAAATTTCTGGACTTATTTTGAACAATATTTTTGTAGCTTAAGTTTAGCCATTTTTTATCTTTTTTTTTTATCGTCAACTTCTGTTTTTCTTTTTTTTTTTGTTTGTAAATCTTGTTTATTTTTAGAACACATTGGTCAATTGTGTTTATCATGAAAGAATCCTTTTAATTTCTTATATCCAAAAGCTTACTTTGGAAAAGAAAAAAAGGGGAAGAAAAAGCCTTCTTCCACTCAAAGGGAAAATCTATTGAAATTACCAGAGATCATTCCATCCAAGTTCTCTCCAAATAAACCATCAAAACATTCCCATTGCAATCAAGGTTTATGAACGCCTTGTTAGTATTCTTTTTGTTTTTCTGGACACCCTCTTCCGTGATCAAAGTTTGAGCTTTTCAGGGTGCTACTTGGAAAATTATTTAGCAAGTTAAATATTTTTTTTGTTTACTTTTCGTGTGAAATTTATGAAAAAAAAAATAGCTTTTGGGTTTGAGAGAAACAAGGCAATAAATGTTGCAGCTTGAGGAGGATTCGGCGAGGACGAAGGTTCCATCGTCTGCCATTGATAAGCTGATTGAGGAGAACGAGAGGTCCTCAGGGAAGATTGCAGACCTCCCTATAGAACTTGCCGCCGTGAAGCAATCATTATCAGGGGCCATTGAAGAACTGAAGAAAAAGGAGAGGTACATTGAATCCTTGAAGATTGAACTTGGAAAGGCTAAAGAGTTAGAGGTGAAATCTGTAGAGAAAGAAGCTTCATTTTGTACGTTGAAAAAAGAGTTGAAGAAGGTGCAATCCTTTGAGTCTGAAGCAATAGGTTCAGTGTTAGAAGGTAAGAAGAGAATTCATGAACTGGAAGAAGAAATCAAGAGAAGGAAGGAATCTGGAAAGAAGATACATGATTTATATGTTGCTCAAACCAAAGAGTTTGAGCGAACAAAGGTTTCACTTGAAGAATCAAGGCACGTAATCACGTCTTTCCGTGAAAACCTTGAGAAAATGGAAGGTAATTCATCCGAGGCTGCATCCCAAAGTTCTGTTGAGGATGATCATTCTTTGATGGATGGCTCTGAATCCGAGCTTCAATCGAATAAAGAGAGTCTGGTTCGTGCTCAGGAGAAAGAGAGAGCTGCTTTATTGAAGGCCAATATTCTAACTCAGGAGGTAAACTTGTTAAAATATGAACTGAAATCTACCAGAGAAGCTGAAGAAAACAACCTAAAAGCCATGGATGATTTAGCGTTCGCATTGAAAGAAGTGAGAATGGAAGCAAATGAAGCCAAGGAGGAACTGCCGGTAACAAAATACGAGCTGGAGAAATCAAGAGAGGAGGTGGAACTTTTGAAGATGATGTTGACCAACATTCAGCTCATGTATAATGAAGCGAAGGGTGAAGCTGATGTATGCAAAAACACTTCTGAGAGATTAAAATTAGAAGTTGAAGGAAGTCATATGGCATGGAATATGAAAGAGACAGGCTTTGTGGATTGCATTAAAAAACTGGAACACGAAAGGAATGCTGCACAAGAAGAGAACAAAAACCTGCTTGAATCACTTAAAAGAGGCTCAAAACATGTACAGGAAGACCATGGGAGAGAATCACAAATTTCGGGGCAGCAAGAAACAAGCCAAAAATGAAGCCAATTATGTAAGCAAAGCAGTCTCAAACAAAAAAATATGAAGCTTTGGGTTTTCATTCCCAAGGGAATGAAAAACCTAAGATAAAGGAAGCAACAAATTTTGAGATAATTAGGGAGTGGAAGCTATTGTTTTGTGAAGAACAAAGCAACAAACAAAAGCCACTGAGATGTACAGATCAAAAGGAACAACAAAAAGATGGTAAAGAAGCTAACAAGAAAGCAAAGCAACAAAAGTCGGGCACTCCCTGTTTGAACCTAAAATTCCCACATAAGAGCAAGGATGGAGAAGAGGATATTGAAAACTTAATCAAAGACAGTGATGGAGAATCAGACTCTGAATTGTTTGATCCACTAAGGGGATCCATATTTGATGAAGCTGAGACTCCGAAAGCTGCATCACCGATTGTAACCAGGCACCGGAATATATAAAAAACCAATTCCCTAGGGGGTTCTTCTTGATACATGTCAACTGTCAAGATATATAAAAATCATTTCAATTGTTTTCATATAATTACATGTATACAAATTTCTTTAGGGTTCAACTTGGACTTCAAATGAGCCATCAACCCAACCTATGAATAACCGACTCAAATTTGTGTTGGGCAAAAAGTTACCAAAAAGAAAAACATCTAAGATTTTTTTTTTTAATAATAATCGGCTTGCTTTATTAATATTGAACATAAACAAATTTTGGGTTTTGAAAGTACTTTGGCCTGCTTTTACCATAGTAAGTCGGGCTAAAATAAAACATGAAAGAAAAACAGCCATAAAGCGCCTAGGGAAACCAAAAGTAATTAAGTCTATGCAGAAAAAGGAAACCTAGAAAATTAAAAGTAGCTGATTCATAATAGCTGGGCATCATTTCGAATTGTCATTTCTTCTTTGTCCAGCCCCATCCATTTCAAACGGTAGCCTCTTCATATTCTCCATTTTTGCTATCTGTTCCTCTTCACCTTTCCCCGCACTGCTTAAGTCTGGAGACCTCCACCTTCCCTCCGAATCTGCTTGCGGATTGTGTAGTTCCTCTCCTCCCAGGTATGCTCATCCTTCCCTTCTGAGTGTTTCTGCTGCTATTTTATGCGCCAACATGTTTTCCGTCCTGTGAATAAATTGAAAATCGAGTGTTTGAAACTGCTTCGATTTTTCCTGAATATCCCTGATTATAACACTTATAACTGATTTGTCTGTCTTATTCATTTTGCATTTCTGTATGAATGTTCGAGAGTCCCCCTTTATCCTTACTGATTGTAACCCCATTGAGATTCCGAGTTTGACTGCATGAAGTCCGGCATAGGCTTCTGCTGTAAAGGGAGATGAAACGTTTGAGTTTGAAACCGATTTTTGTTTTTATGATTTCTCCTGCTTGGTCCATTACCACCAGACGCGCCATCGATTTGTAATTTCTTTTGTTGAAAGCAACATCAAAATAAATCATTATCTCTGAAGATGTATCTCGTTGGTTCATACTTCTAGATGTGTTTAAGGTACTCTTTCTTTCCTTTAGACCATCAATTTCAACTATATATCTTTTTGCACTCGATGATAACTCCTCTGCTGAATCGATTTTTCCCTCATGTATGAGCCTGTTTCTCGATCCCCAAATTAGCCATATTATACTGAAAAATAGTCGACATTGGTTGTGGCTGCTTCTTTCAAAAACCCAGGTAATTCACTCCTAGAAATTCTGAATTGTGAGATTATTGACCCAGGAAAGTTCTAAGAGTTGCCATACCTCATTTGTTGCAGGGCAGAATCTGAAAATGTGTCTGATGTCCTCTTCCCCAGTTCCACATCGAGAACAGATCGTGTTGTCAACTATTCTCTTGGATCTTAGATTAACTAGAGTAGGTAGATAGTTCCGTGATGCTCTCCACATTGTAATCAGAATCTTGGAGGATAGTTGTAGATTCCAAAGCTTTTTGTAGAAATTTTTTAGATCAATCTGTAATAATAGGTCATTAGAATCCAAGCTAGCATTTTGTAATAGTTTGTAAGCACTTCTGACTGAGAATTCTCCAGAAAGCTCTCCCCTCCAAACCTGAAAATCTTCTCCTGGATTTTCCGCTAGAGGAATTTACAAAATCTATTTGGCAATGTCAGTTGTGAAGGTATTTTCCACTAGATCTGTTTTCCATACGTTATTTGTAGTATCAATTAAATCAACAACTAATTTTACTACATTATCTTTTCTATGACTCCATCCATCTACCTCCTTCCCTGGTATCCAATGGTCGTCTCAAACTGAAATTTCAGATCCCCGTCCTACTCTCCAACTCATCCCGCTACAAAGCAAACACTTGGCAGCCCATATGCTCTTCCAGGTAAGTGAAGGTAAGCTGCCTAATTGTGCATTTAAGAAGTCTGAATTTGGGTAATATTTGGCTTTAAGAACTTTCACTAATAATGAATTCGGATAATTAATTAATCGCCAATCCTGTTTAGTAAGCAAAACAATATTAAACTGGCAAATATTTCGAAAACCAAGACCATCACTTCCTTTCAAAAAACATAGCTTCTTCCAAGCACACCAAAGAATACCCTTTTTTCCATGTCCTTTTTGCCACCAAAATTTGGCCATAATGCTTTCAAGCTCAACACATAGCGTTTTAGGTAGAAGAAAGCATGCCATCGTGTAGGTTGGAATGGCTTGTAAGATAGGCTTTATAAATACTTCCTTCCCCCCTTGCGATAAATGTCTCGTGCTCCAATGATCGATTCGCTGCTTCATTCTATCTTTCAGGATCTAAAATGACTCCTTTTTCTTCCTTCCCACCATATTAGGCAACCCTAAGTATCACTCTAGATTATTTGAACTTCTTACTCGCAATGTGTTAATCACCAATCTTTTTTCAGTTTCAGAAGTGTTTTTGCTGAAAAAACAGTCGACTTGTCAAAATGAACGCATTGCCTTAAAAGCCTTCTATACTTTCTGAGAATTTCCTTTAGGACACTAGCTCCTCTACTAGATGCTTCACTAAATAAGATGCAGTCTTCTGCAAAGAGTAAATGTGAAATCTTTGGTCCACTTCTGCTAGCTTTGACCCCTTTCAATAAATTTTCATTCATTATAAGACGCATTAGGCTGGATAGACCTTCTCCACATAAGAGAAACATAAATGGGCTAAGCAGATCTCCCTGGCGCAACCCCCTTTTTGGATGAAAATTTTCCCCTTTAAAACCATTAACGATCACCAAATAAGAAATAGATGTTAAGCACTCCATAATAGTTTCAATCCAACTAGCAGCAAAACCCATTCTGGTCATGACTTCTTTTACAAAATTCCATTCGACTCTATCATATGCCTTACTTATATCGAGTTTAATTGCCATGAACCCTTTCCTCCCTACCCTCTTCTTCTTCAGTGTGTGAAGAATTTCGTAAGCAAGAAGAATATTATCCGAAATCAATCTCCCAGGTACAAAAGCTGTAACACCCCTAACCCGTATCCGTTGCCAGATTAGGGTTACGGGCATTACCAGATAAGTCAAAACTTCTGTTCAATCGGTTAAATCTTAGCTAAACATCTTATCAAATAATTCAATTATAAACAGACAAGTCACACATATGTAATACCTGTTTAATACCTTAATCCAAGTCATACACGATATAATAATCAATGAACACAAATGACCATTCGTAACTGATTAATAAAATAAACATACTTCAAAAGTCAATTCATTTTAATAACTAATGAGACTAAACCCTATGATCAAAGACTTTATACTATATGGCCAAGATGTACAAGTTCATTACATTATTATTTATGCAATTAATAGCTTAGCTAAATATACAAGAACACATACATAAGATTTTCATGAACATTGCATAACTTGTATTAAACTTAGATAAAACCAATACTCAATCGAATCAAACCTTTACCTATAGCAAATACATTTATAGATATGCGTATATATATATATATATATATATATGTATATATATATATACCTCATATACATGCTCATTTGTCATATTGAAAAGTAAACTTAATTAACTAATTCATATAGCACATAAGTTACATTTGGATATCTCTCTTTAGTAATGCCGAACTCACATATGTATTGCATAGCATGTTTCATGTTTCTTAAAAAAACTAAGGTTAACACACACACACACATAATTTCCAAAGATACCTATCCAATACATACTTATCTCCCATACATAATTTAACTTTGACCGTATGTAAACATCCATATAATCCTTGCGTCATAATAACATAAACATATACAACATTCGATCATTACAATCCATATATCTTAACATCAAACTAGCATAAGATAAAAGCCATATTCGAATAGTTATATTAATTATAAAGCAAACTCTCCAACTCAAACATGGACATTGTCCATCCTAGACATATTTAACCTAAAGCACACGGAATCTTCTTATCCGCAAACTTTCCCTCTATATAACATACATCGACCTAAATATGCATGAAACAGGCAAAGGATGAATTTGCTAAGAACCAAGCACATCAAGCACTCAACCATTCATACATAACCAAACTTAACTTTAAAATTCAACCATTATATCAAAGAGCATAAAAACTAAAGTTAACCAAGGAAATAAGCCTTTTTCGCAAGGCTAGGCTATACTTATATACAAGACCAAAATTCATTGGTTTTACAACTTAGTCTAACCTATACATGCCTTTGATTAAATAAAAACCAAGTATATAAGTACCAAAAAGGGTTTGATAGTGTGGTTGATTCCTCTGACGATCCTCGGAGCCCGTAGCTGGAACGAAATCTATAAAACAAACAATGTGCACACACAAAGTAAGCTCACTAGCTTAGTAAGTCTTAAGCAACCACAATATAACATTCAATTACACAAGTATTTAAAATAATCGTTTCTTGACATTAAACATTCAATAATTAACATATAATTTACTGTAGCCGAATATCCCATCTCACTTAATAAATCAACTTTCATTACTTTGCCACAGTACATCATTTACCAAATAGATAACCACACACTTATACATACAGTTATACCTGTACAAATACTTCTTTCATGCTTTCCTGCAACCAATTTCCTCATGGTATAGAACATGTACAAATTCTATCTATCATATGTATATCACTTTCTTTCATCGTTTCATGTACTTATCATCATAGCATATAAGCATAATATTAAAGTATGATTAACACATACCTTATAGCCGAACCCACAATTTCATTTTCATAAATTTGAGCTTTCTTGGTTTGTTTCATAACTTTACTATTTCAATATCAAAGTTCGGGAATTGAAAACTCACCAGCATACAACAAGCTATACATTAGTCCGAATCGTATACACCGGCACTAGGCCTACTAGAATCAAGGTTCGAGATTTTAAATACCGGCATTTAGCCTGCTAGGCAATAAGCCCAAAATATTCACCGGCACAAGGCCTGCTAGGCTTGAAGCCCGAATGTCAACACAATTAATCCTTCAATACACATTTCTTAATGCTAATATCACAAACAAATCATTTACTTCATATTACATTCACATATCAAACCAAATATACTTATTCATATCACATTAAATAAGATATATTCAATCCAATATAATACCTTTACATTCGGCTAACTCATATATTTATGCTTAAAATTGCTAAATTCATTCATCTACTATGTTCATAAATAATTCTTTGATGTATATGGGCTTAAGAACTTACCTCGACTGTCGACGGACAACGTAGGCCGGCTATTCGGTAACCTTTGCCTTTCCCCGATCCAAATCCGTTTTTCTTTGGTCTTGATCTAGACACATTAAAATTTAGCTCATTCAAACACATTTCATCTCAATTTAGTCCCAAAACACATAAACAGGCAATTTACCATTTTTCCCCTAATGTTTCACATTTTTACAATTTAGTCCTATTGGCATAAAACACAAAATACACAAAATTTCACTAATCTACTCAAGGGCCGAATATTCATAGGGACCCTACAAGTCTATTTATTTCATTTATTTTGCATTTTAGCCCCCTCAAAAATTCATTTTTACAATTTAGCACAAAATACTCAAATTCACCAAAATTTCCAATACAAAACATACTAATCTTTATCATATCTTTGATATAAAATCATCAAACATCAAAAACCACAAGAACATAGCAATGGCCGAACATCAAACATGCTCAAATTCAAAAATTCTAACAAGGGTCAACTAGTATTCGAAGCAACGATCTCAAAAACGTAAAAATTATCAAGAACCTAAATCAAACTAACCTTGAATTTGTGATTATAGGTGCCGAAATTCAAATGAAACTAAACCCCTTTCTTTTCTCAACATTCGGCCAAGCAAACATGAAAGATGATAATGGCCATTTCTTTATGTTTTATTACATATATTATGTTATTAATAATTTACCAAACTAACCTTATAATATAAAATAAACATAACATATAAATAAGGGTATTGTCGGCACATACCGTCCACTACCTACAAAATGGGCTAATTACCCTTTTAGTACCTCCTATTGAAAAGCCATTATCATTTTAACACTTTTCACTATAGTATGCAACTTTTACACTTTACGCGATTAAGTCCTTTTTGTCAAATTGAACACACAAGCGATTAAATTTTTCTACGAAACTTTCACACACATTAAATCACATATAATAAGCATAGAATATATCATTTAAATATATTTCAGACTCGAATTCATGGTCCCAAAACCACCGTTCTGATTAGGGTCAAATTCGGACTGTTACAACTCTCCCCCCTTAGGGATTTTCGTCCCCAAAAATCTTACCGTTAAACAAAGTCGGATATTGTTGCCTCATTGAATCCTCAGGCTCCCATGTAGCCTCTTCAATCAAATAAACCCCGTGTATCTTATTTTCACTGAGTTCGGTCCAGTACAACGGTGTACGACATTTACGGCCATATAGAGCTTCGTAAGGTGCCATTTTGATACTCGATCGAAAATTGTTATTATAAGCAAATTTAATCAAAGGTAAGTATCTTTCCCACGTACCTTCAAACTCAAGGACGCAACATCTCAACATGTCCTCAAGTATCTGAATGGTTCGTTCAGACTGACCATATGTCTGCGGATGAAAGGCTGTACTAAAGTGAAGTTTAGTACCTAAAGCATCTTGCAACTTCTTCCAAAACTGCGATGTGGATCTCGGGTCTCTGTCGGAAACAATGGAACTCGACACACCATGTAATCTCACAATTTGAGATACATACAACTCAGCAAGTTTATCGAGCGAACAGTCTGTACGAACCGGCACAAAGTGAGCTGATTTGGTCAGTCTATCCACTATAACCCAGACTGCATCTTTCTTGCTCGGTGTCGTAGGCAAACCGGATACAAAATCCATAGCGATTCTATCCCATTTCCATTCAGGTATCATGATCGGCTGAAGTAATCTAGAAGGCACTTGATGCTCGACTTTTACTTGCTAACAAATTAAACACTTTGAAAAAAAATTAGATATATCCCGCTTCATGCCAGGCCACCAATAGAACTGTTTTACATCATTATACATTTTCGTGCTACCCGGATGTATCGATAGTCGACTATTATGAGCCTCATTCAAAATCATCTGAATCAAATCCACATTCTTTTCTGACCACTCGAACTTGACATCTTTCTGCAGTAGCTTTGTCAAAGGTGTGGCTATCATGGAAAAACCTTTGACGAATTGTCTGTAGTATCCCGCAAGTCCCAGAAAGCTTCGAATTTCAGAAACATTCTTTGGTGGTTTCCAATCAAGTATAGCCGATATTTTGTTCAGATCGACCCGAATACCTGATGCTGAAATGACATGACGCAAAAAGCTGACTTCTTTCATCCAAAATTCGCACTTACTAAACTTTGCATGCAACTGTTGATCTCGCAAAGTTTGTAGCACCAATCTCAAATGTTCGGCATGTTCGGTTTCATCTCTGGAGTAGATCAGGATATCGTCTATAAACACTACCACAAATCGATCCAAATACTGTCTAAACACCTGATTCATCAAATCCATAAAAACAACAGGTGGATTAGTAAGTCCAAAAGGCATGACTAGGAGCTCAAAATGTCCGTACCTCATTCAGAATGCAGTCTTTGGCACATCAGAATCTCTGACTCGCAACTGATAATAACCCGATCTCAAGTCTATCTTCGAAAACACTAAAGCCCCTTTCAACTAATCGAACAAATCATCAATCCTAGGCAACGGGTATTTATTCTTTATAGTCACCTTATTCAGCTGTCGATAATCAATACACATTCGCATAGTTCCATCCTTCTTTTTCACAAATGACACTGATGCACCCCAAGGAGAGAAACTCGGTCTTGCAAAGCCCCTATCTGTCAACTCTTGCAGCTGAGCTTTCAACTCTTTCAACTCAGTAGGTGCCATCTGATACGGAGCTACCGAAATCGGAGTCATCCCCGGTACTAATTCAATGTCAAACTCAATCTCTCGTACTGGTGGTAAACCCGGTAATTCTTCAGGAAACACATCTGGGTATTCACACACAACCGGTACAAACTCAATCTATTTTTTAGACACTTTATTATCCAATACATAGGCCAAATAAGCTTCGCATCCTTTTCTCACATACTTTCGGGCTAGCATCGAAGATATTATAGTAGGTAACCCATTTAAATCACTAGATTCAACTCGGATGGTGTCACCGTTCTGACATCTCAAATCAATGATCTTTCTTTTGCAATTCACCACTGCATCATGCAAAGTTAACCAATCCATTCCCAAAATTATATCAAACTCGTCGAAGGGCAACAACATTAAATCGGCTGGAAAGCAGGAATCTCGAATCATCAACGGGCAACCTTTACAGACTTTATCAACAAGAACATATCTACCCAAAGGGTTGGACACACGGATCACAAACTCAGTAAACTCAATTGGCAGAGTCTTACTAGATACTAGAGTTTCACACACATATGAATGAGTCGAACCAGGATCAATCAATACAATCACAGTAGTATCATAAAGTGTGAAAGTACCGGTAATGACATCTGGGGAAGAAGCATCCTCTCTGGCTCGTATAGCATAAGCTCTATCTGGAGCTCGAGCCTCTAATCGAACTGCAGTGTCCTTCGTCCCTCTCTGACTGCCACCTACATTGCCTGAAAGTCTAGGTGGTCTGCCCCGTGCTGGCGCGCTGCTCAGTTTGGTGTTCTGAGCCGTATTTTGCTCGGCTAATATCGAGCACTCTCGAATGAAATGGTCTGACGATCCACATTTAAAGCAGGACCGATCATGGAATCTACAACTCCCAGAATGCCATTTTCTACAATGTTTGCACTCAGCCCGATTCTGCTGAACATTACCAACACTGGCCATCGAAGTGGCTCGGGAACTCACTGGAGGTCAGTCTCGTCTAGGCAGGTCAGAAGTAGCTTTATGTCAGCTGGAGTCATCTCTGAACTTCTTAGGAACTGAGTGGAAAGTCTTACTCGATGATCTTTTACGAATGTCTCTAGCTTCTATTTCAGCCTTTCTTTTCTCTTTTCCGAGCTCTTCAGCTTTGCAAGCTCACTCGACTAGTACCACGAACTCTTTGATTTCAAGAATGCCAACAAGCAACTTTATATCCTCATTTAGACCGTCTTCAAATCTTTTGCACATAATAGCTTCAGTTGATATACACTCCCGAGCATAACAGCTCAATTTGACAAACTTCCGTTCATATTCCGTCACAGTCATACGACCCTGTTTTAATTCCAGAAATTCTTTTCATTTCTGATCGATGAATCTTTGACTGATATATTTCTTACGGAACTCGATTTGGAAGAAATCCCACGTCACTCTTTCTTTCGGAACCACTGATATTAGTGTATTCCACCAGTGATATGCAGTGTCCCGAAGTAGCGATATAGCACACTTTAGGCATTCATCAGGAGTACAGGATAGTTCATCAAGTACCCGAATAGTGTTATCAAGCCACATCCCAGCTCGCTCGGCGTCATCATCATCATTAGCTTTGAATTCTTCGGCCCCATATTTCCTGATTTTATTAACGGGCGGCCTACTAGATCTCACCGAATCTATCATCGGGGGTGCTGAAGGTACCGGAGTTGGATTATTCGAGGGTGGAGGTTGTGGTACAGCTGGATTATTCTGAACAAACTGCGTAAACCATTCATTCATCATCTAGTAGAAGGCTTGTTTAGCCTCTCCCTCATGGCTACCCGAAACTAGTCGAGAGTCTACCGGCATTGATCCACGTGCGCGATCAGGTGCTACGCTCTCTACATCATCTGCTACGGCTCTGTCAGGATCGGAATCCATTTACTAAATAAAACACAATTTGAAATGTCAGAAGTCACCACACTATCATATATATAATAAATGCATGTATAGCTAGACTCTCATGCGCTACGGTAGTCCTAGAATCGACTAAACCGTAGGCTCTGATACCAATCAAATGTAACACCCCTAACCCATATCCGTCGCCAGATTAGGGTTACGGGCATTACCAGATAAGTCAAAACTTCTGTTCAATCGGTTAAATCTTAGCTAAACATCTTATCAAATAATTCAATTATAAATAGACAAGTCACACATGTGTAATACCTGTTTAATACCTTAATCCAAGTCATACACGATATAATAATCAATGAACACAAAATGACCATTCGTAACTGATTAATAAAATAAACATACTTCAAAAGTCAATTCATTTTAATAACTAATGAGACTAAACCCTATGATCAAAGACTTTATACTATATGGCCAAGATGTACAAGTTCATTACATTATTATTTACGCAATTAACAGCTTAGCTGAATATACAAGAACACATACATAAGATTTTCATCAACATTGCATAACTTGTATTAAACTTAGATAAAATCAATACTCAATCGAATCAAACCTTTACCTATAGCTAATACATTTATAGATATGCGTATATATATATATATATATATATATATATATGTATATATATATACCTCATATACATGCTCATTTGTCATATTGAAAAGTAAACTTAATTAACTAATTCATATAGCACATAAGTTACATTTGGATATCTCTCTTTAGTAATGTCGAACTCACATATGTATTGCATAGCATGTTTCATGTTTCTTAAAAAAACTAAGGTTAACACACACACACACACATAATTTCCAAAGATACCTATCCAATACATACTTGTCTTCCATACATAATTTAACTTTGACCGTATGTAAACATCCATATAATCCTTGCGTCATAATAACATAAACATATACAACATTCGATCATTACAATCCATATATCTTAACATCAAACTAGCATAAGATAAAAGCCATATTCGAATAGTTATATTAATTATAAAGCAAACTCTCCAACTCAAACATGGACATTGTCCATCCTAGACATATTTAACCTAAAGCACACGGAATCTTCTTATCCGCAAACTTTCCCTCTATATAACATACATCGACCTAAATATACATGTAACAGGCCAATGATGAATTTTCTTAGAACCAAGCACATCAAGCGTTCAACCGTTCATACATAACCAAACTTAACGTTAAAATTCAACCATTATATCAAATAGCATAAAAACAAAAGTTAACCATGGAAATAAGCCTTTTTCGCAAGGCTAGGCTATACTTATATACAAGACCAAAATTCATTGGTTTTACAACTTAGTCTAACCTATACATACCTTTGATTAAATAAAAACCAAGTATATAAGTACCAAAAAGGGTTTGATAGTGTGGTTGATTCCTCTGACGATCCTCGGAGCCCATAGCTGGAACGAAATCTATAAAACAAACAATGTGCACACACAAAGTATGCTCACTAGCTTAGTAAGTCTTAAGCAACCACAATATAACATTCAATTACACAAGTATTTAAAATAATCGTTTCTTGACATTAAACATTCAATAATTAACATATAATTTACTGTAGCCGAATATCCCATCTCACTTAATAAATCAACTTTCATTACTTTGCCACAGTACATCATTTACCAAATAGATAACCACACACTTATACATACAGTTATACCTGTACAAATACTTTACTTCTTTCATGCTTTCCTGCAACCAATTTTCTCATGGTATAGAACATGTACAAATTCTATCTATCATATGTATATCACTTTCTTTCATCGTTTCATGTACTTATCATCATAGCATATAAGCATAATATTAAAGTATGATTAACACATACCTTATAGCCGAACCCACAATTTCATTTTCATAAATTTGAGCTTTCTTGGTTTGTTTCATAACTTTACTATTTCAATATCAAAGTTCGGGAATTGAAAACTCACCAGCATACAACAAGCTATACATTAGTCCGAATCGCATACACCGGCACTAGGCCTGCTAGACTCAAGGTCTGAGATTTTAAACACCGGCATTTAGCTTGCTAGGCAATAAGCCTGAAATATTCACCGGCACAAGGCCTGCTAGGCTCGAAGCCCGATATAAATCACCGGCACAAGGCCTGCTAGGCTCGAAGCCTGAATGTCAACACAATTAATCCTTCAATACACATTTCTTAATGCTAATATCACAAACAAATCATTTACTTCATATTACATTCACATATCAAACCAAATATACTTATTCATATCACTTTAAACAAGATATATTCAATCCAATATAATACCTTTACATTCGGCTAACTCATATATTTATGCTTAAAATTGCTAAATTCATTCATCTACTATGTTCATAAATAATTCTTTGATGTATATGGGCTTAAGAACTTACCTCGACTATCGACGGACAACGTAGGCCGGCTATTCGGTAACCTTCGCCTTTCCCCGATCCAAATCCGTTTTTCTTTGTTCTTGATCTAGACACATTAAAATTTAGCTCATTCAAACACATTTCATCTCAATTTAGTCCCAAAACACATAAATAGGCAATTTACCATTTTGCCCCTAATGTTTCACATTTTTACAATTTAGTCCTATTTGCATAAAACACATAATACACAAAATTTCACTAATCTACTCAAGGGCCGAATATTCATAGGGACCTTACAAGTCCATTTCTTTCATTTATTTTGCATTTTAACCCCCTCAAAAATTCATTTTTAGAATTTAGCCCAAAATACTCAAATTCACCAAAATTTCCAATACAAAACATACTAATCTTTATCATATCTTTGATATAAAATCATCAAACATCAAAAACCACAAGAACATAGTAATGGCCGAACATCAAACATGCTCAAATTCAAAAATTCTAACATGGGTCAACTAGTATTCGAAGCAACGATCTCAAAAACGTAAAAATTATCAAGAACCGAAATCAAACTAACCTTGAATTTGTGATTATAGGTGCCGGAAATCAAATGAAACTAAACCCCTTTCTTTTCTCAACATTCGGCCAAGCAAACATGAAAGATGATAATTGTAACAGACCAATTTTGACCCTAATCGGAACGGTGGTTTCGGGACCACGAATCCGAACCCGATAAATATTTTTATAGTTTATTTTATGTTTATTATATGTGAATGGATGTGTGTGAAAGTATCGTAGAAAAATTAAATCGTTTAAGTGTTTAATTTAACAAAAAGGATGAAATTGCTAAGATGACAAAAGTAGTGAGCATGATATTAAAAAGGGTAAAGTGAATTGTTTATGAAACTTTAGGATTTGCATGTCAAATTCCCCACTTTTAAAATAGTGGACGGTAAGCATGCTATGACTATTATATTTTAGTATATTATAATTAAAGTCTTATTTGTATAATGAGCATGCTTTAATATGTGATAATTTTTAAACAAAAAGGAGCATTTTTAAATTCTATTTTCTCTCCTATTCTCCATCTTCTTCTACGATTTTACATGAAGGAAGAAAAGAAAACTTAGAACCTCCATTGTTTCGGCTTTGCATGTAGTAGTAAGGTGAGTATTTTAGCTTGATTTTGGTAAATTTTTACATATTGGATTGGGTTACTTTGAATGCTAATAAAATCATGTTAAAATTTTGAGATTTAGCATGTTAATAGTCGGCCAAGGATGAGTACTCTTGTGTGTATTTTGATTTGAAAAAAAAATGTTTATTATTGATTCAAAAACAACATGAATTGCTTAAGAGACTTAGATGAATTGAAGACTTGTGGTTTCAATTACATGATAATTATAAAAAAATTTATTTTGGAATTGAGCATAAAGATGCTCTTATTATTCGGCTGAAATGAATGAATGTAAATGGTGGCCATTTAGCTTGTTGTTTGGTCATATATTGAAGAATATACATGGGTACATTGAGTTAGCAAATTCGGTTATAAGAGATGATGAGATTGAGCTATTGTATTTGGTTATATATTGTACACATATATAGTTAATGTTCGGCCATAGATAATAAGGTAAGAAATTTTTGTATAGTCGGCCAATATAAGATTATTTATGTTATTGTGTTTTGTAAATGATTAATAGTGATGTGTACGGGGATGGAGAGTATTCGGCCTTTAAGGGGGGGTTAATTTAAATTTCCTACATTTTTGTGTTTAGTAAGAATTAGACTAAAATGTAACTTTGTAAATGTTGAGGGTAAAGATAGAAAATTTTTGCATTAACAAATATCTGTAAATTGAATGGAATTGAAATGTATCTAAATAAGTTTAATTTGAACCAAATTAGATCCAGATCAAAAGGAAAAGAATTTGGAGCGAGGAAAAGCTAAACTAAACGAATAGCCGGAAATTTCGATCTATCGACTTCTAAGGTAAGTCTTAAGTTAAAGTACATTAAATAGATTATTACCAATATGTTCAATAATATTATTTAATATACTTGAGTAATATAGTAGGTGATAGCCGAATATAAATGTGCATGTCGTGGATTGAATATGTTTGGAAGTGTAACGTGAATTAGTACAGTTGATATGGTATGTGAAAGTGGTTTACGTGCATGAGCTAAATTATTATAATTGATATTATATTTAAATTGATGTTCGAATTTGGTGGGTAATGTTTGAATGTATAAATCATGGTTATTGCTTATATTCGGCTATGCATAATATACATGTTGGAAAATTTTATTTTATGCCCCAAATTAGTAGTCAAGTCTAGTAATGCCACATACTCGACTCCGGCAAAGGTGTCGGGTAAGGGGTGTTACATTTGATTGGTATCAGAGCTTACAGTTTAGTCGATTCTAGGACTACCGTAGCGCGTGTGAGTCTAGCTATACATGCCTTTATCATATGTTGATAGTGTGGTGACTTCTGACAGCCTGAACTTTGTTTTATATAGTAAATGGATACTGATCCTGAAAGAGCCGTAGCGGATGATGTAGAGAGTGTAGCGCCTGACCGTGCACATGAATCATTGCCGGTAGACTCTCGACCTGTTTTGGGTAGTCATGAGGGAGAGACTAAGCAAGCCTTCTATCAAATGATGAACGAGTGGTTTACCCAGTTTATTCAGACTAACCCGGCTGTACACCAAACTCCACCCCCGAATAATCCAACTCCGATTCCTACAGCACCCCTGATGATAGATCCGGTGAGATCTAGTAGGCCCCCAGTTAATAAAATCCGAAAATTTGGGGCCGAAGAATTTAAAGCCAATGATGATGATGACACAGAGCGAGCTGAAATGTGGCTTGATAACACTATTCGGGTACCTGATGAGTTATCATGTACTCCAGATGAATGCCTGAAGTGTGCTATATCTTTACTGCGGGACACTGCATATCACTGGTGGAATACACTAGTATCAGTAGTTCCGAAAGAAAAAGTGACATGGGATTTCTTCCAGAATGAATTCCGCAAGAAATATATCAGTCAAAGATCCGTTGATCAAAAACGAAAGGAGTTCCTTGAGCTGAAACAGGGGCGAATGACCGTGACGGAATATGAAAGAAAATTTGTCAGGCTCAGTAGATATGCTAGAGAGTGTGTTTCTACTGAAGCTATTATGTGTAAAAGATTTGAAGATGGCCTGAATGAAGATATAAAGATGTTTGTTGGCATTCTCGAAATTCAAGAGTTTGTGACTCTAGTTGAGAGAGCCTGTAAAGCTGAAGAGCTCGGGAAAGAGAAAAGAAAGGCTGAGACAGAAGCTAGAGACATTCGTAAAAGACCTTCGGGTAAGGTCTTCCATTCCACATCCAAGAAGTTCAGAGATGACTACAGCCGACATAAAGCTACTACGGATCCACCTAGACGGGATCGACCTCCTGTAGGCTCCCGAGCTACCTCGATAGCCAGTGTTGGTAACATTCCACATAATAGAGTTGAATGCAAGCACTGTGGGAAATGGCACTCAGGGAGTTGTAAATTTCATGATCGGTCTTGCTTGAAATGTGGATCGTCAGATCATTTTATTAGAGAATGTCCGATGTTAACTGAGCAGAATACAGCTCAGAACTTTAAGTCGAGCAATACGTCAATGCGAGGCAGGCCACCCAGACATTCAGGCAATGTAGGTGGTAGTCAGAAAGGAACAAAGAATACTACAGTTCGATCTGAGGCTAGAGCTCCAGCTAGAGCTTATGCTGCCCGAGCCAGAGAGGATGCTTCCTCCCCCGATGTCATTACCGGTACTTTCACCCTTTATGACACTACTGTAATTGCATTAATTGATCCTGGTTCGACTCATTCATATGTGTGTGAAACTTTAAAATTCGGAAAGACTCTGTTAGTTGAGTCTACCAAATTTATGATTCGTGTGACCAACCCTTTGGGTAGATGTGTGCTTGTTAATAAAGTGTGTAAGGGTTGCCCTTTGATGATTCGGGATCATTGCTTCCCAGCTGATTTAATGTTGTCGCCCTTTGATGAGTTTGATATAATCTTGGGTATGGACTGGTTAACTTCGCATGAGGCAGTAGTGGATTGTAAAAGAAAGCTTATTGATTTGAGATGTCGAAACGGTGAGACTGTCTGAATTAAATCCAGTGATGTAAATGGGTTGCCTACAGTGATATCTTCGATGTTAGCCCGGAAGTATGTGAGAAAAGGGTGTGAAGCTTATTTGGCTTATGTACTGGATAATAAATTGTCCGAGAAACAAATTGAATCTGTATCGGTTGTAAGTGAATACCCAGATGTGTTTCCTGAAGAACTACCGGGTTTACCACCAGTACGAGAGATTGAATTCGGCATTGAGTTAATACCGGGTACGACTCCGATTTCGATAGCTCCGTACCGAATGGCACCTACTGAATTAAAATAATTGAAAGCGCAGTTGCAAGAGTTGACAGATAGGGGCTTTGCACGACCGAGTTTCTCTCCTTGGGGTGCACTAGTTTTATTTGTGAAAAAGAAAGATGGGACTATGCGAATGTGTATCGACTATCGGCAACTAAATAAAGTAACTATAAAGAATAAGTACCCGTTACCTCGGATTGATGACTTGTTTGATCAGTTGAAGGGGGCTTCAGTATTTTCGAAGATATAGATTTGAGATCAGGCTATTATCAGTTGCGAGTCAGAGATACAGATGTGCCAAAGATTGCATTCCGAACTAGGTACGGACATTTTGAGTTTTTGGTTATGCCTTTTGGACTCACTAATGCACCTGCTGTTTTTATGGATCTAATGAATCGAGTCTTCCGATAGTTTTTGGATCGGTTTGTAGTAGTGTTTATTGATGATATACTGATCTACTCCAAAAATGAAACTGAACATGCTGAGCATTTGAGATTAGTGCTACAAACTTTGAGAGATCAACAATTGTATGCAAAGTTTAGTAAGTATGAGTTCTGGATGAATGAGGTCAGCTTCTTGGGTCATGTTGTTTCAGCATCAGGTATTCGGGTGGATCCAAACAAAATAGCAGCTATACTCGATTGGAAACCACCAAAGAATGTTTCTGAGATCCGAAGTTTCCTAGGCCTTGCGGGATATTACCGACGATTTGTAAAAGGTTTTTCTGTAATAGCTACACCTTTGACGAAACTACTACAGAAAGATGTCAAGTTTGAGTGGTCAGAAAAGTGTCAGAAAAGTTTCGAGCAGTTGAAAGCCTTTTTGACCGAAGCTCCAGTGTTAGCTCAGCCTGAATCGGGTAAAGAATTTATTGTTTTTAGTGATGCTTCCTTGAATGGGTTGGGTTGTGTTTTAATGCAGGAAGGCAAGGTTATAGCCTACGCTTCGAGACAATTGAAGCCGCATGAGAGAAATTATCCAACTCACGATCTGGAATTAGCAGCCATTGTTTTCGCATTGAAAATTTGGCGTCACTACTTATTCGGCGAAAAATGTCATATATATTCAGATCATAAAAGTCTAAAATATTTGATGACTCAGAAAGATCTAAACTTGAGACAACGCAGATGGTTAGAATTGCTGAAAGACTATGAATTAGTGATTGACTACCACCCGGGGAAAGCTAACGTTGTTGCGGATGCGTTAAGTCGAAAATCATTATTTGCTCTTCGTCCAATGAACGCACAGATGGTTATGTCTGGCGATGGTTCGATCTTAGCCGAGCTACAAGCAAGACCTATGTTTATTCAACAAATTTGTGATGCCCAGAAAGTCGACAAGGATTTGATTTCTAGTCGAATTCAATGTGAGAAAAGTGCGGAATCAGATTTTCAGATCGATGCAAATGATTATTTGAACTATAAAAGCCGAATGTGTGTTCCAAAGGACTCAGATTTGATACAGATGATTCTGAGTGAGGCCCATAATAGTCGACTATCGATACACCCGGGTAGCACGAAAATGTATAATGATCTGAAACAGTTTTATTGGTGGCCCGGTATGAAACGGGATATATCTGAATTTGTTTCCAAGTGCTTAATCTGTCAGCAAGTAAAAGCTGAGCATCAAGTACCATCCGGACTACTTCAACCAATCATGATACCTGAATGGAAATGGGATAGAATTACAATGGATTTTGTATCCGGTCTTCCTATGACACCGAGTAAGAAAGATGCCGTATGGGTTATTGTTGATAGATTGACTAAATCAGCTCATTTTATACCGGTACGTACCGACTACTCACTTGATAAGCTTGCCGAATTGTATGTGTCGCAGATTGTAAGGTTGCACGGTGTACCGAGTTCCATTGTTTCAGATAGGGACCCGAGATTCACATCGCGGTTTTGGAAGAAATTGCAAGATGCTCTAGGTACTAGACTTCATTTTAGTACAGCCTTCCATCCGCAAACAGACGGTCAGTCTGAGCGAACTATTTTGATACTAGAGGACATGTTGAGGTGTTGCGTTCTCGAATTTGAAGGTACGTGGGAACGATACCTACCTTTGGTTGAATTTGCTTATAATAATAGCTTCCAATCTAGCATAAAAATGGCGCCTTATGAAGCCTTATACGGGCGAAAATGTCGCACACCATTGTATTGGACTGAGCTCAGCAAAAATAAGATACACGGGGTTGATTGGATTAAAGAAACAGAACAGAAGGTAGTTGTTATTAGAAGTAATTTGAAAGCTGCTTCGGATCGTCAAAAGTCCTATGCTGATTTGAAATGCAAGGACATTGAGTTTCAGGCTGGAGATCAAGTATTCCTAAAAGTTTCTCCGTGGAAAAAAGTACTCTGATTTGGTCAGAAAGGCAAGTTGAGTCCGAGATTTATCGGACCGTATGAAATCATCGAGCGTATAGGGCCTGTTGCTTATAGATTAAAATTGCCCCTTGAGCTAGAAAAGATACACAATGTATTTCACATTTCGATGCTTCGCAAATACAAATCGGATCCGTCCCATGTGATCACACCGTCAGAGATTGAAATTCGATTCGATTTGACATATGATGAAGAACCGATCCGTATCTTAGCTTGGGAAATGAAAGAGTTGAGAAATAAGAGGATTCCATTAGTGAAAGTATTATGGAATAGACACGGAGTTGAAGAGGCTACATGGGAGCCTGAAGATTCAATGAGGCAACAATATCCGAACTTGTTTAACGGTAAGATTTTTGAGGACGAAAATTTTTAAAGGGGGGAGAGTTGTAACAGACCAATTTTGACCCTAATCGGAACGGTGGTTTCGGGACCACGAATCTGAACCCGATAAATATTTTTATAGTTTATTTTATGTTTATTATATGTGAATGGATGTGTGTGAAAGTATCGTAGAAAAATTAAATCATTTAAGTGTTTAATTTAACAAAAAGGATGAAATTGCTAAGATGACAAAAGTAGTGAGCATGATATTAAAAAGGGTAAAGTGAATTGTTTATGAAACTTTAGGATTTGCATGTCAAATTCCCCACTTTTAAAATAGTGGACGGTAAGCATGCTATGACTATTATATTTTAGTATATTATAATTAAAGTCTTATTTGTATAATGAGCATGCTTTAATATGTGATAATTTTTAAACAAAAAGGAGCATTTTTAAATTCTATTTTCTCTCCTATTCTCCATCTTCTTCACCAATTTTACATGAAGGAAGAAAAGAAAACTTAGAACCTCCATTGTTTCGGCTTTGCATGTAGTAGTAAGGTGAGTATTTTAGCTTGATTTTGGTAAATTTTTACATATTGGATTGGGTTACTTTGAATGCTAATAAAATCATGTTAAAATTTTGAGATTTAGCATGTTAATAGTCGGCCAAGGATGAGTACTCTTGTGTGTATTTTGATTTGAAAAAAAAATGTTTATTATTGATTCAAAAACAACATGAATTGCTTAAGAGACTTAGATGAATTGAAGACTTGTGGTTTCAATTACATGAGAATTATAAAAAAATTTATTTTGGAATTGAGCATAAAGATGCTCTTATTATTCGGCTGAAATGAATGAATGTAAATGGTGGCCATTTAGCTTGTTGTTTGGTCATATATTGAAGAATATACATGGGTACATTGAGTTAGCAAATTCGGTTATAAGAGATGATGAGATTGAGCTATTGTATTTGGTTATATATTGTACACATATATAGTTAATGTTCGGCCATAGATAATAAGGTAAGAAATTTTTGTATAGTCGGCCAATATAAGATTATTTATGTTATTGTGTTTTGTAAATGATTAATAGTGATGTGTACGGGGATGGAGAGTATTCGGCCTTTAAGGGGGGTTAATTTAAATTTCCTACATTTTTGTGTTTAGTAAGAATTAGACTAAAATGTAACTTTGTAATTGTTGAGGGTAAAGATAGAAAATTTTTGCATTAACAAATATCTGTAAATTGAATGGAATTGAAATGTATCTAAATAAGTTTAATTTGAACCAAATTAGATCCAGATCAAAAGGAAAAGAATTTGGAGCGAGGAAAAGCTAAACTAAACGAATAGCCGAAAATTTCGATCTATCGACTTCTAAGGTAAGTCTTAAGTTAAAGTACATTAAATAGATTATTACCAATATGTTCAATAATATTATTTAATATACTTGAGTAATATAGTAGGTGATAGCCGAATATAAATGTGCATGTCGTGGATTGAATATGTTTGGAAGTGTAACGTGAATTAGTACAGTTGATATGGTATGTGAAAGTGGTTTACGTGCATGAGCTAAATTATTATAATTGATATTATATTTAAATTGATGTTCGAATTTGGTGGGTAATGTTTGAATGTATAAATCATGGTTATTGCTTATATTCGGCTATGCATAATATACATGTTGGAAAATTTTATTTTATGCCCCAAATTAGTAGTCAAGTCTAGTAATGCCACATACTCAACTCCGGCAAAGGTGTCGGGTAAGGGGTGTTACAATAATGGCCATTTTTTTATGTTTTATTGCATATATTATGTTATTTATAATTTACCAAACTAACCTTATAATATAAAATAAACATAACATATAAATAAGGGTATTGTTGGCACATACCGTCCACTACCTAGCAAAATGGGCTAATTGCCCTTTTAGTACCTCCTATTGAAAAGCCATTATCATTTTAACACTTTCCACTATACTATGCAACTTTTACACTTTACGCGATTAAGTCCTTTTTGTCAAATTGAACACACAAACGATTAAATTTTTCTGCGAAACTTTCACACACATTAAATCACATATAATAAGCACAGAATATATCATTTAAATATATTTTAGACTCGGATTCGTGGTCCCGAAACCACCGTTCTGATTAGGGTCAAATTCGGACTGTTACAAAAGCGCTCTAAGCCGTATCAATGCACTTCTCAATAACTCCTCTTAATCTATTTGCGATAGCCTTGGCCATGATTTTATAAATTACATTACAAAGGCTGATTGGTCTAAACTATTTCATATTAGTGGGATTTGCAACCTTAGGGATGAGTACTATCTGTGTGGAATTTACCTGCTTGAAATATTTTCCTTCATTGAAAATTTGTAGACAGAATCTGCTAACTTCATCTTTAACGATATGCCAACACTTTTGATAGAATAATACCGGAAAACCATCCTCCCCTGGGGCTTTTGTAGGTCCCATCCCAAATGTTGCTGTTTTGATCTTTTCCTTTGTGTAAGGTGCCTTGAGATATTGATTATCCTCTTCAGTTATGCGTCTCTCGATTCCTGACAGCAAATAATTACAACTTCCCCTTCCTTCTGATCTGAACAGGTTCTGAAAATAGTATCTTGCAATGTTTTCTATGTCTTGAATGTTCTCCGTTTCCCTTCCATTCTCATCTTGCATCTTATGATTCATGTTTTTCCTTCTTCGATACGTGGCCTGGCTATGGAAGAAAACATTATTTTTGTCTCTATGTTTCAACCAGTTTATACACGTTCTTTGCTCCCAATAACATTCATCTTTGTCAATTTCGAGATTCAATTGAATTTTAGTGTCGATCAGCTCGACCAAATTGTGATCATCTCTGTTTGCTGCTAAAAATTCTGAAAGTCTATTGTTAAGAAATGTTTTTCACTTCTTCCGATCATCTTGGATCCTACAAGCCCATCTTCACAAACCAGTTTTTAATTTGTCTAATTTCTGAATCAAATTACCTGAAGATGATTCCCAAATATGCTTAACTTCATCATCAAAGGATTCCTCCATTGTCCACCATGCTTCGAATTTGAAATCTGCTACTTTAGCCCCTTGTTCTGCCCTTCTTGTGTTAACTAGAAGGGGACAATGATCCAAAAAAGAATGGGTTAAATGTTGAATTGAAACCTCAGGAAACATAACCCTCCATTCTTCATTTGCAACTCCCCTGTCAAACCTCTCACGTATATTAGTCTCATGTAGATTCCCCCTTTCCCATGTAAACCATCTTCCAGAAAATCCCATGTCCATTAGATTACATTCTGATAGGACTTTTCGGAATACCTCCATTCTTCTTTCATCTCTAGGTACCCCTCCCTTTTTTTCAAAGCCATACATAATTTCATTAAAATCCCCACAAACAAGCCATGGAAATCTTTCTCTCGTTTACAAACTTCTTAATTCAGCCAATGAATTGCTTCTGTCATGTTCATATGGGGACCCATAAAAACCAGTGAACCTCCATTTGCCTCTTATCTCATCATCATCAACCACCACATCAATATGTCTTTTTAAAAATTACCGAAGAGTAACACTCATCTCCTGTTTCCATGCCAAGCATAATCCTCCTCTAGTACCCTCTGGATCAACTTCAATTCCATTAACATATCCACAGCTGTAGCGAATTTTTTCCATTTTACTCCTACAAATTTTCGTCTCCATAAAGAAGACCATTTGGGGATTTTGTGACTTCAGCATATACCGAAGTCTCCGTACTGTTCGTGGACTCCCCAATCCACGAACATTCCAACTTAACAGTTTCATTGCGGCCGGTCGGCTTGCCTATTGGCAGCCGCCGATATAAATTGGTTAACTTCCAACACTCTCCTATTCCTATCATGCTGTCCATCTCCCCTCTAGCTCGCTTCTTTCCTTCTTCTCCAATCAAAACATCATCTTCCTTATCTTGCTCCATGTTAGCTAAAGACTATTCTACTCTTTGATTAACCTCTAGCTGGTTCTCCCTGATCTTTCAGCCTTCCAAGCTAAATCCCAAAATTGGATCAAAGGGTTCCCCATATCTCACTGTTTTATTTCTCCTCGTCCATGCATCAGTCTCTATTTTGGAAGTTTCTTCATCGTTTTCTTTTAATTTCCTATCATCTTCCTCTCTCAGCCACACGCTATTAGTTATTACAGCCCTCCTAGGTTGAGCCCATAGTGATAAATCCCATCCCATCTCAGCCACTTCCATCCTTAAATCCATATTTGCTTCGCAAAAAGAGTCATTATGCCCCAACCGCCCACAGAAAAAGAAGAAAAGGGACAGCCGTTCGTATAGAAACTTTACGTATGAGAAATTCCCATAGCACAAGATTTGTTTCCTCATTTTCAGCGGTCGTCTAACATCAATCTTGACTCTAACCCTCATATAATTTCCGTTTTCTTTACCCAAATTCGATCCATCATATTCCATATATTCTCCTATAAAATTACCCAATTGAACTGCCAAATTTTCAGAATATAAGCCAATGGGTATGTCGTGTATTTGAATCCAGAAAGGGCCTTAATTAAAGGAATTTTAAGAGGGTCTTGTCCCCACTGTAACTTATGTAGTACTAACAGATGATTATTAAAAGTCCATGGGGATCCTTTCAACACTCTTTCCAAATCCATACTATGATAAAATTGAAACAGAAATCTTTTTTCACCCAAATCCCAAATATGAACTCCCCTTACAGGATGCCACAAATTTGCCATAGTATTTCTCATTGCCTGAAAGTGAATAACACTAGCAGTTAAAAAACACCCTACTAACATGAAAACTTCTTCTCTTCTTTCTTCAATCCATCCGATTTGAATCTGTAAAACTTCATCTTCTTTTTCGTTAAGTGATAGCCCTGCTAATTCGTTCTCCATTTGTTTCAGATGTATCCCCCCAATCAAAGAAGTGCTGTATGGAAACACAGATCCAGGATCTAAGAAACTCGTTTTTTCCGTTCCTCTACCAGAAAGAAACAAATAAAGCCAAAGACTCAAAGGAACCCAGAACAAGAAAGCGTGCCAATTAGGGCAGACCAGAGATGTGCCAGAGAGGGCAGACTTGTTATTTGAGTTTTAAAACATCTAAGATTTTATTTGGTTTAAATATGCTCAAAGTTGTTGCACTCTTAATTTTAAAATATTGAATTTTTTATTGCTTTTTAGTTAAAAATTTTAGTTTCTTAACTAAATTTTGCCTATAAAGTTAACCATGTAAAAGGTGAAAAGACTTTTTTTAGTCCTAAGAATTTACAATTTTTTTATTATCAATTTGATCATTATCCTTTAAAAATACATAAAAAAATTTAAAGTTAATTTTTTATATTTTAAATAAAAACATAAAAAATGGTAATTTTTTTTTAAAAATATGAAATCAATAAAAATTCTTTAAAATTAAAAAAAGAAAACTATTTTAAAAATATATACAAAAATTCTAAAATTCAATGTTATATAAAGCGGATTGGACCGACCAGTCAGATCAGGAATGTAATATCCCAAATTAGGGGTTATGCATTTGGAGCATAATTCATGAATTAATAGGCTCAGTGTATGGGTGGATGTGTGCTAGGAGTTTTTGAGAACTTTAGGTGAAGGGGAAATGATTGGAAAATATTGGAATTTTAAGTGAAAAGAGGGAACTAGGCAAAGAGGCCTTAAAGATATTTGCGTGGGATTTATGACACAAGGAAGTCATGTGGTAAAGTGGCTTGGGACGCTACCCTAAGGGGCATGGAAGGTTGCGTCACATGGAGTGCCAAGGGGAGGAGGTTCGAGCTGCAGAAATGGCACTTGGAAGCTTTTATTTTTTGGAGTTAAAAAGGGGAATTGGGCTACGGAGGCCTTTAGGAAAAGTATGGGCGCTTTTGGACATGAAAGAGGGCTTGGTAAAGTGGTTGCAAGGCGCCACTTAGGGCCTTGGTATGTGACGCCTTGGTTCGAGTTGCAGAGGAAGCGAATGGGAGTTTATTTTTGCGTCAAGTAGGAACTGGGCTAAGGAGGCTTTAAAAGAAATTATGGGGAGTTGATGACACAAAAGAATCAGCAGCAAGGTGGCTTGAGGCGTTTGCATCAAAGGGGCTTCAGGAGGGCTCAGGTTCGAATCACTTGGGCAGCTAGGAGTGTGTTTTATTTTGGCATGTGACGGCAAGTTGGGGAGAGGTTGGACGGCAGTGGGAATTTTAATTGGATGAGATTTTATTTATTTTAAAGAGATTAAATAGGAGTAAAGGATAATGGATGCTTATTTTATTGATAAGAAGCTAATGGTGGCTTTATTTTATTTATTCTAAAGGGGTAAGATAAGAGATAATGTGTTAGTTTAATTTATTTTAATTGTTAAAGTGATAAAGGAAGAAAATGTGGGATGTGATAAGAGGATGAAGCTATGGCCGATTGGGGGACTCCTTGGGGGTGGTGTAATCGGTTTTGAAGAGTGTAGGTGGTGCATATGCCGAATATGTGTAGTATAAATTGGGATGCTCACCTCTTGGTATTTTTTTTTCTTCAATTTATTTCCTTGTGCCGAACACCATTAAGTGTTTAGCATATTTTCTTTTGGTCAATAGCTGAAGTTAGGGAGGCTATCAAGGTGGGTTCTTTCTTCTTTTCCTTACTACTTTTCTTTGCCAAAGAGCCATACGCCACAAGTCTCTTTTTATTCTCTTTTTCTTTAAAATCTATAAGCCTAAATTGTGAGTACGTACCCTTTTGATAGCCGAATGTTTAAACACCTTTTTAAGAGTCATAGCCAAATCTTCTGTGGCCATATTCTCTTCTAGTTGTTGCAAGTCTTAAGAGCCGAACCTTTTCCCTTGTAGTCTCTTCAAATGTGTAAGTATTCTTTCATTATTAATCGGGTTCCCTTTTCTTTTCTAGTAGTATACCGAAATCTTGTAGTTAGGCCTTAAGGTTGGCCGAATGTCTTCTAAGCCATGTATGTGTACTTCTGGTTGTAGCCGACGTTAAGGAACAGCACGGAGTCTTTCGGGATTCGATTCATCAAGGTAAGGAGGCATGTGGTATTCGGCCATAGGCCATATTTGGTATAAGTGATGACCGATTGTGTATTTTGGTTTTTAAGGAGGATATCGACAGGAATAAAGAGTTTCAGGATCCTAGATTGTGCTAGATTCGTATAGATCGGGTGTTCGCTAAATAAACAGGTGCGTAGTTATCGCACTGTTCTCCTATTATCTGTGTATGTTGCTATATGCCTATGCATGTATGTTTATGATGTGAATGATAGCCGAGATAAGGGCTAAAAAGGTGGATACCCATGATGGGTAATCGATTAACAAGGTCAGTAATTTATGACGTTAATTTGCCTATGGTATGTGTATGAAATTGAGATGGCATGTGATGTATGCTTATTTTGATGATATTGTGGCATGATACATGGGGCTTAGGATGTGACTATCGAAGGAAAGGGTGTACATTATGTACGTGGTCTAATGTTAGTCTTGTGCTACATTAGCGCTTGATCTTAGCTATGTGCTTCATCAAGGGAGGTGTTGGCTAGGTGCCCATCTCGGCGGTTGATAGCTGTGTGCATCACCGTGAACTGATTGATATATGGGATCACTTATGTAATCGGTGGCCTAGCCATGGCCTTGAGCAGCAGGTTTGCCAAGGTAAGATATGAGGGATCACTCAGTTGATCGGTGGATTAGCCACGGCCTCGGGCAGCAGGTCTGCCGAGGTAGGTGTGACGGATGGATTTAGGATGGGTTGGGCTTCATAATTGCTTATTTATGTATATGGACTGTGTAGATGTGGGCCAAGCCCATATATGGAGACATGCGAAATAACTATGCACTGAGTCCGTTTGACTCACCCAATTTTTACCAATATCGCAGGTGATGCATAAAGCTTGGACCGGGTTGGAGTGGATACGAGGTGGCCCATGCAGAAGACATTTCATCTATTTTATTCAGTTTATTATTAAGTACTTTTGTTTAAATCATTTATTGTAATAAGGCCCAGTTAAAGTATTTGAGCATTTTTATTATGTTTAAGCTAGATGACGATTAAATTATTATTTGGAAATGCTTTTACTTTTGGCAACTCATATCCTTGAAATATATTAAAGTTTTAACTCGGGAAATTGTAATAACTTAGTTTTATTGGGAGATTTAAACACACAAGGTTTTATTAAAAACAAAATTTTTTTAATGTTTTTCCCAAAAGTGGAATCAGTCTTCAAACGTTTTTCCGCAGTGACATACCAGATCCGGTCAGGGCTTGTGGGCCGGGTTTGGGGGTGTTACAAGGAATTAGTTGGGGTATCAGTACGGTGAGAGGTAAAAAATAGGTTGACCTACAAATCAGTACACGCTGGTTGAACCAAGTTAAAAAATTGGTTGAACCGATCTAAATATCAATTGAACTGATTTCAAACTGACATGACCAATTAGTTCCTAGAATGATTGGTTTGACCGGTTCAAAGTAAATAAATTATTAAAAAATAAAATATCAAAATATTAAAAAAATTATAAAAATTGATTCAACTGTCTGTTGAGCTGATTTTTTTAGTTCACCTCAATTGGTCTGTACCAAAATTTTTAAATTTATAAAAATTAATTTTTAAATTTTTTATTTATTTTAAAAGATAAGGATCAAATTGACAAAAAAATGTAAATATTGATGACTAAAAAAGTTACATTACCTTTGACATTATTAACTTTAACGGTAAAATTAGATGAAGGGCCCAAAATTTTAAATAAAAAAAAACCACAAGACCTCAATGTTTCAAAATTATAAGATTAAATTTTAAATTTTAAAATTTATAATAGTACAAGGTTATTGTACATTAAAGTCAGTGTTGCAATGAAGAGGAATTGCTTCCACATGTATTTGATGTGATAGATGTCAAGTTTAATAAATTTAGAGTTAATATATAATTTGGCTCTAAACTTGTCCATTTATATCTAGTTGGTCTTTAAATTTTGTTTTTGGACTTAGTTGATCTCTGAACTTGTATTTTGTCAACCAAGTCGGTACATTCACACTAACACTGTTAATTGTGTTGATGTGGCATTGTTAACTAATCTAGTGGTGCCACATGGCAAGTATAAATTAAAAAAATAAAAATATAAATTATGTTTGTCACATGGCGTTTTAAAAGGCTACCACATGGCACCACTAGATTGGCTAGAAATATCACGTCAGCATAAACTATCAGTGTTAGTATGGAGAGACCAACTTGGTTCACGAAATACAGGTTCAGAGGCCAACTAGGTCCAAAAAGAAATTGGGGACCAACTAGGTACAAATTGACAATTTCAAAGGCCAAATTATATATTATCCCATTAATTTATTTTTTGTAAAAAATTAGTATTTTATGTTTTTCCCATTCTTTTTAATTCTTGTTCCCCATATTAAAGAGGAATATCTAGTTAAATTTTTTTGTCTGGATACATTGTATTTTCCTTTTTTGCAAAAATTTTCAATCAATTTCTCCATGTAATTAATTTGGGTTTTTATTGAAAAGTGGCCAACCATACTACTGCTATGTTTTTGTTGAAGTGCATGCAGTCTATTTGCATGTTGCAGCTTGTGTGCATGTTGCATTAACAAGTTTTCTATTTTAGTTGCAATGTAGTTTAGTTTGGTTGAAAATGAACAAGCTTGATGACAACTTGATGTGTTTAGGTAGTGAATGTGTTTATATGGTTTTATTCAGTGCAAAGTCTCCCTAAACTCCTTGTTCTACTTGGCGAACCCACTTTGCCAAGTCTTTGCCTATGACTTGCTTCTTTTTTATTTGCTGTGAGAGGGTAGGCTTCACTTGCAGTTTAGCGAGCAGTCCCTCATCACTCATCACACTCAAACACGCGAATAGAGCTCATATCTCACTCATTGATTTTCTACTTGAGGCGTCTGCAACCACGTTCACCTTTCTAGGGTGATATTATATCACACAATCATAATCCTTTAGTAGCTTGATCCACCTTCTCTGTCATAAGTTCAACTCTTTCTGTGTGAAAAGGTACTTGAGTCTCTTATGGTCTATGTAGATGGTACATCACTTGTAATACAGGTAGTGTTGTCAAATCTTGAGTGCAAACACCACTGTTGCTAACTCCAGATAGTGGGTTGGGTAGTTTCACTCATGAGGCTTCAACTATCTTAAAGCATAAGCCACCACCCTGCCTTCTTGTTCGAAAAAAATTCGGTTTAAAAATAGTTTTTTGCACACCGAAAAATTAAAATTTTGAAAACCTACCCGGTTTGTGATATTTATAGCAATAAACCTTAACTGAATTCGTACCTATGTTTTTATATAAGTGGATCCTTGATGTTTTTTGGCTTTCAACCAAATGATCTTCTCCTCTATTCTCATACCACGAACTGCTTCGAGTGTGAGCTTGAACCAATTAAATTAAAACACAAAACTAGAAAAGGTTTTCCTTTTAGGACGAAAATGAAAATTCTCTCATTTATAATAGAAACCGATAAAGTTATTATTCTGAAAAATATGTTTATAAGTTGAGAATAAAGTCTTTCAATTTTTCAACAAAATAACAATCTCTTAAAAGTTATGTTAATACCGGTGCCATCTATTTATAAGAAGAGAAGATAGAACCTCTATAGAGTTGTAAAAGTTTATTTCCACTAGAAAAACAATATCCTATTTTATCTAGGATATAGGGAGCAACGACCCTAGTTAATGATACTAGGGTTTTGTCGCCCCACTTCCTTACATGAGGGGTTTTGGGCCTCTTTCACATCGAGTCCAATTACGAGTACTTCTTGAGCTTTTTTTTACCCAGTACTCTGTAATATGATCCAGCCAGATTCATTTTTTTATTTTACAAAATAAACTTTAATATCTACATATTAAATAATTTTCTCACCTTAATTTTACCCCAATAAAATTTCGACAATTTTACCTCCGGTAAAATTTTGACAATTTTACCCCCGGTAAAATTTTGAGAAAATTCATTCAATATGTCACAAATCAACATGTTCATTATAACCAAATGATTTATTTTCATTTTTGGGCTTCAAAATAGTCCAAAAACATAAACTTAGTTTTCCATAATTTTTTAAGTAATCCTATATAGGATTGCAAGTGTCCATTCCTATTTTTGGAAACCTATAATAATTTCCAAATGATTTCATTTCTCTATTTTGGAGGAAACCATAATCATTCCTGAATGCTTCCCATTTTTCTTTTCTTTTTCATTCTGTTCATTTATACTCAAACACGCATTTCATTTCTTGTTTAAATGAGATAGTGGTGGGACCGATTGGACATATGTAGTTGAGGCCCAATTGATTTATAATTAAGTTTAGGCTTTTTGCCTATTAATTATGAACTCATTTACTCATTAAGTCATTCAACTATAGTATCGTCAGTGAGCTCTCCCCAACGACATACCATTATGAAAGCAACTGTTCAATGTTCGTCCAATGACCTTTTCATAAGTGTGTTACCCTTATAGGATATCCTTGATCTCTTTGGGATAATATTCGTTTTTCCAATGTGATCCTATTTTATCTCACAGTTACGATTACATCTTCTTTCATGAAAAGTCAATCACTATCAAATAGTGATCAAGTCATCCATCACAAAGACGAACGACCCGTGACCACGTTTACTTTTCATCAACCATGTAATGCCAATGAGAGGATATCATTTACCCATGTTTTGGGCTATGAATTCCAGTATTGTGAATGGTGTTACATACTACAGAAGTCATCCACCCAACGAACCAGCTTTCGATTCCTTATCTATTTGAACTTAAGCTTTCACTTACATTAAAGTGTATGAGTCGCACATCCATAGTCTGCCATGCACTCAGGATTTAGATATGTCACACTATGAATGTTACAAATGAATAAATCAATAAACAGATTGGGGATATATTCTACTTGGGTCTTGTCTGATGTATTGTTAGTCCAGTCAGTCACATATATGTCACTATCTTCTGGGAGTCATTCGCTCTTATATCCAATACAAGGCATCTCCTCAGTTGGACTTGATAAATGACATATTATTCTTTCAATTGATTTGCTTATTTTTTATTACACTAAGGACATATTTGGATTTGTCTACTAATACAAGTTGTCTTTCTGTACAACAACCCGACCACGTAATATCACTTAGTATTAGTTAAACATTTAGACAACTAATGAACAACATTTTCTTTGCTTGCAAAAACCATGTAAGGACAATAATACAAAGTATATTAATTTAATTAATGAATAATTTTATTAATTAATCTGTTCGGAAAAATTACAAGTGTACTTAAATGAAAATACTACACTCAGGGTACCAGATCCAACACTTCTTGCATCAAAACGCAGTTCAGTCCCATATGTGAAGCGTCACTATAGACTAGAAAGTCCTTTCTAGATTCTAGTTGAATTAGTATAGCTGCTTTGGTGAGTATCGCCTTAAGTTTTTTGAAGCTCTCCTGTCTTTCACCAGTCCACGTGAATTCCTCATTCTTCTGTAGCAGCTTTGTTAAGGGTGCTACAATGGTGGCGAAACCCTCAACAAATCTGTGATTGTAACACTGCTCACCCGTATTCAACACCGGAATAGGTTTACCAGGTATTATCGACCAATTCACAACACATATAGTATACATTATGCAACAATAAACATTTATTCTCAATAATCATTCAACACAATCACATTGTCCCTTATAAGGGCATACGAGGCCTTAATCATGCTTTAGAAGTGCTTCGGGACTAAACTGATATCATACGAAAATTTTGGAAACTTAGAAATTTTCCATGTAAACAAGAGTCACACGTCCGTGTGAACAGGCTGTGTGTCTCACACGGCTAGTAGACACGTCTGTGTCTCAGGTCGTGTGAAAATAGGGCATACATACTGACTTGGGTCACACGGCCGACCACACGCCTGTGTATCTAGCCCGTGTACCCTTCGAAGAGGCCACACACGCCTGTGTGCCAGACCGTGCTAAAACTATAGGGTATACTGACTTATGCAACACGGCCAAGTCACAAGCCTGTGTATTAAGCTGTGTGCCAATTAGAGGGGTATACTGACTTGTACCACACGGTCAATCACACTCCCGTGTGTGAGACCGTGTGGAGCATACTGACTTCAATTTAATTTCAACTCCAAGGGACACAGGACCGTGTGACTTGACTGTGTGTCACGCACACGCCCGTGTCTCTGCCCGTGTGGACAAAAAGAAGCTATTTACCAAGCCATTTCGCCACACCATTTGGTATACACTTTCACCTACACATATGGCACAAAAACAAAGCAAAATAGGCAATTCATAACAACCAAATCAACCATAAATCTTACCATTTCATCTAACATTTCTTAGCCTAAACTTTAATCACAATCACCATTATCAACCATTTCCAAGTAACATTAAACACTTCACAAAATGATATTAGCTCATATCTAAAAACATTTACCAAAATTCATCATTTTGTTCCATTTGACAAGAATAATACTAATTATATAAACCTCATAATATAAACCATAAGCACACTTATATATACATAATCAAACTAGCCAAATAAGTCAAATCTCATGGCTATAAATACAAACAAAACATAACCATACATAAGTCATCTCAAATGGAAATATTCACTTTCAAAACATAAACAAAATGACTCAAGCCTATACATGACATATACCATATATACATAACTCAAAAGTACCAAATAGATGGTTGGATAGTGTGATGTAATCTCTGACGATCTCGAATCCGAGCTAGCTTTGAATTCACTATAAAACACGGGAAAAACAAACAAGGTAAGCTATAAAGCTTAGTAAGTTCATACTAATTATACTCAACAATTCATCAATTTGAACAAGTTAATGTATAATTCATGATAATATCAAACCTTCCATAAGCTTATTCATATACTTATATGCAAAGTCATAACCTTTTCTATTTGAACTTCATATTTACATGTACATACTTGTACAAATTCATAACGAACTCATACCTTCTCTTAACACTGTCGAATACTCGATGTTTCGCACACTAAGTGCCATCGCATAGCCGAAGGTATTATAATCCCGCACACTAAGTGTCTTACATAGTCAAAGTTATCTTAGTCTCGCACACTAAGTGCCATATATATAGCCGAAGCTATTCTAAATCGCACACTAGGTGCCATAAATAGCCGAAGCTATCTCGAATAGCACACTAAGTGCTAAACATAGTCGATTTATCGTCGAACATGACCGTAGTCTCGTATATATAATTTATGCAGTATCAAACCATTAAAAGCATAACTGTAACAATTTTTTTATCACGTATGAACTTACCTTGAATGCTAAAACGGCGAATCGAGTCAATTAGTCGATAACTTTTGTTTTTCCCCGATCCTAATCCGAAATCCATTTTTCTTGATCTAAATATATTCAAAATTAACTTATTCAATCATCTATTCATTCAATTTAGTCCAAAATACACATTTGGGCATTTTTACACATTAACCCCTAAACTTTCGCATTTAATCAATTTAGTCCCTATTTCACAAATACACAAAATTCACACAATTCAACAAAATCCATGCTTGGCCAAATTATTTCTAGATCCCTAGCAGCCCAAATCTTTCATTTATTTCATATTTCAACCACACAATTTGCACATTTACAATTTAATCCCTATTATGCATTTCCATCAAAAATCACTTAACCAAACATGTAAAACTATCATCAAGCTTTCATATTTCAACATTAAACATCAAAGAACACATGGATTCAACAATGGCAACTCTCAATATCTTTAACAGTTTTGAAATCTAAGGTACGGGCTAGCTAGAATACGAAGCAACGATCTCAAAAACGTAAAAATCATAAAAAATTGAGCTTAAAACACTTACCACTTAACCTTGCAAGTGCTGAACCCTAAAACTCTATCAAAGGCTTTCTTCTTCATCAATATTCGGCCAAAAGAGAGAAAATATGGACAAAAATTCACTTTGTTTTTATTAATATAACATTTATTAACTATTTTACCATTTTAACGTTAAAATTAATACAAAATTTCATTTATGCCAAACCATTAACATCCACTAACCAACTAATGATATATTTACCACTTAAGGACCTAAACTTTAAAGTTTTATAGCGATTTGACATCATTAGCTAATAGAACAATACTTTTACAATTTACGCGATTTAGTCCTTTTTATCGAATTAACCATTCAAACAGTAAAATTAGCCATTTTAATACTCGATTGAAAGCTGTTATTATACGCAAATTCAATCAGCGATAATCTCCCAGCTACCTTCAAACTGAAGAATGCAACAATGCAACAATGCAACATATCCTCAAGTATCTGAATAACTCGCTCGGATTGACCATCCGTTTACAGATGAAATGCAGTGCTAAAATGCAACTTTGAACCCAAAGCTTCTTGCAAATTCTTCCAAAATCGCGAAGTAAATCTTAGATCTCTATCCGAAACAATAGATAGGGGAACACCATGTAATCTTACAATTTCAAAAATATACAGTAGCTAATTTATCAAGCGAGAAATCTGTAAGTATCGGAATAAAATGAGCTGATTTCGTCAATCTGTCAACAACAACCCAGATCGTATCTTTCTTTTTCGGAGATAAGGGTAAACCCGATACGAAATCCATTGTTGCTCTATCCCAATTCCACTCAGGAATCATAATAGGCTGTAATAAACCTGACGACACTTGATGCTCAGCTTTGACTTGCTGACAAATGAAACATTTCGAAACAAATTCTGAGATATCTCGTTTCATGCCATGCTATCAATAAAGCTATTTCAAATCATTATACATTTTCGTGCTTTCCGGATGTACGGATAAACAACTACTGTGTGCTTCATTTAGAATCTTCAAATTAGTTCAGAATTTCTTGGTACACATATTCTATCACGAAACATCAAACAATCATCAGGTCCTATTCGAAACTCTGAATCAGAAGTCGACTCACACGGAGCTCGCTTTGTTTGCAGATCACTATCAAATTTTTGAGCCTCACAAATTTGCTGTAGAAATAACGGTCTCGCTTTCAACTCGGCTACTATCGAAATGTCGTCAGACAAAGCTAGTTGTGTGTTCAAAGCACGTAAAAAAATAAGGACTTTCGACTCAAATCGTCAGCAACTACATTAGCTTTCCCCGGATGATAGTCAATCACTAATTCATAGTCTTTTAGTAATTCTAACCAACTTCACTATCGTAAATTCAAATCTTTCTGAGTCATCAGATATTTCAAACTTTTGTGGTCAGTATAAACATGGTATTTCTCACCAAACAAATAATGGCGCCAAATTTTCAATGCAAAAACTATAGCAGCAAACTCTAAGTCAAGCGTCGGATAGTTCTTTTCATGCAGTTTCAACTGTCTGGAGGCATAAGCTATAACTTTTCCCTCTTGCATCAATACGCAACCCAAATCGTTAAGTGACACGTCACTGTAAATCACAAATTCTTTACCCGGCTGAGGTTGAACCAATACAGGTGCCTCAGTTAACAATGCCTTCAACTGTTCAAAACTCTGTTGACATTTTTCTGACCATTTGAATTTCACATCTTTCTAAAGTATTCATGTCATCGGTGTCGCAATCATCAAAAATCATTTCACGAATCTTCGGTAATAGCCTGCTAAACCCAGAAAACTATGGATGTCAAATACAGTCCTCAGAGATTTCCAGTCAACAATAGCAGAAATCTTGCTCGGATCAACTCGAATGCCATCCGCCGAGACTATATGTCCTAAAATCCAACTTCCCGGAGCCAATACTCACATTTGCTGAATTTAGCATAGAGTTGCGTTTGCAATACAATCCTCAAATGCTCGACATGCTCAAACTCATCTCGTGAATAGATCAGAATGTCATCAATGAATACAATAACAAATCTGTTTAAATACGGTCTAAAAATTCGATTCATCAAATACATAAAAATGGCAGGAGCATTAGTTAAACTGAAAGGCATAACAAGGAATTCATAATGTTCGTACCTCATTCTGGACGCTGTCTTCGGCACATCTGAGTCTTTAACTCACAACTGATAATAACCCGATCTCAAGTCGATTTTTGAAAACATTGTTGCACCCTTCAACTGATCAAATAAATCATCAATCCGCGGTGGAGGGTATTTGTTCTTTATAGTCGCTTTATTCAATTGTCTGTAATCGATACACATTCTCATCGTGCCGTCTTTGTAACACCCCTTACTCGTATCCGACGCTGATAGGGTACGAGGTATTACCGGACTTATTCATAAGCAAACATTAAAAATTGAGACATGAAATTCCATTCAAACTTAAAACTTTTAAAAAATATTCATATCGTCCCTAAAACGAGCCTACGAGGCCCAAACATGCATTGGAAGTGGTTTAGGACTAAACCGAGAACTTTGGAAACTTTTGGGAAATTTAGAAAATTTTTCATGTAAAAGGGCTCACACGCCCGTGTAGTTCAAGGGACACGCCCGCGCTGCAGGCCGTGTTCAAAATTAGGGTGCTCTCTGACTTCTGCCACACGCCCATGTGCTAGGCTGGGTAGCACACACGGCCGTGCCACATGCCCGTGTGCTAGGTTGTGTAGCACACACTGCTGAGACACACGCCCGTGTGTTCAATTCTGGACATTCTGTTTTGCAATTATTGAAGGTGCAGGGGACACACGGCCGGAACACATGCCCGTGGGGCAGACCGTGTGTCACACACGGCCTAGACACATGCCCGTGTGTCTACCCATGTGGACCAAATAAAGGCTATTTCCCAAGCCATTTGCCACCCTTGTTCACACATACACTTACACCAATTCAAAGGCACAAAACGTATCATACTTAAGCAACCAAACATCCACAATTATGACCATATCACCAAAGAAATTAGCACATATATATCCATACTTAGGCTTACAACCATGATAGCCCAAATAAGCCAATCTACATGGCCAAATATCAAACAAGCTTTTGACAATCACAAGCCAACACATTGGCTACAATCACAATGACACATTTAACAAAATGACTAAGTCCCTATACATGCCATAGACTTAAAATACTTGGATTCACTTATACCCAAAATGATGCCATATCCTAGATATAGTCTTCCACGAAATCTTAGATAACCCTAATATCATGACATTTGTATCCTACCTATTCCTAAGGTTCAATAAAGATTTTCTCGCTTGTCAAACTTTTGTCGAATTCATTCAAAGAGTAAATCACTGTTCATACAATAATAACACAATTAAAGCATAAATAATAATGCATTATTTACATATGAACTTACCTCGACATAGAAATGGCGAAGAGGACTTAATCGTCAACTACTCATTTTTCCTCCGTTTTAGGTCCAAACCTCGTTTTTCTTGATCTATAATATCACATTTAACTTATTCAATCATTATACAATTCAAATTAGCACAAAGTCACATTATAGAAAAAATTACATTTTTGCCCCTAAAGTTTGACATTTTTAGAATTTAGTCCCTAGGCTCTTAAAATGAGTTTCATTCAATTCTTCAAAGCCAAAGCTTAGTCGAACCTATTTCATACTCATAAGAGCCCACATTTTTCATTTATTCACACTTTTACTACTCATTTTACAACTTTTACAAATAAGTCATTTTTAACGTTTTTACCGAAAATCACTTAGCAAAAGTCGTTTATTCAACATCAAATTTGCATAATCTACCATTAAACATCAAAATACACAAATATCCAACATGGGTCAAACCCTAGACCTTGAACTTTTCTCAAATTAGTGGTAGAAATAGATAGATCTTGTTACGAAGATTTCAAAAACGTAAAAATTATTAAAAACGGGGCTAGAACGGACTTACAATCGACCTTGGAAGCTTAAAAAACCCTAGCCATGGTTTCTCCATGTAAGTTTCAGCCATGGGGTAGAAGATGGACAAAAACTGGCTTTTAATTTGGCTTTTTCATTCATTTATTAACCAAATGACCAAAATGCCCCTAACTTAAAACATAACAATTCTCTTACTTCACGTTTATTTTTGTCCACTAACTTAACCAATGGTCTAATTACCATCTAAGGACCTTAAATTTTAAATTTCATAGCAATTAGACACCTCTAGCATGTGGAACTTAACTTTTGCACTTTTTACAATTTAGTCCTTTTGGCTAAATTGAGTGCTCAATTGTCAAAATTTTTGAACGAAATTTTCACGAAACAATTCCATAAAATTGTAGACCATAAAAATATAATAAGAACAAATTTTACTGTATCGAATTTGTGGTCCCAAAACCACTGTTCCGTCTAGACCCAAAATCGGGCTATTACAACTCCCCCTGTAGGGATTTTCATCCCCGAAAATCTTACTAGAAACGAGATTAGGGTAACATTCTCATAGTTTCCTATATCTCATTGAAGAGTCCTCTTCGAGGGAAATACTTCCAGAAGCACTCTGTCATTGATCTGGAATCCAATATCTTAAATCATCAAATCTATATACTACTTATGTCAGTCTGAAGTTGCTTTCAACTTTCATGAATCACTTTCACCCTTTTCCTCAAAATCACAACTTAATTCCACCTCATATATCTCTTTTCAAGGCACTAATTTCTAAAGCACGCTATCACTGAACGGGAATTTCATATCCCCTTTTTTCAAATTCACATACGTTTTCTGATAATTTGAAGTGGATTCTAAACTGCCACAAATCACTTTTACTTTTTGTACATTTTATAATCGGATAGTATCGGAAACATATAACTCAACTAATCTATCAGGTTACATACCCGATCACCAGAACATCTATTTTAAATAACTGTACATTTCATTACTCCCTAAATGAACAAACGAGCTACTACTGAGTCTCTTACAACATTAATAGTATAAGCTCTGGATAATTCATTGCACGAATTCTATCTCGGAGTAATAATAACAGAAATCAGAATCAAAAGTCATCTCACACTGTACTCGTTTAGTTTACCACTCACTATCACATTCCTGAGATTCTCAATCTTGCAAAGAAAACATCGCTTTAGCTTCTAATTTAGCTGGATTTAGACCTTCATCAAATAAGATTAATCATGTATCCAATACTCACAAAATGAACAAAGGCTTTCCATTCAAGCATCCGCAACTATATCTACTTCCTCAAAGGTTAATCATTAATTATTCACAAGCTTTCAATAGTTCAAGCCATCAACGTTGCCTTAATTTGTAGATTTTTCTATACATTAGATATTTTATACTCTTGGAATCAAGGAGCATATGGCATTTTTTTTTCGTTTAACCAACGATGTCATCAAATTCTCAACACAGACATAAAAAGTGGCCGACTTTAAATCACCCATCGGATTGTAACAGTCTGGTTTAGACCCTAGTCAGAATGGTGGTTTCGGGACCACAAATTCGAGTCAGAAAAATATTTTAATATTATTTTATGTGTTTATTGTATGTGAATTGACATGTGTGAAATTTTCGTGATTTAATTTATCCGTTTGTGTGCTTAATTTGATAAAAGGACCAAATTGAGTAAAATGAAAAATTATCATGCCATGTGTTAAAAGTACCTATATGCTATGTCTTTATAAATGTGAAGTCCTTATGTTATAAATAAACCATTAAAAGGGTGAGTGGACAAAGATGGACATCCATTATGTGTTTATTAATGTTTTTAACCAAGGGTATTTTAGTAAACTAATAATTAAGCCAAATTAAATAAAACAAAACCATTTTCTCTCATTATCATCATCTAGCCAAATTTGAAGAAGAACAAGAAAGCTTTTATGTTCATTTAGGGTTCGACACTTGTGAGTTTCAATTAGTAAGTGTTTTGAATTCGATTTTTAATTATTTTTACGTTTTTGTGATCGTTGCTTTGAGTACTAGCTAGCCCATGCCTTGATTTTTGAATTTGATGATGATTTTGTGTTTTGCCATTATTGAAAGCTTATGTTTTTGTTGTTTGATGGTGGAAAATAAAAGATATGTGATAGATTTATATGTTTTGTCTTTGGATTTTTGATGAATTTGGGCTAAATTATGAAAATGTTATTTTGAAGGATTAAAATGTAAAATAAATGAAATGTGTGGACTTATATGAGTATAAAGTACATTCGGCCAAGCTATAGTGTAGTTAAATTTTGAATATTTTGTATTTTGTGAAATAGGGACTAAAATGTTAAAAATGTAAATTTTAGGGGATTAAGTGCAAAATGCCCAAATTTTGTGCTTGTGGGCTGAATTGAATGAAATGTGTTATTAAATAATTAAATTTTAATTTATTTAGATCAAGAACGAAAGAAAACAAACTTAGATCGGGGAAAATCTAAAGTAGACGAGTAGTCGATTTCATCCGTCGTTATCCGAGGTAAGTTCATAAGTAAATAAATATCAATAAATTCTATTGTATTCATTTTAATAGTGCCAAATTGAATTATTACTTGTGTATATAATATGCTGAAATGAATTGAGCATGGGAGCAGTATTCACAAGCCTGAAATGATCGAGTTTCGACGTCCGAAAGTCCCGTACGAATCTTAAGAATAGTTAGGATACATATGTCATGACATAGGATTCTGATATGTGTTTTCGTGTAAGACCACGTCTGGGATGTTGGCATCGACCTGTGTTTACGTGTAAGACCCTATCTAGGACAGTGGCATCGATATGTGATTACATGTAAGACCACGTCTGGGACGTTGGCATTGTACGAGCTTTTCAACTATCTGAGTATCCTTATTAATTTCGAATGGTTCAACGGGCATTATCGAGCTAAAATCGTATGTGAAAACGAACTAAAAGATTCAGGTTCGTGCTATATTATATGAATATAAAAGTAAGGTAAGTATTTGTGATTGAGATGAATATATGAATTAGTTATGATGAAAGGGAAATACGTGCACTTGGCTATTGATGTTATAATGTTAATGTAAATGTAATAATATTTGAGGTTGCAAACATAATAGATGTACATTTGGTTAAGTATGTTTTGATTTGGCTAGTTGACTAATTGTAAATGTTTATTTGTACATTATTTGCTTATGACTTACTAAGCTATGATAGCTTACTTTGTGTGTATGTTTGTTCATTGTTTTATAGATTATTAAAGCAACGTGAAGCTCGGGGATCGTCGAGGATCATCACCACACTATCGAACTATATTTTGGTACCTTTTGAGAATGTATATATTAAAGTATGGCATGTACAGTCTAGAGAACTTGAAATATGTTTTGTGATATGTAAGAATAGCCATGTGAAATGGCTAGTTAATAGATGTGTTTATGAATGAGTTTTGTTCATGCTTATTGATGCATAAGTTGGTAAGTTTTAATGTGATCATAAGTAGCTAAATGAAATGGTACATATATAGGTGAGTTCATGGTTGATTTTGGATATGCAAATGATGAGAAATTGCTATGAATTGAATTGGTTAGATGAAGTAATAGTTATATTCTTGATGTATAATTGATACTTGAAATTGATATGTTTGAGTTAGATTTGCATACAAAATGAATGATGATGTTAAAAGTCAAATCATGCATGTTTTGGTATGATTTGGATGCCTTTGAGGTATGAAATTTTATTGGTTTGATGCTTGTAGGTTTGACCCAAAATTTGGGTGGCAAATTGGCCAAGCAAATGGCCTATATTTGCCCACATGGTTGAGCACACGGGCGTGTGCCTCGACCGTGTACCTTAAGATTGTAATTCGAATCAAGTCAGTCTCATACACGGGCCTAACACACGGGAGTGTGACAGGCCGTGTGAATTAAGTCAGTGTTGCCCACGGGTCAAGCATACGAGTTTGTCTTCGGCTGTGTGGACGAACCAGTATGTATGCCCTGCTTTGCCACAGCTTGGGCAGACGGGTGTGTCTGATGCCGTGTGAGGCACATGGCCTACCCACACGGGCGTGTGACCTCTGTAACTTTGAAATTGTTAAATTTTCAGAAAAATTTTGTATGTGCTTAGTTTAGTCCCGATCCTTTCCCAATGCATGTTGAAGGTCTCGTGGACCTCTGTAACTTTGAAAATGCTAAATTTAAAAAAAAAAATTTATGTGCTCGGTTTAGTCCCGACCCTTTTCCAATGCATGTTTAAGGTCTCGTGGACCTTTTAAAGGGACTCTTTATTAATGATTTGATATGATATGATGGGGTGTTACATTTTATTGGTATTAGAGCACAGTTTAGTCGATTCTAGGACCAACGTAGCGTGTGTGAGTCTAGCTATATATGCCATATTTATAAACTACGATAGTGTGATGATTCCTGGTAATTGAAATTTTTTTCGTATAGTAAATGGATCCCGATCGAGCCGTAGCAGATGATGTAGAAAGTAATGCGCCCGCTCCTTCTCAGGGGGCAACGTCGGCTGATTCTAGGCCAATTTCGAGTGGTCATGAGAGTGAGGCTAAACAAGCCTTTCATTAGATTATGAACGAATGGTTTACACAGTACATTTGTACAAATCCGGCTATTCCACAACCTTCTACCCCACCGATTCCTCCTCAAATACCTGTTATGCCACAAGTTGTTGATCCAGTGATATTTGTAGTTTTGAGAGATCGGATTACCTGAGAGTACTTTCAGACTGAATTTCGTAAGAAATACATCAGTCAGAGATTCATTGACCAGAAGCACAAAGAATTCCTCGAGTTGAAACAGGTTCGTATGACCGTAACAGAATATGAGCGAGAATTTGTGAGACTTAGTAGATATGCCCGGTAATGTGTATCGACCGAAGCAATAATGTGTAAAAGAATTGAAGACGGATTGAATGAAGACATCAAGCTATTAGTCGGAATTCTTGAAATAAAAGAGTTCGTTGTACTTGTTGAACGAGCGTGCAAAGTTGGAGAGCTCGGAAAAGAGAAAAGAAAAGCTGACTTTGAAGTTAGAGATGCACATAAGAGATTCCCAAGTAAGTCTTTCCAATCAGCATCAAAGAAATTTCGAGATGACTGTAGCCGTTCAAAGGCTACTGCGGGTTATTCTATCGAGATAGACCAGTTGTAAGTTCGAGAGCTACCTCAGTAGCTAGTGTTGGTAATGTCAGATCAATCAACCGGAGTGCAAATATTGTGGTAAACGCATCCCGATAGTTGTAGAATGAATGATTGGGCCTGTTTCAAATGTGGATCATTAGATAATTTCATTCGGGAGTGCCCTAAGTTAGCTGAGCAAAACACAGTACAGAATGTCAGACTGAGTAATACGACATCTCATGGAAGACCACCCAGAAATACGGGTAATGTGAGTGGTATTCAAAAAGGAACTAAAGACACAACTATTAGATCGGAGGCTCGTGCACCTGCCAGAGCTTATGCTATTCGTGCTCGCGAAGAAGCTTCGTCTCTAGATGTGATTATTGGTAGTTTCACTCTCTATGATACTAGTGTTGTTGATTGGTCCTGGTTCGACTCATTCTTATGTATGTGAGACTTTAGTATCCAGTAAGACTTTGCCTGTAGAGTCTACTGAGTTTGTGATTAGAGTATCGAACCCCTTAGGCCGATGTGTCTTAGTTGATAAAGTGTGCAAGAATTGTTCGTTGATGATTCAAGATTCATGTTTTCCAGCTGATTTGATGTTGTTGCCATTCGATGAGTTTGACATAATTTTGGGTATAGATTGGTTAACTTTGCACAATGCTATTGTGAACTGCAAACGAAAGACTATCAATTTGCGATGTTAGAATGATGAGATTATTTGGATTGAGTCTAATGATTTGAATAGCTTACCGGCAGTAATATCTTTGATGTTAGCTCAGAAATATGTGAGCAAGGGTTGTGAAGCTTATTTTGCTTATGTGCTCAATTATAAAGCACCAGAAAAGAAGATTGAATCGGTACTAGTTGTGTGTGAATATCCGGATGTGTTTCTTGAAGAATTACCGGGTTTGCCACCGATCCGAGAGGTAGAGTTTGGTATTGAGTTAATGCTGGGGCCGACTCCAATATCGATAGCTCCATATAAAATGGCACCGACTGAATTAAAAAAATTGAAAGAGCAGTTGCAAGAATTGACTGATAGAGGTTTTGCACTATCCAGTTTTTCTCCCTGGGGTGCACTGGTTTTGTTCATGAAAAAGAAAGATGGAACTATGAGAATGTGTATCGATTGTCGACAGCTGAATAAGGTGACTATAAAGAATAAATATCCTTTGCCATGGATTAACGAATTATTTGATCAGTTGAAAGGGGCTATTGTGTTTTCTAAGATAGATTTGAGATCGGGTTACTATCAGCTTCGAGTTAAAGATTTTGATGTGCCAAAAATTGCTTTCCGAACGAGGTACGAACACTATGAGTTTTTGGTTATGCTTTTCGAACTTACTAATGCACCTGCTGTTTTTATGGACTTAGTGAATCGGATCTTCAGAGAGTATTTGGATCGATTTATGGTTGTGTTCATAGATGACATATTGATCTATTCCCGTGATGAATCCGAGCATGCTGAACATTTGAGATTAGCACTAAAGACTTTGCGTGATAAGCAGTTGTATGCAAAGTTTAGTAAATGTGAGTTCTAGTTACGAGAAGTCAGTTTTTTGGGACATATTTTATCAGCATCGGGTATTCGTGTTGATCCGAACAAGGTTTCGGCTGTACTAGATTGGAAGCCTCCTTGAAATGTACTGAAGTCTGAAGTTTTCTCGGATTAGCTGGTTACTATAGATGGTTTGTAAAAGGTTTCTCTATGATTGCAACCCTGATTACGCGACTACTTCAGAAAGATGTTAAGTTCGAGTGGTCTGAAAAGTGCCAGAAAAGTTTTGATCAATTGAAAGCTTTGTTAATCGAAGCTCCAGTGTTGGTTCAGCCAGAATCGGTAAAGAATTCATTATATATAGTGATGCATCTTTGAATGTTTAACTATGTTTTGATGCAGGAAGGAAAATTTATAGCTTATGCCTTGAGACAGTTTAAAGCCGCATGAAAAGAACTATTCGATGCACGATCTGGAATTGGAAAAAAGGTTTCTCTATGATTGCAACCCTGATTACGCGACTACTTCAGAAAGATGTTAAGTTCGAGTGGTCTGAAAAGTGCCAGAAAAGTTTTGATCAATTGAAAGCTTTGTTAATCGAAGCTCCAGTGTTGGTTCAGCCAGAATCGGGTAAAGAATTCATTATATATAGTGATGCATCTTTGAATGGTTTAAACTATGTTTTGATGCAGGAAGGAAAATTTATAGCTTATGCCTTGAGACAGTTAAAGCCGCATGAAAAGAACTATTCGATGCACGATCTGGAATTGGAAACTATTGTGTTTGCATTAAAAATTTGGTGCCACTATTTGTTTGGTGAGAAATGTCACGTCTATTCCAATCACAAAAGCTTAAAATATTTGATGACTCAAAAAGATTTGAATCTACGACAGCGGAGATGGTTAGAGTTGTTAAAAGATTATGAGCTTGTGATTGACTACCATCTGGGAAGAGCCAATGTTGTTGCTGATGCTTTGAGTCAGAAATTGTTGTTTGCCCTACGTGCGATGAATATTCAGTTGGCCCTATCCGATGATGGTTTGCTAGTAGCTGAGTTAAAAGTGAAACCGTTAGTTATTCAGCAAATTTGTGAGGCTCAGAAAGTTGATAACGAATTGATAGCAAAACAGGCACAATGTGATGCGAATACTGATTAAGAGTTTCAAGTTTTACTGAAGGTTGTTTGAGGTTCAAAGATCGAATGTATGTTCCGAGAAATTCAGATTTGATTCAGATGATTTTGAATGAAGCTCATAGCAGTCGGTTATTTGTTCACCTGGGTAGTACAAAAATGTTTAATGATTTGTAACAACTTTACTGGTGGCCTAGTATGAAACGAGATATCTCTGATTTTTTTTGAGCTGTTTGATTTGTCAGCAAGTCAAAGCTGAGCATCAAGTACCTTCTGTGTTACTTCAGCCGATTATGATACTCGAGTGGAAATGGGACAGAGTCACGATGGGTTTTGTATCGAGTTTGCCCATCGAGTAAGAAAGATGCAATCTGGGTTATTGTGGATAGATTGACTAAATCGGCTCATTTTGTTCCAGTTCGCACAGATTACTCACTTGATAAACTTGCTGAGTTGTATATTTCTCAGATTATAAGATTGCACGGAGTATCTATTTCTATTGTTTCAGATAGAGATTCGAGGTTCACATCGCGGTTTTGGAAGAAATTGCAAGATGCATTAGGTATGAAACTACACTTTAGTACTACTTTCAATCCGCAGACAGATAGTTAGTCTGAACGAATTATTTAGATACTCGAGTTTGAAGGTACATGGGAACGATATTTGCCACTGATTGGATTTGCGTATAATGATAGCTTTCAATCGAGTATCAAAATGGCACCTTATGAGGCTTTGTACGGTCGCAAATGTCGAACACCTTTATATTGGACTGAGCTCAGTGAGAATAAGTTACACAGGGTCGATTTGATCAAAGAGACGGAACAAAAAGTGAAAGTGATTCACGATAGTTTGAAAGCAGCGTCAGATCATCAGAAATTGTATGCAGACTTGAAATGAAAAGATATTGAGTTTCAGATTGGGGAAAAAGTGTTTTTGAAAGTCTCACAGTGGAAGAAAATACTCCGATTTGGTCATAAAGGCAAATTGAGTCCGAGATTTATTGGGCCGTATGAGATTATCGAGCGTATCGGGCTGGTTGCTTACAAACTGTTGTTACCACCTGAATTGGAAAAGACCCATAACATATTCCATGTTTCAATGCTTCGACGATATCGATCCGACCAATCACATGTAATTTCTCCATCTGAGATTGAGATTCGATTTGATATGACATACGAGGAAGAACCGATCCGAATATTAGATCTTGAGATGAAAGAAATGACAACTAAGAAAATTTCTTTAGTAAAAGTCTTATGGCATCGACACAGGGTTGAAGAAGCTACTTGGGAGCCCGAGGATGTCATGAGAGAACTTTACCCTAACCTATTCGCCGGTAAGATTTTTGGGGACGAAAATCCCTAAGGGGGGAGAATCGTAACAGTCCGTTTAGAGCCTGGTTGGAATGGTGGTTTCAGACCACAGATCCGAGTCAGAAAAATATTTTAATATTATTTACTGTGTTTATTGTATGTGAATTGACATGTGTAAAATTTTCGTGATTTAATTTATCCGTTTTTGTGCTTAATTTGATAAAAGGACCAAATTGAGTAAAATGCAAAATTAGCATCGCATGTGTTAAAAGTACCTATATGCTATTTCTTTATAAATGTGAAGTCCTTCTGTTATAAATAAACCATAAAAGGGTGAGTGGACAAAGATGGGCATCCATTATGTGTTTATTAATGTTTTTAACCAAGGATATTTTAGTAAACTAATAATTAAGCCAAATTAAATAAAACAAAGCCATTTTCCCTCATTATCATCATCTAGCCGAATTTGAAGAAGAACAAGAAAGCTTATATGTTCACTTAGGGTTCAGCACTTGTGAGTTTCAATTAGTAAGTGTTTTGAGCTCGATTTTTAATATTTTTATGTTTTTGTGATCGTTGCTTCGAGTACTAGCTAGCCCATGTCTTGATTTTGGAATTTGATGATGATTTTGTGTTTTGCCATTGTTGAAAGCTTATGTTTTTCTTGTTTGATGGTGGAAAATAAAAGATATGTGATAGATTTATATGTTGTCTTTGGATCTTTGATGAATTTGAGTAATTTTGGCTAAATTGTGAAAATGTTATTTTGAAGGTGTAATATCCTGGATTATAGCTTATGCATTAATACTAAATTATATGAAATAGCATGCCTATGTGTGTTGTGAATGAGTATTATGAATTTTGTGAACCTTAGTGTGTAGGTGAATACTTTAGAAATTGTTCGATTTTAAGTTTAAAAGAGGGAGCTAGTCTGATAAGGCCTTAAGAGAAATAGTGGAGGATTTATGACACAAAAATGGGCTTGTCTAAGTGGCTTGGAGGCGCCACTTAAGGCTTGGTAAGTGACGCCATATGCAGGGTGTAAGGGCTTGAGTTCGAGCTGCATGCGAAGCAAAGAGGAGTTTTATTTTGCTGCATGGATGAGCAGTGATGGACGGAATGGGGACTTCATTTAGATGAGGATTACTCTTTTAAAATTCAGCTAGGATAGAAGATAATTGTGGTTTTAATTTAATTATCTTATATGGGAAGATAAGAGATAAAGTAGGAGAAATATGAGGAAGCCGATAAGAGGGAAGAGAGTTGGCCGGCCAAGGGAATGCTTTGGATGGTATTTTCGGCTTTGGTAGTAGTAGGAAGGGTGTGCCGAAATTCATTCTTTTCTCATCTTTCATCTTGAGCTGAATTTTGGTTAAGCCTCACCAACACTTTCTTTTCTTTTCTCCTCTCAAGTCTTTCTTTCTTTCCCACTCTAGCCGAATCATACTTGAGCCTCCATATCATTCTTTGCCATCTTTTTCTCTCATTACCACTACTGTTAATCAAAAGCCGAATTTCCCTAGTGTTCTTCCAAAGCCGAATATACAAGTGTCTCCTAGCCGACTATTCCTTAAGCCTCAAAGCCAAATCTATGTGGTGTCAGGCAAGGTGCTGTCGATTTCTGTAGGAAGGGTAAGGATCTATTGTCGTTTTATTTTCTTTCTTTAAGCCAAAGTTAAGACTCTAATGCCATTTATGTTCCTTGGCTGAAACTATAGAGGAGGTTTCGGGATTTGGCCTATTGTCGACTACAAAGGAGGAAGGTTTCAGGATTATAAGGATCTAAGGTAAGTCGTGTGTGGTTTTTGGCCAAGGGCCATTTTATTGTGTTTAAGTGTTAGAACCGAATCTAACATGTATCTATAGGGATCTCGGCATCATCAAGAGCAAGTAACAATTTTCGGGATTTGGAATCGCAAGGTAAGGAGGTGTTTATATTCGGCCATAATGGTTATCATGTTAGCCGAATCTGACTATGGTTATTTAGGGACAGTCGACAGTGGTATACAAGGATTTCGGGATTTAAATCCATTAGGGAAGTGTACATGTATATTCGGCCAAGGCCATACTTAAGGATTTCGATCTATTTCTTAAATGTTCAAAAGCCGGAACTAACCAAGTTCAGTGATCTAGTGTTGGCCGATTGCAAGGAAGAAATATCACAAAATTTCGGGATTTGATTAGTAATCAAATCGGCAACAAGGTAAGACTTTGGTTGCGATAAATCCTTCGGGATTTGATCTTATAGCCGAATAGGCTTTTTGCTAAAATACTAAGTGTTGGCCGAATGTAGGAATTAAGGATCTAAAGCATTAGATCGGGTTTTCGGGATTTCAATAAAGCGTTAATACCAGGTGTGTACCCCACACTAATTCTTAATAGATTTACGGTTTAAATTATTATATGTATGAATAAGAATGTGAAAGATATGGCTTAAGATACCATTCAATGGTATGGCATATTCAGGTACGTTATTCTTTAAAGCTATGTTAATAATGTTACGAATACCTGTTATGACACATATGTGAATATTGATAAGAATGTGGAATTAAGAATAGGGTATAGTCTTTGCATGGTTTGTATGACATGGGCATATGGGTGATATGTTAAAGGGGAAGTGATCTGGTGGTTTTATACCACAATATCTGAATGTGGTGACTTATGTCACATAATCTGAATGTGGTGACTTACGTCACAAAATATTATCTGGTGGCTATGCCACGAATTTATAAGGGCGATGTGCCAGTCGACTGCAGCGGCTGCCTTCGATGATGTGTAGCGGATGGAGGGTCAACTTAGTAGTCTCCACGGTGTGATGGTTGGTACGGGTGATGTGTAGCGGATGGTATCTAGGTTTGGGTTCGGGATTGCATCATTATGTTTAATTACTATATGTATATGTATGATCTGATATGCTTGAATCGTTAGGACTTAGTGTTGGTTGTTACACACTGAGTCTGTTTGACTCACCCCGTTGTGGGAAATCTTTTCAGGTGACACTCAGTAGATGGACCGGGTCGGCAGGAGCTTAGTGGTGGCCATGCTCAGCACGAGATTATTTTATTTGGACTTTTTATTTTAAGTACTTGAATTTATTTTGGGTTTTGTTTTGATGTAATAAGGCCACTAGTATGAACTGTTTATGCCTGCATTTTAACTATTTTATTATGGTGTGAGTTTTTATCAAATTAAAGTTTAAGCAACTTTTCTTTAAAATAAATCTTCAAATGTTTTGACACCTAAATACAAATGATTTTCAATTTAAATAGTAAACTCTAACGACTCGACTTTTACCGGTAACTTATAAGTTTTGAAATATAACAATAAAGTTTAACAAAACGAAATCTTTAAAAATAATGTTGTTTTCAATTTGAACCCAAATCCAAATTTTTATCTAGAATCACTCAAAGTTTTCCAAAGAAATAAACAAGTTTGAATTGTTTTTCTCGAGGAACATACCAGATCTGGTCGAGGCTCGTGGGTCAGGTTTGGGGTGTTTCAGCTTGGTATCAGAGCCCAGTTTTAAAACTCTCGGCCTTGGGTTTAAAGCCCACAACATTTTCAAATCGAGCCCAAATAAGTTTTATGAAAATCTTTTTGGAATTGAGCAGGTTTTTCTGGCATGGCACCTAAGTCTCCGACCCGAAGTCCACCAGGTAAGTACCCCTATCTATTGTGTGATTTATAGTCTGATTGTAGAAAGGGTATAAATGGAACGTAGATTAGTATATTAAGTACTTGACCTGTAGGACTAGTTTACCCCAACAAGTACATAAAACTTTAATGCCTAATTAAACAAACCTGTGACTAAGTCGCCGAGTTAGGGTGTGGCAACCATTGTGCGCATGTCTAGGATTGGTTTCAGTGGGAGCCTGGTATTTAAGCAGTCCTAGAGACTCACCTCCTCTCCACTCGAATCCTACCTGGTGCGTAGTGACAGTTCACCCTAACCAAGAGGATTTATTCACGGGCTAAACTCAATAACTAAAACCCGAAAGGGACTAGCCGTATTTTTATAAAAACCCTAGTTTTAAAATCCTCAAATTACCCTTTTGATTTGTAAAAACTATTCTATAAAATTTTTTTGAGATATTCCCGATTTACAAAATTACTTAAATACCCCTGGTTGTAAAATTACTAAAATGCCCCTGGCTTGGAAAATTTTTATTACCGTACTACCCTCGACTTTTACTAAGATATTTTTCAAAATACTAGAAACCTCTATTTTTGCAAAATAATAAGATACCCTGATTTGGAAAATTTACGAAATTATCCCTGGTTTATGAAATTACCAAAATAACCCTGATTTCCAAAACTTCTGCCATACCTTTGATTTGAGAAAATTTTCAAAAATACCCTAGAGTTTTGAAATTTCAAAGTTCCCTGGTTTATTAAAATTTTCAAATTGACCCCGATTTATTACCAAAATACCCTGTAGGACAAATGACGAAAATACCCCTGGGATAGGAACAGACAAAAATGTTCGAATGTTTGTGTGATAGATACTATTGAATGTGTGTATTTCTCTGAATTAGGGTAGAAAACTTGAAATGAGAACTCTGAATGATCGAAAGAACTACTATTAAGCTTTTGTCATAAAATTTTTCGCGGATAAACAGTGGAACAAATACTAATACATAAAATTTCTTAAATCAGATTAAAGCGCGATCATAGACATGAGCTCTAGGGGACGTGGTCGTAATGTGCGAGGACGTGCTAGAGGCAGAATGACTGTGTCGGAACCCGTTAGATCGGGTCAAGGGTCTGAAAATGAGGTACCACCACCACCCTCACCACCAGCTGTTGGTGTTGAGCAGCAAGATCAGACGGGGGATGATGCTGTATCGCAGGCGGTGCTGCGAGTTCTGGAAATAGTGGCTGGAGCCGGTGGAAATATGAGAGCTCGAAAATCTATACCCGAGCGACTCCGAGCCAATGGAGCTGAGGTGTTCCGTGGCGTATCTGGTGTGGCACCCAGTACTGCTGAGTATTGGTTGGAGGCGATCGAACGGATTATGGATGAGCTGGATCTGACTGCTGAAGAGAAAGTGAAAGGAATGGTGTCGCTACTTCGTGATGAGTCATATCAATGGTGGCTCACAGTTCGGGATGGTGCTACAGCTGAGGAACTCACTTGGGAGTATGTTAAGACGGCATACTAGAAGAAGTATGTTGGTACTCATTATATAGATGCGCAGAGGAAGGCATTTCTGGGGCTGGTTCAAGGGAACAAGTTCGTGGCAGAGTACGAGGCTGAATTCCTAAGATTGAGCCGGTATGCTCGAGGAATCGTGGCCACGGAGCATGAACGGTGTGTCCGGTTTGAGGACGGACTGAGGGATGATCTGAGGTTATTGATAGCTCCGCAACAAGAGCAGGAATTTGCTGTGTTGGTAGAGAAGGCTAAGGTAGCCGAAGGAATTAAGGACTCTGTGAGGCAGAACACGGACCGGAATAAGCAGAAGAGAGGCTTTGGACCATCAGGATCGTCTGAGAATATTCAAAAGAGGCCTAGAGTTGATGGGCCGCGTGGTCAGCAGGCTGCGACAGGAGTGCAGTATCGTACCTGTGACCAGTGTGGAAAGAAGCACTTGGGAGAGTGTTGGAAGAAGACAGGAGGATGCTTTAAGTACGGGTCTAAGGATCATATGATTAAGGACTGTCCTATGAAACTGGATGGGAATCGACCAGCAGCTCAGGGTTTTAATCAGGCTGGAAGAGGCGGACAACAGCCTCAGCGAGGTCGTGGTCCGAATGGTAGAGGAAATGGTGCTGGAAGAGGACGTGGAACACCTGGCAGAGGTGTTAGTAATACAGAGGCAAGACAGCCGGGCTTGGTATATGCAGTTCGTCGTAGGGAAGATGGAGACGCGCCGGACGTCATAACCGATACGTTCCTTGTATTTGGCAAGCCTTACTTTGCTTTGATTGATGTGGGCTCGACCCATTCTTATGTTGCATGTAGAGTAGTGGAAACTCTAGGCATAGCCTCTGAACTATCTGATAGGGAGATGACTGTAGTAAGCCCATTAGGTCAAACTGTAGTGGTGAATAAGATGTTTCAGAAAGTACCTTTAAAGATTCAAGGTGCAGTATTCCCTGCCGACTTAATGGAACTACCTTTCGGAGAATTCGATCTCATACTTGGCATGGACTGGCTAGTGGAGCATCGAGCTATATTGGATTGTGCTGCTAAGCGAATGAAGTTAAGGACTGCAGAGGATGAGGCAGTAATTATGATAGGAGAAAGAAGAAACTACTTGTCTAACGTAGTTTCAGCACTAAAGGCTGATAAGATGGTTCGGAAAGGATGCAAGGAATTCTTGGCTTTCGTTAGTGCGTTGGACGCAAAGGAAGAGGGCGTTAGTGGAGTTCGAACAGTAAGGGATTTTGTGGATGTCTTTCCAGAGGAGTTACCTGGAATACCCCCGGATAGGGAGGTGGAGTTTGGAATTGACTTGCTACCTGGAACAGCTCCTGTGTCAATCGCTCCGTACAGAATGGCACCCAAGGAGTTGGTTGAGCTCAAGGCTCAAATCCAAGAGTTACTTGATCGTGGGTTTATTCGACCCACTGTGTCTCCATGGGGAGCACCAGTCTTGTTTGTGAAGAAGAAGGACGGAACTACGCGTATGTGCATAGATTATCGTCAGTTGAATAAGCTGACTATCAAGAACAAGTACCCTTTTCCGAGGATTGACGACTTGTTCAATCAGCTTAAGGGGGCAGCGGTTTTCTCGAAGATAGATCTAAGGTCTGGATATCATCAGCTTAAGGTGAAGGAAGTGGATATCCATAAGACAGCTTTCCGGACAAGGTATGGGCATTTTGAGTTCGTAGTAATGCCGTTTGGTTTGACGAACGCCCCAGCCACGTTCATGGATATGATGAACCGGGTTTTTCAACCATACTTGGATAGGTTCGTCGTTGTGTTCATTGACGACATCTTAGTGTATTCCAAGTCTGAAGAGGAATATGATGAGCATCTCCGGATAGTGTTGCAAGTGTTAAGAGAGAAGAAGCTCTATGCCAAATTCAGCAAGTGTGAATTTTGGCTTAAGGAAGTTGCGTTCTTAGGACATGTAGTGTCTACAGAAGGAATAAAGGTGGATCCTAGGAATATTGAGGCGGTGCTAGATTGGAAACCACCTAAGTCAGTGGCTGAGGTTCGTAGTTTCTTGGGTTTGGCAGGTTACTACAGAAGGTTCGTAGAAGGGTTCTCATCAATAGCCGCACCTTTGACGAAGTTGTTGAGAAAGGAAGTACCTTTCTTATGGACAGAAAAGCAACAGGAGAGCTTTGAGAAGCTTAAGAGGGTCTTGACTGAAGCTCCAATTTTGATTCAGCTGGAGGCAGGGAAGGATTTTGTGGTGTATTGCGACGCTTCTCATATCGGATTAGGATGTGTTCTGATGCAAGACGGGAAAGTAGTCGCTTATGCATCTCGACAATTAAGGCCACACGAGGTTAACTACTCGACTCATGATTTGGAATTGGCGGCGGTGGTCTTTGCTCTTAAGGTGTGGAGACACTATCTTTATTAAGAAAAGTCAGTGATCTACACAGACCACAAAAGCCTTAAGTATCTGTTGACCCAGAAGGTGTTGAACCTGAGACAGCGAAGGTGGGTGGAATTATTGAAGGATTATGATTATTCCATAGAGTATCATCCGGGCAAGGCAAATGTAGTGGCGGATGCCCTAAGTCGGAAGGTAGTGTCGAATCTGAGGGCAATGTTTGGACATCTGAGCTTGTATGATGATGGAAGTCTGCTGGCAGAGCTGCAAGTGAAGCCGACGTGGTTGAATGAAGTGAAAGAGGGACAGTTGGTTGATGATGATCTAAGTGCTAAGCTATGGCAAGTGCAGAGTGGGGAGTTGGAAGATTATAGTATTAATGACGAGGGAGTTTTGTGTTTCAAGGGTAAGGTCTGTATGCCTAAGAATGAGGAGTTGAGGCAGAGGATTCTTCAGGAATCGCACAGTAGCCCTTATGCTATGCATCCTGGAGGTAGTAAGTTGTACCGAGATCTAAGGGAACTGTTTTGGTGGCTTGGTCTTAAGCGGGAAGTTACCGAATTTGTAGGGAAATTCTTAACGTGTCAGCAAGTTAAGGCTGAACACCAAGTTTCGTCAGGATTGCTTCAGCCAATAAAGATTCCACAGTGGAAGTGGGAGAGAATCACCATGGACTTCGTTAGTGGGTTTCCCCTTATGCCTACTAAGAAGGACTCGGTGTGGGTGATAGTGGATCGATTGACAAGGTCCGCGCATTTCATTCCAGTGCGGATTGATTATTCTTTGCAGAAGTTGGCAAAGTTATATGTGGCGGAGATTGTAAGGTTGCATGGAGTTCCGGTATCAATCATTTCGGATAGGGACCCAAGGTTTACTTCTCGGTTCGGGAAAGCACTACATCAAGCTTTAGGCACCAGATTGGACTTCAGTACGGCTTTTCATCCACAGTCGGACGGTCAGTCTGAGCGAGTAATCCAAGTGTTAGAGGATATGCTGAGAGGATGTGTGATAGACTTCAGAGGATGTTGGGAAGAATATTTGCCTTTAGCAGAATTTGCATACAACAACAACTATCAAGCTAGTATTCGGATGGCACCGTATGAAGCGCTGTATGGCCAGAAGTGTCGCACTTCTACGTGTTGGACGGAGTTAGGGGAACGCCGAGTTTTGGGTCCAGAGATTGTGGCCGAATCCGAGGAGAAGGTTGAGGTAATTCGAGCACGGTTAAAGGAGGTATCTGATAGACAGAAGTCGTACGCGGACCTCAAGCGAAAGGAAATAGAATTTGATGTGGGAGATCAAGTGTTTCTTAAGGTGTCGCCTTGGAAGAAGGTAATGAGATTTGGTCGTAAAGGGAAGTTGAGTCCAAGGTTTATAGGACCTTATCGGGTATTGAAGCGAGTTGGATCAGTGGCATACCAGTTAGAGTTGCCACCGGAGTTGAAGCAGATGCACGATCAGATCCATCTCATGTAGTACCGGTTGAAGAGGTGGAGCTAAGGCCAGATTTGTCCTACGAGGAAGAACCGAAGATCAGTTCCTTTAGTCAAAGTATTATAACGTAATCATGGATCGGAAGAAGCTTCGTGGGAGCCGGAAGAAGCAATGCAACAGCAATACCCTCACTTATTTTTGCCAGGTAATTTCGAGGACAAAATTATTTTAAGGGGGGTAGAATTGTAATATCTTGGATTACAGCTTATGCATTAATACTAAATTATATGAAATAGCATGCCTATGTGTGTTGTGAATGAGTATTATGAATTTTGTGAACCTTAGTGTGTAGGTGAATACTTTAGAAATTGTTCGATTTTAAGTTTAAAAGAGGGAGTTAGTCTGATAAGGCCTTAAGAGAAATAGTGGAGGATTTATGACACAAAAATGGGCTTGTCTAAGTGGCTTGGAGGCGCTACTTAAGGCCTGGTAAGTGACGCCATATGCAGGGTGTAAGGGCTTGAGTTCGAGCTGCATGGGAAGCAAAGAGGAGTTTTATTTTGCTGCATGGATGAGCAGTGATGGACGGCATGGGGACTTCATTTAGATGAGGATTACTCTTTTAAAATTCAGCTAGGATAGAAGATAATTGTGGTTTTAATTTAATTATCTTATATGGGAAGATAAGAGATAAAGTAGGAGAAATATGAGGAAGCCGATAAGAGGGAAGAGAGTTAGCCGGCCAAGGGAATGCTTTGAATGGTATTTTCGGCTTTGGTAGTAGTAGGAAGGGTGTGCCGAAATTCATTCTTTTCTCATCTTTCATCTTGAGCCGAATTTTGGTTAAGCCTCACCAACACTTTCTTTTCTTTTCTCCTCTCAAGTCTTTCTTTCTTTCCCACTCTAGCCGAATCATACTTGAGCCTCCATATCATTCTTTGCCATTTTTTCTCTCATTACCACTACTGTTAATCAAAAGCCGAATTTCCCTAGTGTTCTTCCAAAGCCGAATATACAAGTGTCTCCTAGCCGACTATTCCTTAAGCCTCAAAGCCGAATCTCTGTGGTGTCAGGCAAGGTGCTGTTAATTTCTGTAGGAAAGGTAAGGATCTATTGTCGTTTTATTTTCTTTCTTTAAGCCAAAGTTAAGACTCTAATGCCATTTATGTTCCTTGGCCGAAACTATAGAGGAGGTTTCGGGATTTGGCCTATTGTTGACTACAAAGGAGGAAGGTTTCGGGATTATAAGGATCTAAAGTAAGTCGTGTGTGGTTTTCGGCCAAGGGCCATTTTATTGTGTTTAAGTGTTAGAACCGAATCTAACATGTATCTATAGGGATCTCGGCATTATCAAGAGCAAGTAACAATTTTCGAGATTTGGAATCGCAAGGTAAGGAGGTGTTTATATTTGGCCATAGTGGTTATCATGTTAGCCGAATCTGACTATGGTTATTTAGGGACAGTCGACAGTGGTATACAAGGATTTCGGGATTTAAATCCATCAGGTAAGTGTACATGTATATTCGGCCAAGGCCATACTTAAGGATTTCGATCTATTTCTTAAATGTTCAAAAGCCGGAACTAACCAAGTTCAGTGATCTAGTGTTGGCCGATTGCAAGGAAGAAATATCACGAAATTTCGGGATTTGATTAGTAATCAAATCGGCAACAAGGTAAGACTTTGGGTGCGATAAATCCTTCGGGATTTGATCTTATAGCCGAATAGGCTTTTTGCTAAAATACTAAGTGTTGGCCGAATGTAGGAATTAAGGATCTAAAGCATTAGATCGGGTTTTCGGGATTTCAATAAAGCGTTAATACCAGGTGTGTACCCCACACTAATTCTTAATAGATTTACGGTTTAAGTTATTATATGTATGAATAAGAATGTGAAAGATATGGCTTAAGATACCATTCAATGGTATGGCATATTCAGGTACGTTATTCTTTAAAGCTATGTTAATAATGTTACGAATACCTGTTATGACACATATGTGAATATTGATAAGAATGTGGAATTAAGAATAGGGTATAGTCTTTGCATGGTTTGTATGACATGGGCATATGGGTGATATGTTAAAGGGAAGTGATCTGGTGGTTTTATACCACAATATCTGAATGTGGTGACTTATGTCACATAATCTGAATGTGGTGACTTACGTCACAAAATATTATCTGGTGGCTATGCCACGAATTTATAAGGGCGATGTGCCAGTCGACTGCAGCGGCTGCCTTCGATGATGTGTAGCGGATGGAGGGTCAACTTAGTAGTCCCTACGGTGTGATGGTTGGTACGGGTGATGTGTAGCGGATGGTATCTAGGTTTGGGTTCGGGATTGCATCATTATGTTTAATTGCTATATGTATATGTATGATCTGATATGCCTGAATCGTTAGGACTTAGTGTTGGTTGTTACACACTGAGTCTGTTTGACTCACCCCGTTGTGGGAAATCTTTTCAGGTGACACTCAGTAGATAGACCGGGTCGGCAGGAGCTTAGTGGTGGCCATGCTCAGCACGAGATTATTTTATTTGGACTTTTTATTTTAAGTACTTGAATTTATTTTGGGTTTTGTTTTGATGTAATAAGGCCACTAGTATGAACTGTTTATGCCTGCATTTTAACTATTTTATTATGGTGTGAGTTTTTATCAAATTAAAGTTTAAGCAACTTTTCTTTAAAATAAATCTTCAAACGTTTTGACACCTAAATACAAATGATTTTCAATTTAAATAGTAAACTCTAACGACTCGACTTTTACCGGTAACTTATAAGTTTTGAAATATAACAATAAAGTTTAACAAAACGAAATCTTTGAAAATAACGCTGTTTTCAATTTGAACCCAAATCCAAATTTTTCTCTAGAATCACTCAAAGTTTTCCAAAGAAATAAACAAGTTTGAATCGTTTTTCTCGAGGAACATACCAGATCTGGTCGAGGCTCGTGGGCCGAGTTTGGGATGTTTCAGAAGGACTAAAATGTAAAATAAATGAAATGTGTGGACTTATATGAGTATAAAGTACATTCGGCCAAGCTATAGTGTAGTTCAATTTTGAATATTTTGTATTTTGTAAAATAGGGACTAAAATGTCAAAAATGTAAATTATAGGGGCTTAAGTGCAAAATGCCTAAATTTTGTGTTGTGGGTTGAATTGAATGTGTTATTAAATAATTAAATTTGAATTTATTTAGATTAAGAACGAAAGAAAACGGACTTAGATCGGGGAAAATCAAAAGTAGATGAGTAGTCGATTTCATCTGTCATTATCCGAGGTAAGTTCATAAGTAAATAAATATCGATAAATTCTATTGTATTCATTTTATTAGTGCCAAATTGAATTATTACTTGTGAATTTAATATGCTAAAATGAATTGAGCATGGGAGCAGTATTCACGAGCCTGGAATGATCGAGTTTCGACGTCCGAAAGTTCTGTACAAATCTTAGGAATAGTTAGGATACGTATGTCATGACATAGGATTCTGATATGTGCTTTCGTGTAAGATCACGTCTGGGACGTTGGCATCGACCTGTGTTTACGTGTAAGACCATGTCTGGGACATTCGCATAGTATTTGATTCGTATAAGACCCTGCCTGGGACAGTGGCATCGATATGTGGTTACATGTAAGACCACGTCTAGGATGTTGGCATTGTACGAGCTTTCCAACTATCCGAGTATCCTTATTAATTTCGAATGGTTCAACGGGTATTATCGAGCTAAAATCGAATGTGAAAACGAACTAAAAGATTCAGGTAGTGCTATATTATATGAATATGAAATTAAGGTAAGTATTTGTGATTGAGATGAATATATGAATTAGTTATGATAAAAGGGAAATTTATATGTGATATTTAGTATATGTGCACTTGGCTATTGATGTTATAATGTTAATGTAAATGTGATAATATTTGAGGTTGCAAACATAATAGGTGTACATTTGGTTAAGTATATTTTGATTTGGCTAGTTTACATATTGTAAATGTTTATTTGTACATTATTTGCTTATGACTTACTAAGCTATGATAGCTTACTTTGTGTGTATGTTTGTTCATTTTTTATAGATTATTAAAGCTACGTGAAGCTCGGAGATTGTCGAGGATCATCACCACACTATCGAACTATATTTTGGTACCTTTTGAGAATGTATATATTAAAGTATGTCATGTATAGTCTAGAGAACTTAGAATATGTCTTGTGATATGTAAGATTAGCCATGTGAAATAGCTAGTTAATGGATGTGTTTATGAATGAGTTTTGTTCATGCTTATTGATGCATAAGTTGGTAAGTTTTAATGTGCTCATAAGTAGCTAAATAAAATGGTACATATATAGGTGAGTTCATGGTTGATTTTGGATATGCAAATGATGAGAAATTACTATGAATTGAATTGGTTAGATGAAGTAATAGTTATATGTTCTTTATGTATAATTGATACTTGAAATTGATATGTTTGATTTAGATTTGCATTTAAAACGAATGATGATGTTAAGAGTTAAGTCATGCATGTTTTGGTATGATTTGGATGCCTTTGAGGTATGAAATTTTATTGGTTTGATGCTTGTAGGTTTGACCCAAAATTTGGGTGGAAAATTGGCCAAGCAAATGGCCTATATTTGCCCACACGGTTGAGCACACGGGCATGTGCCTGGACCGTGTCCCTTAAGATTGTAATTCGAATCAAGTCAGTCTCGCACACGGGCCAGACACACGGGCATGTGACAGGCCGTGTGAATTAATTTAGTTTGCCCATGGGTCAAGCACATGGGCGTGTCTTCGGCCGTGTGGAGAAGTCAGTATGTATGCCCTGCTTTGCCACGGTTTGGACAGACGGGTGTGTCTGATGCCGTATGAGGCACACAGCCTACCCACACGGGCGTGTGACCTCTTTAACTTTGAAGATGTTAAATTTTTAGAAAAATTTTATATGTGCTCGGTTTAGTCCCGAACCTTTTGCAATGCATGTTGAAGGTCTCGTAGACATTTTATAGGGACTCTTTGATAATGATTTGATATGATATGATGATAGTGTATGTTATATTTGTGAAATGACTGTAAAAGTTCCAAAATGTCCTATAATAGCCCGGTTTAGACCCTATTCAGAATAGTGGTTTCGGGACCACAAATTCGAGGTTGAAAAAATATTTTAATATTATTTTCTATGTTTATAGTATGTGATTGAGCATGTGTGAAGATTCTGTGTGAAATTTTTTTCGTTTGTGTACCGAATTATAAAAAACGGGCTTAATCACATAAAATGCAAAAGCTGTGTGCTGATTGTTAAAGTGCTTAAACCGTCATGGCTTCTTAAATAGAAGGTCCTTATGTTGTTACTATTCTATATGCTAAATGGATGGACAAAAATGCCTAAGGTTAGTGGAATTTTAAATGAACTAATAAAAGGGCAAAATGGTAAATGGTGTATTAATGTTAATATATGAAAATAAAACAAAAGAATAGTGGAAGTGTTCATCTTTGTCCACCGAAAATTGAAAGGAAATAAAAGAAAAAGAGATAGCTGGGTTCAGCCATGGTTTCTCTTTGATTCATGTATGTGTTTTGGTTTGTTTTTGATGATTTCTACGTTTCTGTGATCATTGCTTTGTGTTCTATCAAACCCATGCTTTAATTTTAGAATTTGATGAAGATTTTGAGATGTGCCATTGATGAATATGTGAGCTTTGTGATGATAGTTGGTGGAATATGAAAGTTTAATGTTGGGTTAACATCGTTTGTATTTGAATTTTTGATGAAATTGGCTATTTTGGGTTAAATTGTGAAAATGAGAAATCAAATGACTAAAATGTGAAATAAATGAAATATATGGGCTTTTATGAGCATAAGGAAAGTTCGGCTAGGCATGTGTGAAGTGAAATTATGTGAATTTGATGATTTTATAAAATAGGGACTTAAGTGTCGAAATGTGAAAATGTGAGGGCTATTTTGTAAAATGCCCTAAATATGTGTGTTTGGACTAAATTGAATGATTTGGTGATTGAATGAGCTAAATTTGAATATGTATAGATCAAGAAAAGAGGGATTTGGATCGAGATCGAGGCAAAGATAAAGTGCTCGATTAATTGATTTGTTTTGTTATTTCGACGTCTGAGGTAAGTTCGTGCAAAATACGAATCGTTTAAATTCATATCTATGTCTTATGAAATGAATGAATGTATGGTTATTGAATTAGAAACGCTATATGTGGAATTGAGAAATGTGGCACTAAGTGTGCGTAATTAGAATTGGGACAATGGTGAATAGCACTGTGTGTGCGAAGTAAAGGAAGCCTCGGCTATATTGTTTGGCACTGTGTGTGCGATATCGAGTTAAATTCGGGTTAATATAAAGGTATTAAATGTGCTATGATATTTAAGCTTCAGCTAAGAAAGTGACACTAAGTGTGGTACTAAATCGAATGAATAATGAAGAATGACCGAAATGTGGTATCGAGCACTGAGTAACAAGAATTATAGTTAACTAAGTGTTGGAAAAGGTATGTACGAAACCTATGTGGTTGATGATTTGATATGATTTTATGAGATAGGGACTTAAGCGTCGAAATGTGAAAATGTGAGGGCTATTTTGTAAAATGCCCTAAATATGTGTGTTTGGACTAAATTGAATGATTTGGTGATTGAATGAGATAAATTTGAATATGTATAGATCAAGAAAAGAGGGATTTGGATCGAGATCGAGGCAAAGATAAAGTGCTCGATTAATTGACTTGTTTTGTTATTTCGACGTCAGAGGTAAGTTCGTGTATAATACGAATTGTTTAAATTCATATCTATGTGTTATGAAATGAATGAATGTATGGTTATTGAATTAGAAATGCTATATGTGGAATTAAGAAATGTGGCACTAAGTGTGCGTAATTAGAATTGGGACAGTGGTGAATAGCATTGTCTGTGCGAAGTAAAGGAAGCCTCGGCTATATTGATTGGCACTGTATGTGCGATATCGAGTTAAATTCAGGTTAATATAAAGGCACTAAGTGTGCGATGATATTTAAGCTTCGGCTAAGAAAGTGGCACTAAGTGTGTAACTAAATCAAATGTGGTATCGAGCACCGAGTAGCAAGAATTATAGTTAACTAAGTGTTGGCAAAGGTATGTATGGAACCTATGTGGTTGATGATTTGGTAAATGAATAAATGAATGGTTATGTGAGTATTGACTATAGATGGAATTGTGTAATATTGTGAAACGATCTATGTGATGTTTTATTTTACATATTGAACTTGAATTATTGATTTAAATGTATTATATTACGAACTTACTAAGCTTTAAAGCTTACTGTGTGAAGTTTTCTCTGTTTTACAGTATAATTAAAGCTAGCTCGGATCCAGGAATCGTCAGAGACTCAATCATACGATCGGCTATCTATTTTGGGTTTTTTTGGAAGTTGTATATATTTGGTATATGGCATGTATAGGCTAGTGATTATGGCATGTTTTGAAGTGTATAAGCGTTGCCATGAGATCTGGCCTGGTAGTTTGATGGTTTGGTATATGTATTGAACATGTGAAAAGAATGACTTATCTATGTGTGTGTATTCTATGTGAGTGATCATTATGGCATAAATTAGAAAAATGGTAATGGAATGTTTCATGATAGATTTGGTTAGAATTGAATGATAAATAGATTATATGATTTGGGATGTGAAATTGATATTTTAAATGGACATGTTTGAGTTGAAGTTAAATGTGGAAATAAATGATGTAGTTGATGATTAATTGGTGCATATATTGGTATGTTTTGGTTGCCAATTGAGGTATAAATGCATATGGATTGATGGTTGTAGGTGATTCCAAAGTGTGGGTGGCACATTGGCCTTGCAAATGGCCTACAATTGCCCACACGGTTGAGCACACGGGGGTGTGGCTTGACCGTGTCTTTCAAGTTTGCAAATTGAAACAAGTCAGGCTCGCACACGGGCTAGACACACAGGCGTGTGACTGGCCGTGTGGTGCAAGTTAGTGTCGACCACGGGTGAGGTGCACGGGTGTGTCTCAGGCCGTGTGGACAAGTCAGTATGTATGCCCTGTTTTGCCATAGCTTGGTCACATGGGAGTGTCCGAGGCCGTGTGAGGCACACGGCCTACCCACATGGGTGTGTGACCTCTGCAGCTTTGAAAAATGTTTGATTTTTCTGAAAATTTTTTATGTCTTCGGTTTTGCCCGACCCCTTTCTAACACGTGTTTAAGGTCTCGTAGACCTATTTAAGGGACTATATGAATACGAATTGCTATGTTTATAAGTGAAATAAATTGAAATGTTCCGAAATGATCGGTAATACCTTTTAATCCTATTCTGGCGACGGTTAAGGGTTAGGGGTGTTACATGTTTGGTAACACCTCTTAACCCTATTTCGGCAATGGTTACAAGTTAGGGGTGTTACACGGATGGTTCATTTCATGTGATTTTATCTGTCTAAAAGCTTATACTATCTCTTTACATGCTTGTATTAAAACACATTCTAATTCGTTCAACAGTGCATTGCCGAAAAATCACAAATTTTGTACTCAATTTGAACTGGACCTAGAATTAGTGCTTCGGTTAACAATACCTTCAACTATTTTCAACTTTGCTAACATACAACAGACCATTCAAACTTTCACAATTGTGATATCTTTATCAATTTGAACATCTTTAACTCATAACAACATCATTTGATTAGAACAAATCTAATACGTATATCTCCGTATCATACCTTCTAGAGTATGAATTCTTTATTCAAACTCTCCGTCTATTCACCCATGAATGTACAAGATTTTATCCTCTCACCTGAGGATAAACTTAAGTGCATATAACTCAAATTATTTTTCAACTAACCAGCTCGCTCAGATAAAAACAACTGAGTCGATCTCAACTATCAAATAATATCATACCAAATACTTCATTCTTCATGCTGTTAAAATAGCTCAAACATACAATTTTTCAAAATTTCCTCACATGCTAGTCCAAAATATCTTTACAATCATATTAGCTCAAGGAAACAAATATCTTGATTGGACTCGTTGACTTTACTATTTTACCTGGGAAAAGAAAACCATTGTAAAATTTGAGCATGAGCTTCCACTATCTCTACCTTTGCCGATGCCAATTCCTTTCACGAAAATTAAAGAAATCCTAATACTAGAATCACCACGTTCCTATGATCGAACAAGGAATACACTCATAATAGACACAATTATCAAAGCCAAAGAATACACTTTAAAGATGAGCCATGATTGATAATTTACGAAATAAGGGTGATAAGAAAGCCGAGATAAAGAAATCCAAGATGTGATATCATACTGGAAGTCTGAGAACATATCTCATAAGAAAATAATAAAGACCTTGATGATTCCTCAGAGAAAACTAGAAGAAAAACATTGCTTATACGCTCTGGAATAAATTGTAACAAAGATAATATATTTTCCAAATATATATAAAACAAAACAACATCCAGTAGAGTAGGAACAATAGCCTCACATAAATTTCTCCAACAACTTTTATTCTCAACATAATAGAATAGAATCCCAAAGAGAGAGATTTAAGAAATGCTGCTCATCAACCAACCAGACCAATAGTACTTTCATCTAACATTATAATCATCTAGCATTCTCATACGATAAAAATTTTCATCCGAAAATGAACAATCACACATATCCCTGAGGATAAACGAATATATAAAATACCCAGGAGAGATCATCATAGTCTATTCAATTACGACTGTTACACTCAGACATCTTTATGATTCAAATATCATTTCTCTGACTAATTCTATCATCACTAATCCTTTATAATTCCATTCACTAACGAAAATCAATTTGGAAGAAATTCCATCAAATACATACTTTAGACATCATACCTGAATGAGTCAATTAGCCAAGATTAACATTTTTCTTTAACCGTGACATTGCAAAATCCAATGATCTTTAGAATAATTTGGCATCTTTTCCAGAGCTATATTCACTTGTCAAAGTATTCTTAACTCTGACCACATTATTAGTCATTCCGCTACTGAACTCTTTAGTCTCTTACTTGTGAGCTCATTCAACATAAATCTCGTGAGATTTCGTTATAAAATACCACATTGGTAAGGGGGTGAGGTCGTAAAGCCTTTTACTCGACTCTCATAAATACACACATATAACTTAGCATTCATTGTCAACATAATATCTTCACAATCATATAATTCATTTCAAGCTAATTAACATACATATTTATGTCAAACGAACTTTCTGATTATCTTTGTTCAAACAAGTTCACTTAAACACACATTCCATAAATTTTGAGCAAGTTCACTTATCACATTCACTTAATCACACAAGTTCATATGAATGCCAAACAAACATGGATGAGCTTATCACATTATAAACTTTCATTTCACTTCACCTTTCCATATTTCAAGGATAATTCCTATTGACCTATTATAATTTCCATGGATACTTGGGTAGTATACTCAAGGTATACATGTCAACAGTCAATCAATTCATATTCAAAAGTGCCCCCTTTTGGCACATATTCATAGAGCACACTCTCGAGCCACATATTACATAACAGGACTACCAGTCTAGGCTAAATCCTTTTGGCAACGTATGCTCTAAAGGCTTACTCTGGATTACCTGCCAGGCTAAATCCATTTCATTACATATGCTTGAGAGGGCTTAACTCGGGATTGCTGTTTCAGGCTAAATCTTTTTTGCAACATTTAAAATATTTTATCCGTTTCATAAAATCACCATAATCCATCGAAATACAACGTTCAACCGGAACAATGACATTTTACCCATATTTCTCAACTTATAGTCATTTCATTTTGTACATTATCACATACACATTTTCAAATACCTTAGTATCACTTTTAGCATTTTCAAAACTAGCTCAGTTGGAAAGCATATTTGCCTCAACAAAATGATTTATTGGAGTCAGGAGATATCATACTACCATAGATGGTAATATGGTACGTATAGCTAGGCTCTCACATATGCTAGGTTAGTCCAAGAATCGACTAAACCATAGCTCTGATACCACTCAATGTAACACACCTTACTTGTATCCTATGCCGAGATAGGGTACGAGGCATTACCAGACTTATTCACAAGCAAACATTCAAAATCGAGACATGAAATTACACTCAAATTTAAAACCTTTCAAAAACATTCATATTGTCCCTAAAACGAGCCTACAAGGCCCAATCATGCATCGAAAGTGGTTCAGGACTAAACCTAGAACTTTGGAAACTTTTGGGAAACTTAGAACATTTTTCATGTAAAAGGGCTCACACGCTCGGGTGGTTCAAGGGACACGCCCGTGCTGCAGGCTGTGTTCAAAATTAGTGTGCTCTCTGACTTGTGCCACATGCTGGTGTGCTAGGTCGTGTAGCACACACGGCCGAGACACACGCTCGTGTCTCTGCCCGTGTCCTCAATTTTGGACATTTTGTTTTGCAATTATTTAAGGTGTAAGGGACACACGGCCAGAACACATGCCTCTGGGACACACGCCCGCGTGTCTACCCGTGTGGACCAAATAAAGGCTATTTACCAAGCCATCTGCCACCCTTGTTCAAACATACACTTACACCAATTCAAAGGCACAAAACATATCATACTTAGGCAACCAAACATCCACAATTATGACCATATCACCAAAGACATTAGCACATATATATCCATACTTAGGCTTACAACCATGATAGCCCAAATAAGCCAATCTGCATGGCTAAATATCAAATAAGCTTTTGACAATCACAAGCCAACACATTGGCTACAATCACAATGACACATTTAACAAAATGACTAAGTCCCTATACATGCCATAGACTTAAAATACTTGAATTCACTTATACCCAAAATGATAGCTTGATAGTGTGATAGAATCTTCGGCGATCTCCAACTCGAGCTAGCTTATTAGCCCTATAAGACATAGGAAAGGAAGGGGGTATGCTATACAGCTTAGTAAGTTCATATGCAAATAATAAACAATATTAATTACACATTGTCATATGAATAACATGACATATATTAACATAAATGTCATTAAACTTAATTAGCACATCTTGCTCAATCATAAGAATAACATATCATTTACCACAATCAAAAAACCATTTCAAACCTCACATAATACATACACATTAATTATGAGCATTTACATTCAAACGTATAATCTTACATCCTAAAATTGCCAAAACTCTTATCTTTCCACGTTTCCATAATCATTTCAATAGGAAATTTTGCCTATCTTTCCTTTATCTCATAACCGATAAATCACAATTTGCATGAATATAACATGCTATGTCATAACTCAATCTAGCCCGAAAGCAAATCACAAAATCGTTAATCGAGTTTACTATGTATTTCATACATCACAAGTATAGACCCATAATCATAGGTTTTCACAAAATCATTCTCGTGGAAATCATGAACTCACAATTTCATGAAGTCAATGCTTATAAAATTCACGAACATACCTGTTCCGATTCGTAATACTCACATACATTTTCTCTTCTTTGACATACCCGTTGAATTTCCCGTTGAACCATTTGGAATACTAAAGGATACTCGAGAATCTCGTACATACAGTACTGTACCAATGCCATATCCCATATATGGTCTTACATGTAATTTCATATCAATGACTTTAGCCCAGCAATAGTCTTACACGAAATCTCATATCGATGCCATATCCTAGATATGGTCTTAGACGAAATCTTAGATAACCCTAATGTCATGACATTTGTATCCTACCTATTCCTGAGGTTCAATCGGGATTTTCTCGCTTGTCAAACTTTATCGAATTCATTCAAAGAGTAAATCACAGTTCATACAATAATAACACAATTAAAGCATAAATAATAATGCATTATTTACATACGAATTTACCTCGACATAGAAATGGCAAAAAGGACTTAATCGTCAATTACTCCTTTTTTCCCCTGTTCTAAGTCCAAACCTCATTTTTCTTGATCTATAATATCACAATTTACTTATTCAATCATTATACTATTCAAATTAGAACAAAATCACATTATGGAAAAATTACATTTTTACCCCTAAAGTTTGACATTTTTACAATTTAGTCCCTAGGCTCATAAAATGAGTTTCATTCAATTCTTCAAAGCCCAAGCTTAGTAGAACCTATTTCATGCTCATAACAGCCTACAATTTTCATTTATTCACACTTTTACTACTCATTTTACAACTTTTACAAACAAGTCCTTTTTGACCTTTTTACCGAAATTCACTTAGCAAAAGTCGTTTATTTAACATCAAATTTGCATAATCTACCATTGAACATCAAAATACAAAAATATCCAACATGGGTCAAACCCTAGACCTTGATCTTTTCTCAAATTAGTGGTAGAAATAGATAGATCTTGTTATGAGGATTTCAAAAACATAAAAACAATTAAAAACGGGGCTAGAACATACTTACAATCGAGCTTGGAAGCTTGAAAAACCCTAGCCATGGTTTCTCCATGTAAGTTTCGGCCATGGGGTAGAAGATGGACAAAAATTGGATTTTAATTTGGCTTTTTAATTCATTTATTAACCAAATAACCAAAATACCCCTAACTTAAAACATAACAATTCTCTTACATCATGTCTATTTTTGTCCACTAACTTAACCAATGGTCTAATTACCATCTAAGGACCTTCAATTTTAAATTTCATAGCAATTAGACACCTCTAGTGTGTGGAACTTAACTTTTTTCACTTTTTACAAGTTAGTCTTTTTGACTAAATTGAGTGCTCAATTGTCAAAATTTTTGAACGAAATTTTTAGGAAACAATTCCATAAAATTGTAGACCATAAAAATATAATAAGAACAAATTTTACTGCGTCAGATTTGTGGTCCTGAAACCACTATTCCAACTAGACCCAAAATCGGGTTGTTACTGTCTTTCTTTTTTACAAACAATATAGGAGCACCCTAGGGCGAAAAACTCGATTGTGCAAAATCTCTATCTGTTAACTCTTGCAACTGAGCTTTCAACTCTTTTAGTTCTTTTAGAGCCATTCTGTACGAAGCTATTGATATCGGCGTTGTTCCCGGTACTAATTCAATAACAAACTCAACCTCACTAATAGGTGGCAATACCAAAAATTCTTCAAGAAATACATCCGGATATTCACAAACGACTGGCAATGATTCAAGCTTCTTTTCAGACACTTAGTATCTAAAACATAAGAGAAATAAGCTTTGCAACCTTTCTCACATACTTCTGAGCTGACATCGATGAAATCACTATTGGTAAACCACCCGACTCATTATATTCAATCTAGAGAATTTCACCATTCTGACATTTCAATTCGATGATCTTTCATCTACGATTCACAACTGCATCATGCATAGTTAGCCAATCCATACTGTAACACCCCTATCCCGGGTTCATCGCCGGATTAGGGTTAGGAGCATTACCGAACAGAACAGAAAGCATATAGAGAAATTCATACCTTCATTCGTCATTCTCAAGCATAGTGTCCCTTACATGAGTCCTCGGGACCATAAGCATGCTTACAAATTGGGTCGGGACTAAACCGAAACTCATACAAAATTTCATGGAAAGTAAAACTTTTCTAGTTACAATGGGTACACGCCCGTGGGAGGAAACTGTGTGCCCTCCACGGCTGCTAGACACCCCCGTGTGCCTTCCCCGTGGTCTATTCTGACTACCCTCTCACGGCCACCAAGCACGCCCGTGTGCCTTGGCCGTGGACTATCCTGACTTGGCCCCCACAGTCACAACACTCCCGTGTGCCCTGACCGTGGTCGAACCTGTCCAAACCAACACGGTTATCCAACACTCCCGTGCCAAGGCTGTGTACTATAAGGCCATATACTGATTTGCTCACACGGTCACTAGGCACGCCTTTGTGCCATGGCTATGTGTAATTATAGGTCATTTTACAAGACTAAAATGCCACCCAAAAAGGGTCATGCCTACAATCAACATATACTAAGACATTTCAAAGACCAAACTCATATCATCACAAGCATAATTCATTCATTTGCTTACTCAAAACTTAACCATTTCATTTATCATCTAACCATGCCAAAACTTGCATCACATATCACAGTCATTCAAAATAATTTCCCAACTCATAATTAACCAAATCACATGGCTAAGTTCATATAACAACTTATACCAATACTAGCCTATACATGCCATATTTAGCTATATACATTTTCAAAGTGTACCAAAATGAATTTATTAGTGTGATGACAATCCTTGATGGTCCCGAGCCTTCAGTAGCTTTGACGACCTATAAAACAGAGAAAAAACACACACAGAGTAAGCTTTCCAAAAGCTTAGTAAGTCAATATACAAACAACTTAGCATGAATTGCACATAATCAAATCAATAAAATGACCAATTTGGTTCTCATGACATAAATCATCTCATTCTTTCTTAAGCTTGTTTGCTTAACCATCACTTACCATATTCCAAATCACATACCATGTATGCACATAATTCATCTAGTCAAACTTTACATATGGTATCATCCATTCCATATACATAACATCATAGTAAGATCACATAGATACTTACCTTGTATACACAATTAGTGTATAATCAACATACCTGAATCAGACATTCATTTACTTAATCTATCAAAGCTCGGATTTGCCATTCGTATCTCAGACTTGCCCGTTGAACCGTAAGGAATCTAGTAGGATACTCAGAAAGCACAGAATAGTCGTACAATGCCAACGTCCTAGACGAGGTCTTACATACACTCAGATATTGATGACACTATCCCAGACGGGGTCTTATACAAATCAATATGATGCCAATGTCCCAGACATGGTCTTACGCGTAAAGATCATAACGATGCCACATCCCAGATGTGGTCTTACACGTAAAGCTCATATCGATGCCAACGTCCCAGATGTGGTCTTACACATAATCAGATATCGATGCCACTGTCCCAGACATGGTCTTACACGAGTCTCAAATCAACGCCAACGTCCTAGACGTGGTCTTACATGATAACAATAGAACAGACGTCTATGTCGTGACTTAGTTAATCCTATCTATTCCTAGGTTAGTACGGGGTTTCTCGGACTTAGTCACTATATCGAACTTATCTCGGAGTTCAAATGCATAACCTCTCATAAGCATTCAATATCATCATTAGTCATATGAACAATTACAATTGCATACATATACATTTATATGTATAGTGACTTACCTCGGATTCGATATGTCGGAATGAAAACGACTACTCAGTTACTTTCGTTTTCCCGCGATCTAAGTCTGTTTTCCTCAGTTCTTCATCTAAACATATTCAGAATTAACCCTTTTATTCACTAATTCATTCAATTCAATCCAAGGACACACATTTAGGGCTATTTGCAAATTAACCCTCATATTTGAACATTTTATCAATTTAGTCCATTTTTCTCAAAACATAAAATTCACAAAATCCACACATACACATACTTAGCCGAATGTATATACATCACATATAAGCCCACATTTTCATCAAATTCACAAATTAGTCCCTCAACTTGCTATTTTCTCAATTTAGCCCTAATTAGCTAAATTCATCAAAACTTCAAGAATAACACATGTTCATCTAGCTCAAATCTTTCATTTAACACCAAAAATCATCACAAAGCTCAACATAACATCAATGGCATTTCTCATAAACAACATCAATTCATTAAATTGAAACATGGGTTTTGTAGCTCTCAAAGTAACGATTATAAAAACGTATAAATTATCGAAAACTAACCGAAAACATACCTTAAATTCAAGCTTGAAACCAGCCGAAAATACCAAGCTTCAAAGCTTTCTTTTTCTTTAGTACATTCGGCCAAAAGAAAAGAAATAAAGATGAACACTCATCTCTTGTTTCATTAATCTATTGTTAAAAATCCAATTACTAAAATAGCCTTCATTAATATAACTAAAACAATTATACAATATGGGCATTTAAGACTTTTATCCATCCACTATCTATAATTTGGTATAATAGCAACATAAGGCCTCTACTTTAACAAAGCCACAACACCTTGGTACTTTAACAATTAGCAAGCAATTTTCACATTCAATGCAATTTCATCCTTTTGTCAAATTAAACACGCAGACAGACAAATTAACCTACGAAAATTTAACACATGCTTACTCACATATCAAAGGCACAAAAAAGATAATATTAAAATATTATACGAACTCGGATTTGTGGTCCTGAAACCACTGTTCCGACTAGGATATAAACCGGACTATTACACATACCTAGAATACATCAAACTCATCGAATGGTAGAAGCATCAAGTCAGCCGAAAAATAGTAACCCCGAGTCATCAAAGGATAATTTTTACAAATCTTATCAATTAAAACAGACTTGCCTAAGGGGTTCGATACTTTAATTACAAACTCTGTAGACTCGACATGTAAACTCTTTTTAGACACCAAGTTTATACATATATACGAATGGCTCGATCCAGGGTCAATCAATGCACTAACATTAGTGTCATTAAGAGAAAATGTACCGGTAATGACATTTGGTGATGACGCATCTTCGCGAGCGCGAATAGCGTAAGCTCTAGTAGGTACTCTGGCCTCAAATCTCACTATAAAATCTCTCGTTGTACCACGATTACCGCTTGCATTTCCCGCATTTCTTGGTAGCCTCCCTGGAGTAGCTGTATTGCTCGATCTTACATTCTGAGATTTATCTTTTTCATTTAGCTCAGGACAATCTCTGATAAAATGATCTCGTGAACCACAACTGTAACAAGCTCTATTATTATTTTTCATAGAGCACTATCCAAAGTGCCGTCTTCCACACTGTTGACACTCGGGTTTAGCATCTTTCACATTGCCAACACTTGATACCGATGTACTTTGAGCTTTAGGGCTAGTATATTACTTTCCACGATCCCGTTAGAATATCCCACTGAAGCTGTCGATCGGTTAAAATAGTCTCTAGATTTCGTCGATGAGGACTGATAAGGTTTACTCATCGATCTCTTCCTCGAGTCTCTTGCCTCTGAATCAACCTTTCTCTTTTCTCGGCTAAAGTCTTCGGATTTGCAAGCTCTTTCAACTAACACAACAAATTCTTTTAAATCTAAAATCCCAACCAAAAGTTTAATATCTTCGTTCAACCCATCATCAAACCGTTTGCACATTATTTCTTCTGTAGACACATACTCTTGAGCATACTTGCTTAGCCGTACGAATTCTCTTTCATACTCAGTTACAGTCATGCGGCCTTTTTTCAATTCTAAAAACTCTTTATGCTTTTGATCCAGAAACCGTTGACTAATGTATTTCTTTCAGAATTTAGTCAGAAAGAACTCCCATGTAACTCTCTCCCTCGGCACCACGGATACTAACGTATTCCACCACTGATATGTGGTGTCTCTCAGAAGAGATATAGCACACTTTAACATTCAGCCGGTGTGCAAGAAAGTTCATCAAACACTCTGATCGTATTTTCAAGCCAAAACTCCACTCTCTTAGGGTCATCATCAACATTGGCTCTAAACTCTTCAGCCCCGTGTTTATGGATCTTGTCAACTGGAGTCTTATTCAATCCTAAAAGCTCGACTCCTTGAGGAGCTACAGGTACAGGTTGGAGATTAGGATGGGGTAGAGGTTGTTGAGCAGCCGGGTTAATACGAATATATTGAGTGAACCGCTCGTTCATCATTTGGAAGAAGGCTTCTTTAGCCTCTCCTCCCTGGCTACCCGTTATAGGTCGAGAATCAGATGGCATTGTCCTTTGCGCGGGAACAGGTGAATTACTCTCAACCTCATCAACTATAGCTCGATTAGGATCCATTACTATATGAAAACACAGTTTAAAACGTCAAGAATCATCACACTATCACAGTTTATATATTGCATGTATAGCTAGACTCTCACACTACGTTAGTCCTAGAATCGACTAAACTATAGCTCTGATACTAATAAATGTAACACCCCTCACCCGTATTCAATGCCGAAAGAGGGTTACGAGGTATAACCGACCAATTCACAACACAAATAGTATACATTTATGCAACTATAAACATTTATTCTCAATAATCATTCAACACAATCACATTGTCCCTTATATGGGCCTACGAGGCCTTAATCATGCTTTAGATGTGGTTCATGACTAAACCGATATCATACGAAAATTTTAAAAACTTAGAGATTTTCCATGTAAACAAGAGTCACATGCCTGTGTGAACAAGCCGTGTGAAAACAGGGCATACATACTGACTTGGGTCACACGGCCGACCACACGCCCGTGTACCCTTCGAAGAGGCCACACACGCCCGTGTGCCAAACCGTGTGCTAGGCTGTGCCAAAACTGTAGGGTATACTGACTTATTCATCACGGCCAAGTAACACGCCCGTGTACTAGGCCGTGTGCCAATTAGGGGGTATACTGACTTGTACCAAATAGCTAGTCACACGCCCGTGTGTGAGACCGTGTAGAGCATATTGAATTCAATTTAATTTCAACACCAGGGGACACACAACCGTGTGTCACACACGGCTGGGACACACGCCCCTGTCTCTGCCCGTGTGGACAAAAATAGGCTATTTACCAAGCCATTTTGCCATTCCATTTAGTACACACTTTCACCTACACATAGGGCACAAAAACAAAGCAAAATAGGCAATCCATAACAACCAAATCAACCATAAATCTTACCATTTCATTTAACATTTCTTAGCCTAAACTTCAATCACAATAACCATCAATTTATCAACCATTTCCAAGTAACATTAAACACTTCACAAAATGACATTAGCTCATATCTAAAAACATTTACCAAACATACATCATTTTGTTCCATTTCACAAGCATAATACTAATTCTATAAACCTTATAATATAAACCATAAGAACACTTATATATACATAATCAAACTAGCCAAATTAAGCCAAATCTCATGGCTATAAATACAAACAAAACATAACCATACATAAGTCATCTCAAATGGCAATATTCACTTTCAAAACATAAACAAAATGACTCAACCCTATACATGACATATACCATATATACATAACTCAAAAGTACAAAGTAGATGGTTGGATAGTGTGATGTAATCTCTGAAGCTATTCCAAATCGCACACTAAGTGCCAAAAATAGCCGAAGTTATCTCGAATCGCACACTAAGTGCTAAACATAGTTGATTTATCGTCAAACATGACCGTAGTCTCATATATACAATTTATGCAATATCAAAGCATTAAAAGCATAATTGTAACAATGTTTATCAGGTATGAACTTACCTCGAATGCTAAAACGACGAATCGAGTCGATTAGTCGATAGCTTTCATTTTCCCCCCATCCTAATTCAAAATCCATTTTTCTTGATCTAAATATATTCAAAATTAACATATTCAATCATCTATTCATTCAATTTAGTCCAAAATACACATTTGGGCATTTTTACACATTAACCCCTAAACTTTTGCATTTAATCAATTTAGTCCTTATTTCACAAATACACAAAATTCACACAATTCAACAAAACCCATGCTTGGCCAAATTATTTATAGATCCCTAGCAGCCCAAAACTTTCATTTATTTCACATTTCAACCATAAAATTTGCACATTTTACAATTTAATCCCTATTTTGCATTTTCATCAAAAATCACTTAGCCAAACATGTAAAACTATCATCAAGCTTTCATATGTCAACATTAAACATCAAAGAACACATGGATTCAACAATGGCAACTCTCAATATCTTTAACAGTTTCAAAATCTAAGGTACGGGCTAGCTAGAATACGAAGCAATGATCTCAAAAATGTAAAAATCATCAAAAACTGAGCTAAAAAAAACTTACCAATTAACCTTACAAGTTTCGAACCCTAAAATTCAATCAAAGGCTTTTTTCTTCACCAATATTTGGCCAAAAGAGAGAAAAGATTGACAAAAATTCACTTTATTTTTTATTAATATAACATTTATTAACTATTTTACCATTTTAACCTTAAAATTAATACAAAATTTCATTTATGCCAAACCATTAACATCCACTAACCAACTAACGGTATATTTACCACTTAAGGACCTAAAATTCAAAGTTCTATAGCTATTTGACATCATTAGCTAATAGAACAACACTTTTACAATTTACGCGATTTAGTCCTTTTTACCGAATTAACCATTCAAACAGTAAAATTAGCTCACGAAATTTTCACACATATCAAATAACATGCTGTAAATATCGAAAATAATATTAAAAAAATTTTGACATCAGATTTGTGGTTCTGAAACCACTGTTCCAATCTAGCTAAAACCTGGCTGTTACAACGATAGTATCCAGCGAACCTCAGAAAGCTTCATACTTCAGTAACACTCTTTGCGACCTGCACTCCATAATTGCCTCAATCTTCTTTGGGTTTATGCCAACTCCCTCTACTGAAACCACATGACCCACGAATGCTACCTCTTTGAGCCAAAACTCACACTTGCTAAGCTTCACAAATAGCTACTTTTCTCGTCGAATTTGGAGCACAATTCGAACGTGAGCAGCATGTTACCATTTTTCTTCTTCACAAACAGAATCGGCGGTCCCTAAAGAGACACTCTTGGTCAAATAAAACCTCTATCAAGCAGCTCCTGTAGTTGTATCTTCAATTCTTTGAGTTCCTTTGGAGCCATAATACAAGGTGTAAATAATACTGGCGAACTACCAGATATAGTTCAATGTCGAACTCCACTTTGCAATTTGGGGGTAAATTACACAGCTCATTTGTAAACACATTAGGAAAATTATTCATAGTATGTATATCGCAAACCCCTATCACCTTGTTCTGCGAGCCCATCACGTAAGCGAGGTAGGCTTTGTAGCCTTTCTCCACCATCTTCTCTTCTCTTATTGTCGAGACCAGGTTGGACAAAATTGGGTTCGCTCTCCAACCACAACAATTTCCATGCCTTCACTACTTCGCAATGTCAATCTTTTTAGCTCAATGTCAATCTTGGCTTTTTGATCAATTAGCCAATCCAACCCTAAAATTATGTTAAACCCATAAAAGAACAACTCTACCAAATCAGTGAAGAAGACATATCCTTAAATCATCAAGGGACACCTACGATACACTCTATCGACTAATAGAATTTCACTAAATGATCTAGTAACAACTATACCCTTATCTATGACTTCTACCGAAATTACCAACTCACAGGTTAACTCACTTAAAATGTATAAGTGTGTGGAACCAAAATCAATGAAAGAAAAGAATGGTAGAGTTTCCAGAGTGAAGGTACTTGTGATGACATCAATCAAACCCTAATCCTATGGTTCCTTCACAGTATATGCTCATATGAGCCCTCCTATCTTAGTTTTAATAGCAACAGTGTGAGCTAGAATTCGATGTCTAACTTACCTTGTGTTACCTCTTCTACCACAACCTCTTTTGTGAATCCCTGCTTGCACTTGTGTGGAGCTCAAATTCTAAGCTTGCGACCCCTCTTATCGTTCTGGGCAGTCTCTTATCATATGTTCTTTGGACTCACACTTGAAGCATCCTCCTGCCATCTTGCAACATTCACTAGGATGCATTGGTTCACAATGTTGGTAGAGTGGCCAACTTGACGATTTGTACAAACCTTCTTTCTTAGCCCAGGTGTTACCCTGCTATCGCGAATGGTTTGATCAAAAAATAGTTTGATATTTCTTCTAGAGTTATGTTAGTCGTGATCCCTCTTAGATGTTTTCCTAGACTGTCCAGACACTTGTTTCCTTGGCCCTGTTTTAGTTTGCAAAGCCTCTACCCTTATTTCCTCGATAGCCTTAGCATTATCGACCAACTCCTTGAAGCTTGTCATGTCATAGGCTACCAAATAAAGTTGGATATCACGATGTAACCCAAAGTTGAACCTTTTGAGTGATCCCTTTCCTGTGAAATCATATCAGTTGCATACCGACTCAGTCGCACAAATTTTGCTTCATACTCAATCACAGACAGTTCGCCTTGCACCAAATTAATGAATTCTCGCTTGTGAGCTTTCATATATTGTTCGCCCATAAATTTGTTCTTGAATGTTTCAAGGAAAAAGTCCCAAGTTAATCTATTCATAAAAGTTCCTTGCTTCATAGTGTTTCACCAACGATTGGTTTCACCAGTGAGCAAGGATACATGCATTCCACCATATCTTCCATTGTGTAGGCCATTTGCTCAAGGATTTTTTGAACACCTTCAAACCAGTATTCTGCCTTGGTTGGATCTGCCCCTTGACACCTCTGAATCCCTTACCACCCAGAGCTCGCAGATGTTAGAGTGGTAATCCTCGAATAACTGCAGCAATTTTATTACCAGTGACATGTTGGAAAGCCCCAAATCATGGCTTGTACTAACGATTCGAAACTTTCATCCAGAACATTTGCCCTGCGAGGTTGCACAGATGACATCGAAGTCCTGTTACCCTCTAAAGGGTTTGCACTACATTAACAAGGTTCAAATTCACAGTGACTTTTCTGGGAGGCCTTTTTCTAATTCTAAACGTACATAAGACACAAGGTTTAAGCATATACAGTTTGTATTCTAAGCTTAAGAAACACATTTGTGAACTTAGTTCGCCAAAACATAACCACTAGGAAGGTGAGTAACGGAGAGTGATCCAAACCATAATCTTGCAAAAGAAAACAACTAAACCAAGGTAATCTATTTTCCCATTCCTACCTAAATAAAAAAACAATCATGTTTATCATTTTATATAACTTACAATCATGGTAAACTTAACAAATTACTCAGCTAATTCTGGCGAACCTATCAATTTGACTAACAAACTGGTGAGCTCTGAAACCAACAAATGTAACACTCCATACCCAGTTCGTTTTCCAAACCTAAGCTATGGAATGCCACATTATCCACCTACGTGACTCTCCATTAACACCCAACCTAACCTCTAACACACCACAAGTCAAAAAATAAAGCATATGTAAATATAGGAAAGCACAAGTTTGCAAACTCGCCTCGTTTCGTGATATGCAGTGAAAATATTTTTTGAACCTACTTCTCATGCAAGAACTAAGCTTACTCTTTACCTGAAGCAATAAATATTTTAAAAAAAGAATTGAACTTAGCAAACAGTACACTTAGATCGTCATCCATTTTCAACTTAGGGCATCTGCCACTACATTGACTTTTCTGGGGGGTATTCAATTATGAAATCATAGTACTTCAACAATTCTATCCACCTCCATTATCTCAAGTTCAACTCTTATTGGGTTAGAAGGTACTTGAGACTCTTATTATTAGTATAGATATAGCGCTTCTCACTATACAAGTAGTGTTTCAAAATTTTTAGTGTGAACACTACTGTTGCCAACTCCAAGTCATAAGTCGAATAGTTACCCTCATGTTATTTCAGCTTCCTCGATGCATAGGCATCTAATTTTCCATCTTGCATCAACACGCATCCAAAGCCAGTGTAGGATGCATCGCTATACACCGCATACTCTTTTCCCGACTCAGGCTAAATTAACACGCGAGCTCGAGTTAAGATAGCCTTTAGCTTTTCATAGCTAGCTTGTTGCTCATTCGTCCATTTAAACAAGACATTCTTCCTCAGTGACTTAGCCAGTGGAGTAGCAATTAGAGAGAACCTTTGAAAAAAGCTCCTATAATATTCGTCTAAACCAAGGAAACTTTTGATTTCAGAAACATTTTTGGTTTGTTTTCATTCTAGAATAGCCTCTATCTTTTTCAAGTCCAAACAGATACCCTCTACGGATACCACATGACCTAAAAACATCACTTCCTTAAGCCATAATTTGCACTTACTCAGTTTGGCATATAGTTTCTTTTCTCGGAGGATTTGTAGAACTTTTGTAAGGTGTCCATTATGTTTGATTTTAGTTTTTGAATAAACTAAGATGTTTTAATGAACACAATGACGAACTAATCAAGGAATGGTTGGAACACTCGATTCATTAAGTCCATGAAAGTAGTAGGAGCGTTGGCTAAATCGAAAGGAATTACAAAGAATTCATAGTGACCATATCAAGTCTTAAATGCGGTTTTGGGCATATCCACCTCCTTCACTTTTAATTGATAGTACCCAAACCTTAAATCTATTTTGGAGAACATCGTTGCACCACAAAATTGATCAAATAAGTTGTCGATCCTAGGCAGAAGATATTTATTCTTAACATTCAGTTTATTCAACTGTCAATAATCTATGCACAACCTTTAGGAGCCATCTTTATCTTTAAAAAACAATATCGAAGCTCTCCACAGAGAAACACTGGGTCTAATAAATCCATGATCCAGAAGCTCCTGAAGTTGGATTTATAATTCTTTAAGCTCTTTAGGTGCCATGCGGTAGGGAGCAATGGACACTGGAGTAGTTCCAGGCAACAGTTCAATTCTGAATTCTACTTCAAGATCTAGAGGTAAGCTTGGTAGCTCATCGAGAAACACATCTAAGAATTCCGTAACTATTCGAATACTATCTATAGCAGAGCTATTTGCATTTACATCCAACACATAGGCTAAATAAGCCTCACACCCTTTTTAAACTAATTTTTTTAATGACCATAGCGGAGATTACATTTGACAAATAGTTCATTTCTCCCCAACCATAACAATCTCACTACCCTTATCTATTTTCAAAGTCACCTTTTTTGAGGCACAATCTAAACTAATTTGGTGCTCTACCAACCAATCCATTTCCATAATTAAATGAAACTCACCAAAAGGTAATTCTATAAGATTGGCCAGAAACACTACCCCTTGAACCTCCAACAGAAATCTCCTATAAATCTTATTTAAAATAACCGGTTGTCCTAAAGGGCTTACTATGGTAACCTCAGTAATGGTTTTCTCTACCCTAACACCTAGTTTATTCGACATATTACAAGCAACATATGAATGGGTGAATCCTATGTCTATCAAGGAAAAGCATGTGACAAAATGAATGGTAAAAAACTTGAGATGACGTCAGATGCATCTCTATCCTCATGACCTCTAACGATATAAACGAGGGCATGCTTCCTAGCCTCAGTTCAGTTTGCATCAGTTGCTACGGTATTTGCAGCCCTTTTCTGACCTCATCCCTTTTGATGTTAATGAGTCATCATATATGATTATTTTTGACTATATCTTACTTACATTTGCTTGGTTTCCTAAGCATTTTTATATGTTTTAAATTCATTTTATTAATTTGACTTTTTTTTACTTGTATTGCAAATTTGTGTATTTTTAGTGTTTTTCATGCATTTAGATTCAATAAAATATTCCATGTAGAATTTGCAGGTAAAACAGGTTTGGGAAGAATATGTTAATACATGGAACCATGAGATTAAATGTACTAAGCCTAAAGTTGATCCAAGATGATGAGTGAAAGCTCAAAAGATTAAAAATTTGTAATTTGAACACTTCTTAGTGTTTTTTTGATCATGTCTCGAGATTCAGGATTCCATTTTGGGTGCACCTTATATCATCAAAAAAGGGATTTGAAGATCTATTCAAATATTGGAACACCAACACCAAAATGAATTAGGAAGAAATCCAAAAGTAAAGATAAAGTTACAAGTTTCACATTGATGGACAATTTTGACGCATTTTCGTGTTTTGTAACACCCCAAACCCGACCTAGACGTTACGATCGAATCTGACGAGTCACATCGAAGTGTTTTTTAAAATCAGACTTATTGAGAGAAAACCATTTTTAAACGATTGCCATGTTTGTTACTGTTGGTTTCTTAGTTGGTTAAAAACTCGCAGAAACTACTCTAATTAATGTCATTTTGAAGTTTGAAAATGTGTGTTTGTCTTTAAAACAATTATTACTTTTGAAAACTTGTTTGTATCAGTTTGGCAGTTTCAAAATAAGAAATTAAACCCAATTAAAAGAAATTAAAATCACTAGAGGCCTTATTACATAAATATCAACCCAATATAAATATTTAAATAACTAGATCTAAAATAAAATATTAACGAATGTGTGGCTACCTCCGAGTCCCTCGCGACTCCAAATCATCTAAGGTTGGGGATTACCTGTACAGTTAAAAGAAAAGGGTGAGTTACGAGAACTAAGTGTGTAATCCCCTATCATGAAGTAACAGTCTGGGCCTGAGCCCTATTTAGTAACAGTACAGTGTGGGCCTTAGCCTATTACAGTAATTAATGTGGGCCTAAGCCCAATACAGTATCAATATGGTGCACATATGTAACCCACCCCAATCCAACCAACACACCATCGTACCAACCAGCACACCATGTAGGGATAAAATCGACCCACCCAGCCAAGACACCAATATCTCAGAATAGTTGCCAGTAATAATAACGCAGCAGAGCTGCAAGTAACAGTATATGTGGCAAAGCCACTAGTAATAGTATTGCAGCACAGCTGCAAGTATCAGTATCGCAGCAAAGCTGCCAATAACAGTGTTTGTGTTAAAGCCACCAATAACAGTTTACTTCCTCCATAACAGTATCCCAACCCCATGCAGTATGCCATGTCATAAATATCTCATGTATGCAGTATTTCCTACTCATTACAGTCATACAATAATATGCTTTTATCAGTCAACTTACCTCTAGGGGTAAAATGGTAATTTCCATCTATTAGGGGTAAAGTAGTAATTTTACTCTTTAGGGGTATTTTGGTCATTTTACCTATTTTAGGGTTTCAGTGCAGATAACGACCTTTCCAAAGGTCCACAGTCGCCTCGAGCGACACAGATAACCCATATGATCAAAATGATGTATATGGGCCCAAGGTCCAATTTTCGCCCAAGTGGGCCCACACGCTCTTGTGGCCCATTTAGCCCATATTCAGTCACGGTTATGCAAATGATATAGCCCAGTCCAATATTTTCCACTTATCATGGAATTATTCCGTGTAGGGCCCACGAGCCCATTGGGCCCACACAGCCCATTTAGCCAAACGAGGCCCATAATGGCCCAAGAGCACGAGAATGCCCATTGTGGCCTCTACAGTCTATTGCCCATGATTGTGGGCTCGGTTTACCACACGAGCGATCGCACGCTCATGAGGCCTCATATACCGAGGGTTCAGCTTTTTGGATTTTGCCGATTCGCAGAGGAGATAGTGTGATTACACACCTGATTATGATATTGCTCTATGCTCTACGAGCACCCAACCTAGATTCAAACAAGATCCAAAGTTAGTCCTTTAACCGATAGGGTAAAGCACCCTCTTATTGACGCTTAATCCGAAACACCCTTCTTACCTTGTTTGAATGAGGGTGACCTTAGTCCCGCTATGATCGCTGTTCAGAAACTATCACACGCCCTTGTTGGTTTCCCATAGTACAATCAAAATCCGATTAGTAAGTGATAGGGCACATTCGGCCGACCCTAAAGAACATAAGGTAACACTTTTACCTTACCTGTACGTTGAGGACAAAAGTGTGACTCCTCCAAACCGTTCACACTTCACCACTCCTTGAGGAAGACCCTAGAATCGCAACGAGTACAGTACGTGAAGGAGGAAATGACAATCGGTTAGCAAAACGGGGTATTCAGTTTTGGAAAAAGAAAAAGAAAAGCATGGTGCATTCGGTTTTAAAAAGAAAAGTAGAGGATAGATTTTGAACACTTACCGATAGTCAGAACCTTTGCAGTAGATCGACGCAAAGAGGGATTAACAACAGTGATGTTCGGCCAGACTAGAATAGAAGATGAACAGAAGTTAAAGAAGAGAAAGGGAAGGTTCGGCTAAGCTATGAAAGAATCCAATTGCAGAAGAAAAGGGGTAAGGGAAAGTAGATGTTAGGTTTGGCCAAGAAGAGAGGAAAAGAATAGCAAAGATTCAGAGAAAGAATGACACGAATGGTCAGTTTCGTAGCACAAAGAAAACTAGAGAGAACTCGAAATGCAAAAAATGCAAAAAAAACCTAAACTGCCAGCAAGGAAATTTGACAGCTCTCCTATCAACACTTCCCAAAGCCGAAACAGAGAAATGGCTCCAGTCAAAATTGCCCTCTTTTTCCCCGTAGCCGCAATCTAATAGAGCCTTAGAGTCCCAATCGGCCACGACCCCTTACCAACCTCCCATTTCGAAATTCCTTAATTTTCTCCCCAATCTTCTCCTTGATTTGCTCCACAAAACCCTCCAAGACCAATTCAAACTTCACCTTACAGAGTTTCAGTCTAACTCCACTTCTCACGCTGCATGGAAATAAAATAAATCCTCCCTTGTGCATCATGAGACTTGAACTTGAGCTCCCTTGCAGCCTTAAACACGCCACTTACCACTAGACTACAAGTTCTTTTGTGTCATAAAACAAGCACTATTATTAATAAGGCCTAAGTGCTAGTGTCCAGGTTCATTTAAGAGAAAAACTGCAAATTCTGCAAAAGTCAAGACTTGAACCCAGGCTACCCAAACACTCCCATACACACCCAAATCACTTAGCCATTGAACCAGACAAGCAATTTGTGTCAGCACATGCAAAATTACAGACCCTAAATTTTTGGGGCGTTACATGTTTGGCTCATATCTCCTAACACAACTGGAGTTTGGATTTGAAATTTTTACAGCATATAGACAAGATGCAGACCATCAATCAACTATTTTGGAATTTACCCATTGAGAGCCATTAACTTGGACGAAAAGAGTCATCTTTTAACATGTGAAAATTGCCTCAAAAGATGACCAAGAAGTAGGCCTAAAAATTTATTATTAGCAAGTCCTTTGTATTGTCATTTTTCCCTTCACAAATCTCTATAAATAGCCTTTGGTTTCAACATAGGATGCATCTTAAAGTTGAGTTCAAGATCATTTACTTGTTAAGGCTCTGTTTGTTTCACTGAAAATGAATTCTGGAAAATAATTTCTGGAAAATGATTTAATGAATCTGTGTAAAATAATTTTTCGAAATTTTTTTTTAGAGATAGTTTTCACAAATTAAGAGAGTGATTTTAAGAGTTTTAAAACTAGGGTTTCCATAAAAACACGGCTAGTTCCTTTTTGGGTTTTAGTTATTGTGTTTAGCCTATGACCGAGTCCTCTTGGTCAGGGTGAACCAAAGCTACGCACCAGGTAGGATTCGAATGGAGAGGAGGTGAGTCACACGGACTGCTTAAGTACAAAGCTCCCACTGAAACCATTCCTAGACATGCGCACAGAGATTGCCACACCCACTGAGTCCTTTTGGTTAGGGTGAACCGAAGCTACGCACCAGGTAGGATTCCAGCGAAGAGGAGGTGAGTCACTAGGACTGCTTAAATACCAGGCTCTTCCGGATCCAATCCTAGACATGCGCACAGGGGTTGCCACACCCTAACTCGGTGACTTAGCCATAGGTTTGTTTAAGTAGGTATTAAATCTTATGTATTTGTTGGGGTACACTAGTCCTAGGGTTCACATACTTATCATACTACTCTACGTTCCATTCCGTTTCTACCATTCATAATATAATCACATAAAACACACAGATGGTTAGGGGTACTTACCTGGTGGACAGCGGGTCGGAGACTTAGGTGCCATGCCAGAAAAAACCCTGCTTATCTTCAAAAACTCATTTGGGCTCGATTTGAAAACGTTTTGGGCCTTAAACCCCAGGCCGAGTGTTTGAAACTGGGCTCTGATACCAAATTGAAACACCCCAAACCCGGCCCACAAGCCTTGACCGGATCTGGTATGTTCCTCGAAGAAAATCGGTTCAAAATTCGTTTATTACTTTGGAAAGACTATGTGTTTTGAAAGAAAATCATTATTGGGTTGGGCTTGAATTGAAAATGAGTTTATTTCATTAAAATCCTTTACTTTAGGTGACAAAACGTTTAGGGTTTGTTTTAAAATAAATTTATTCAATCCATTAATTAAAAATAGTTCGCAGTCATAACAAATAAAAGTAAAAATAAAGAAATTCAACTATGGCCTTATTACATCAAATAATCCCAACTTTAAAATTTAAAATACTTAAAATAAAATAAAAAAAATCCAAATCGTAAATTTCTTGCTGTGCATGGCCATCCCTAAGCTTCTGTCGGACCCGGTCCATTACTGATCGTCACCTGAAAATAGTCCCACAGCGGGGTGAGTCAAATAGACTCAATGTGTAACCAACACTAAGAATTAACATTTCAGGCATGCATTATCATATCACATACATATTCATATAACAGGTAAAAATAATGATGCAACCCAAACCCAAACCTAGATAGCCATCCGCTACACTTCCCCGTACCAACCTGTACACCGTGGGGACTACTAAGTCGACCCTCCTCCCGCTACACTCCATCGAAGGCAGTCGCTGCAGTCGACGTGCTCATCGCCCTTATAAAATTCGTGGTTTTAGGTCACCACTTTCAGATTTCGTGGTCTTAGGTCACCACATTCAGATATCGCGGTCTTAGGTCACCGCATTCAGATAGCGTGGTCTTAGGTCACCACATTCACTTCCCCTTTTCAATAACCCATGTGCCCCATATTATACATAGTATGCATTAATCATGCCAAATTTCACATTCTTATCTTTATTCACATGTTAAATGTAACATATTTCATATTCCTAGTAGGAGTAGGAAACGTACCTGAGTACTTTGTACCATAACATGGTACCTTAGCCACTTTCTTACACTTTCATATTCTTAATAACACATATATATTTATTAAACATGCCATAAAACTTATTGAGAAATAGTGTGGGGTACACACCTGATTCGCTTAACAACTTCACTGAAATCCCGAAATCTGATATACTGCCTTAGATCCTTAACTCCCTACATTCGGCCAACCTTAATATATTAGCATAAAGCCTATTCGGCTATAAGACCAAATCCTAGTAGGATTTGTATACTTAAAACCTACCTTGTTGCCGATTGGGACACCAACAAATCCCGAAATCTTTGCTTTATCCAGGCATTAAATTGACGAATGGGTTAGTTTTCGGCTTTTAAGAAGATAATAAATAGATCCACATATTAAAATAGGCCTTGGCCGAATTTACCTTGGTGATTACCTTCTAAATCTTAAATCCCGAAACCTTCCTCCTTGTAGTCGACAGTCACAGAATCCCGAAGCTTTCCTTCAAAGTTTCGGCCAACATGTATATGGCATTAGAATCTTGACTTTCGGTTTAAAGAAGGAAGAAAATAATAACAATAGATCCTTACCCTTACTTGAAGAAGTCGTCAGCACCTAAGCTTGAAGCCCCTCAAAGATTTGGCTTTTGGATGGATTGGAAAGAAAGAAATAGAAAGAAAAGAAAGGTAAATAAATTGGCTTGCTTTGCTAGAGTTTTCGGTTTTGGCAAAATAGCAGAGAAGAGAGGATTTTGCTAGGAAAAATTCGGCAGAGAGTGGAGAATTTGCTTAAGAAATTCGGCAAAGGAAGAGTGAATGAATGAATGGCCTCTTTTCCCCTAGTAGCCGAAATTACTACTCAGAATCCCTTACTTGGCCACCACTCCTCTATTTGATAGCTTTATCCTTTGAATTATCAATTTATCAAAAGAATTTAATCCAACAATTATCTCTTGAAAATAATCTAAAATAAATCTATTATTTATCTCATATTTAGCCGAAATTTAAAGAGAATAAAACTCCTCTTTTAAAAGCCTTGTGCCGTCCATCTCTCTGCTCCTTGTAGCAAAAATAAAAATTTATTTCGCTTCCTAAGTGACTCGAACTCAGGCCCACTTGCATAGCTTGTGGCGCCACTTACCTGGGCCTTAAGTGATATCTTCAGACCACTTTTCCAAGCCTGTTTGTGTGTCAAATTCCTCCTATTAATTTTCTTAAGGCCACCTTGCCTTAGTTTCCTCTTTTTAAACTTTAAAACTTGACATTTCCTTACATTTCCAAGTTTCCAGAAATGTTTACTTTCCTCTTTTAACTTAACATTTCCATTCATTTCCAGGTTTCCAAAAATGTTCACTTTCCTCTTTTAAACTCAACATTTCCATACATTTCCAGGTTTCCAAAAATGTTCAAAACACATTCATAACACATAAGACATGTCATTTCATACAATTAAACCAAAAATGCATAGGCCCTTTTCAGGATGTTACACTTTTCAAAAGGGTAAGTTATTTTACAGAAAAAATGACTTATTTTATGTTGACCTGTAAGTCATTTTTTGTTGACCAAGCTGTTTTTTGTGAAACAAACATAGGGAAATGTAGAAAATATTTTCCGTAAAACCTTTTATATGTAAACAAACGGACCCTAAGTTTTTGTTTGTTTCATTATTTCTATAATCATGTTTCTTATTTCTAATATGTTTAATCATCTAAGTTTGAGTTGTTTACTTTTGCTATGTTATTTTAAATTTTCAATGTTGAGGTGAAAGGGTAAAACTCTTGGCAAATATTAAGGTAAATTCCATACTCAACATTCGAACTAAAATTAATTATCAATCACTTGTTATAATCATACTTGTAAAGAAAGATATTTAATTTGTTATAGACAATAGATGGCACAATGAATGCTTGGATAAATTAACCTTGATTTGTTGTAGACATAAAAATTGACATAATAAATATTTGAAATTTATAAGTCTTGAAGTAATTAGGTGATTATAATACCATATGGTTGGACTGAACTTAAACAATTGAACTGTCATATTGCACTATCCTTTGCTTATAGATTCATTTGCTAAACTCTTGGACTTATTGGAATATCATTTTGGACACTTCATTGATGGACATACCTTTTCTCATGGATCCATATACTTAATTAGTGGATGTACATTGCTAGATCATCCAACTGGGACCTCCATTTATTTGTGGATTCTAATTGAGTAATAACATTGAGTATTAAAATTTAATCTTAATATGACACCAATAGTTTATCCTCTAACCTTAGCATATTTTCTTCCAGGTATTTACTTTTTATTTTTTAGTTAACTTCTTGCGTTGAAATTTTATTTCTAGTGTTTCTAGCTATTACTTTCATTATTAATGCTTATTCCAAAGTTAAGTGTTAAATTTCTATTCTAGCATAATACTTGTAATCTTGTAAGTTCTAACCAACTACTCTGTGGATCGACCTTGGACTCCGGAGATTTTATTACTTGAATATAACCAACACTTGAGTTGTAAACCTAGAAAGTCACTATTAAAGGTAACTAAACTGATCCCTGGTTTCGGGTCGGAGCTTGCGTCCGGTTGGCTCAACAAGGACAATATTTAATCTTATGTTAAGTTGATCCACACCTCAGAAAAACACCAAACTTTTTCTAGCAATCACCCGAGTGGTATTTACTAGAATACGTACAATTAGGCGTCTTACCCCTAAAATTAGTTACAGCAACCCCTTACTGAAGTCTACCCTCCGTAGCTCGTTTTGTTGGACAAGTATTCGAGCCACTGGAACCATAATCTCTCTTAACCAGAACCTTACTTCTCTCCCATTTTTCACATTCCACTTGTTTGATCTCCTCCACAATTTTGACTTTCTCCATTAGGGTCTCAAACACCCATTTCTGGTGTGGAGCAACTTGTATTTTGAGGTTGAAACGCAACCCATTTTTGAACCTTACACACTTATCCTATTCTGTGGCAACCATATCTTGAGCATAACGACTAAGCCTCAGGAATTCAACCTTGTATTCAGCCACAATCTTATCCCCTTGCTTCAACTCGATGAACTTGAGTCTGCAGGCTTCTACATATCTATTTCCTATATACTTCTTTTGAAAGACTTCCTGAAAATATTCTGAGGTTAAACGTTTAGCCTGTGTGTAACACCCCTAACCCATATCCGTCGCCGAAACAAATTTAAAGAGCATTATCGGAATTTACAGAACAAATACAATTAATTCATGTCATTTACTATTCATATCCGAAACAAATCATAATTCAATCATGTTAACCCTTAAATGGACCCTTGAGGTCCTATTTATACTCTAGAAACAAGTCAGGAATAAACCAGGAACTCAAAGAATTTTTCGCAAAATTTCAAAATTTTTCTTAGGTCTAGGGTACACACACCCGTGTGGTTAGGCCGTCTGGCTCACACGGCCAAGTGACATGCCCATGTCCCAGGCCATGTTGTCATTTGATGTGAGGCACACCGCCGTGTCCTAGGTCGTGTCCTTACCCGTGTAACTCTCTGACTTGGGTCACATGGCCAACCACATGCCCGTGTGCTAGGCCGTGTGGACAATTTAATTTTCAAAAATTAGGTGCAGGATTCACACGGCTAAGACACACCCCTGTGTGTTGGGCCGTGTGTTTCACACGACTAAGACACATGCCCGTGTGACCAATTCTAAGCATTATGTTTCAATATTTTTAAGATGCAGGGGACACACAGCCAAACCACACTCCCGTGCGAATGGTCGTGTGTCACACACGGTTGGGATAGATGCCCGTATACCTACCTATGTGGACAAATTAAGGCCATTTCCAAACCTTATTTCTCTCCCAAAATTTTACTTGTACCTACATTAATACTTGCATACATATACCAACCAATTCAAGATGTTAAAACCAAGCCAACATTAACAATATAATTGATATATCATCACATGTATTCAAACTTACCTTTTCAAAGACATATATGTTTGCCATAATTCAATCCAACCATACCAAGCACTTATATATTAACCATATTATAACCTTAAGTATATATTCACTAAATATACCATTACTAGCCAATCCAATGGCTAGATTACAAGCAACCATTTACATGCCAATATTGGCTAATGATAAACCGTAATATGTACATATTTTAATACCACATTTAGCATACTTTTGGATGATTTATCCCCTGAATTGTGGAATTTGATGCTTCTAATCCTTTAATTTCATGTTTTATACTTAGGAGAGCATCGAAGGATGAAAAGAACGAGAAACGGGCCAAAAACAGAGAAAATGGGCCAAAGTAAGAAGTCCACACGACCTGGATATAACCACATGGCCGTGCCACTTTAGCAGACCCGAACACAGCCTGGGCTCGATTTACACGGGCGTACCACACGGGCGTGTCCCTGCCGTGACCTGTTGTAGTTCCACTCGGAAAAGGATACTTAGAGGCAAAGAAAGACATTCTAAAAGCCTATATAAACACCCTAGAGGGTAACCTAAAGGGGGGAGGTCGAAGAGTGAAGCCAGAGAGGGCCGAATTGTGGGATTTACTCGAAGACAGCCAGTTGATCCATCTCAAGAAGCCGGAATCATACTCAAGACGGAAGATCTTCCTTTCAATTTCCTTCAGGGGGTTTTAGGGTTTTTCTTATGTTTTGTTTTATACTTTCTTCTGGGATGTATTCTTTTATAAACATGAACTAAACCCTCAAATAACGGAGGGGGATGAAACCTAAGACGGATCTTGTTATTGTTTTCTAAACTATATGATAAATACTTGATTTGTTCTTAGTTATGTGTTCTTAATTCTTGCTTTGATATTTCAGGATATTGATTCAAGTATTGATGTGCTTAGGCAGTCGAGCAAAAGTCCCTGTTTAAGAGTAGATCTAGCATAATTAAGCGGAGTTGATCGTACTCCTAGAGATAAGACGACGAAAATCTGCTGGATTAGGGTCAAACCTAATATGGGAGTCCATATATCGAGTTAATACAACTCTAGGTGTTTTAATTAGAAAGTGATTTCAATTAATCAACCTAGGGTTAGACGTTAGTAGCCTCGAGAGAGGTATTAATATAAATTAGGGAATCCTACGGATCAAGTCAAGTGAAAAAAATTGTCTGGTTTATAGTAAATAACAAGTGAAGTCTAGGTGGATTCTTCCTCGGGTATTGTCTTAATCAATTGGTTTTTTCAAAAGTATTTTCCCTAATTAATTCTCTCTGTCTTAGCATCTTTAGCTTAGTAATTAGTTAGTTTTAGATTAAACATCAATTCCCTTAATTCTTAGGCTAAATAATAGAAAGATAGTAATTACTAGCACTCTAGGTCCTTGAGGATATGATATTTTCGGTCTTGCCATAGCTATACTACCAAACGATAGGTGCGCTTGCCTTATTCATTATCATAGTTAGTTTGGACACGATCAGCCAAGTTAGCTTATACATGCCATTATACCAAAACAAGTTTACTATTTATACCAAAATGAGTTGAAAGATAGGGTGATGACGCTCCGATTGATTCCAATCATTACGAGCTTTTGAGCACTATAAAACAGAGAAAAGAAAACTGAGTAAGCATTTCAAATGCTTAGTAAGTTCGTATAACAGAAATTTAACTTACCATATATTTACATTTAACATAAGCATACAAAAATGCATCCAAGCAATTTGGCTAATAGCCTAAAACATAAAACTTCACCAATCATGTTAGTCAAGTAATTCACAAAATACCAAGAACATGGATGAGCTCATCATTTAATGACTTTCATATACATATGCTTTCCATATACATGTACATTTCCATCAACAATCATTTCAAGTTTAGTTTAACCATGTCAGAACTTTACCCGTTGAATTTATTTGAAATATCGATGGATACGCTCATGTAGTACACTTAAAGTGTGCAAAAACTAAAATCCGTTAATTCATATCCAGGGGTACCCAAATAGGGCACATAATCAGGAAGCACTCTCTCGAGCCATATAACAGGATGCTCATGTGAGCGATGTAATAGAAAGCTTATCCGGGCTATAACAAGAAACTCATAAGAGTTTAGAACAGGAAGCTCATTGAGCTTACCAGGTGACTCTGAAGAGTTATTATCTGGGAGCTCCGGATAGCCATATAGCAGGATGTTCAAGCAAGCCATGTTAGGAAGCTAAAAAAGATCCTATATCAAGACGCTCATAAAGAGTTGCGTTTGTGTCTGCAGTATATGTAGGTACACAACTGATCATATAACAGGATGCTCACAAAGAGCTGTGGTAGTCCGCAACACATGCAGGACCACTACCGATCAGGATGCTCGCAGGAACCATGTATCAAGAAGATCGAGAAAGCTTATAATAGGATGCTCAGAAGAGCTATGTTGTGTCCACAACATATTCAAGACCATAACCAATCGGGAAATCCTGTATCCATCGAATTCCATTATTCAAACGGGACTTATTATTTTTCGGGCATAATCGCACATGTGATCAATTTCATATATAATGCATTTATGCAATTCACATCTACCACACTCAAATCAAACATATAAATACAAATAATTTAGTTACACGAACTTACCTCGTCACTTGTTCGTATACGGAAATCTACTGATCCAACACTTTTTCTTTTACTTGATCTAACTTCGTATTTGAGTTATCCAAATCTATATAAATGAATTTAACGTCAATTTAATCCATTTCATATTCAATTTAATTCAATTCACATCCTAGGCAAAAATACCATTTTGCCCTTACACTTTTCATAAATGACGATTTCGTTCCTAGGCTCGGAAAATGAAATTCATGCAATCTAATCCTTATTCCAAGCCTAACCAGTTTTTACATATAACATTTACAGGACATATATTTCATAAAAATTAGAAATTTTTTATGAATTTTACATCTTTACAATTTAGTCCTTAATTCATAATTTCATGAAAATTCACTTTACAAAGTTGTTTATCTACCAACAACCTTTCATTTTCTACCATAAATTTCAAATTTTCAGCATATTCATCCATGGAAAAATTTTAATACTTTAATATATTTTCAAATTGATCCCCAAAATAGATATATTAGGTTATTCCGATCTCAAAAATATAAAAATTACTAAAAACGGGACAAGATTACTTACCCAATTAAGCTTGATTGATTTTTCTCTCTCTCCTAGGGTTTCCATAGAATTTGAGGAAAGAAGATGATATAAAATGATGATATTTTCTATTTAATTAAGATATCTTCTTTGTTTTTTCTCTTTCCAATTTAGTCCTTTTCTTTCTCTAATTTTCCATGGATGAATCATAAAAAATATCTACTAACTTTTCTTAATGGTCTAGTTACCATGTAAGGACCTCAAATTTTGAATTCTATAGCTATTTAATACCTATAGCTACTAGAATTCAACTTTTGCACTTTATACAATTTGGTCCTTTCCTCCAATTAAACACCTAATTAGTAAAATTTTCTTATCAAAGTTTTCATACGTCTTTCCTATCATAATGCAGACCATGCAATATTCTTAAAATAAATTTTCTTTCTGTCTCAGATTTGTGGTCCCGAAACTACTATTCTGATTTCACTGAAAACGGACTGTTACAACTCTCCTCCTTAAAGAATTTTCTTCCTCGATAATCTTACCAGTAAAGAGGTTCAAATATTACTTTCTCAAGGTATCCTCCAGTCTTCTTCAATCCCATGTCGTTGCCAAAGAACTTTTACTAAAGCTACTTTTTTATTTCTTAGTTCTTTTGTCTCTTGTGCCAAAATTTTAATCAGTTTTTCACTGTAAGTCATGTCAGGTTGAATTTCCACTTCTGTCAAAGAGATAATATGTTAAGGATCTGATCGATACCGTCCTAACATAGACACATAGAAAACATTGTGAAATTTTTTAAGTTCTGGTGGCAATACCAATCTGTATGCAACAGGTCCGATTCTTTCAATGATTTCATATGGTCCAATAAATCGTGGACTCAATTTTCCTTTATGACCACCGAAGAATTTTCTTCCAAGGTGACACTTTCAAGAATACCTTATCACCAACCTGAAATTCTATTTCTTTTCGTTTAAGATTAGCATAAGACTTTTGATGATCAGAGGTTGCTTTCAAACTATCCCAAATCACTTTCACTTTTTCTTCAATTTCACAGATCAAATCAACTCCATGTATCTTTTTCTCACTAAGCTTTGTCCAATACAACAGAGTTCTATATTTATGATCATTCAAAGCCTCATACGGCACCATTTTAATGCTGGATTGATAGCTATTGTTGTATACAAATTCAACTAAAGGTAAATACTTTTCCTAGTTATCTTCAAATTCTAGAATACAACACCGAATCATATCTTCCAACATTCGTATCACACGTTCGGATTGTCCATCAGTCTGAGGATGTAATGCGGTACTGAAATGTAACTGTGTACCCAAAGCTTCTTGCAACTTGCTCCAGAATCGGGATGTAAATCAAGGATCTCTATCTGAAATAATGGAGACTGGCACTCCATGCAGTCTAACAATCTGAAAACATAAAACTCAACCAATCTATCTAAGGAGAAATCCATACGAACCGGAATAAAGTGTGCATACTTTGTTAATCGGTTAACGATTACCCAAATGTCATCTTTCTTTTGCGAAGATAGGGGTAAACCTGATACAAAATCCTTCCCATTTCCATTTCGGTATCGTAATTGGCTATAATAATCCCGAAGGTACCTGGTGTTAAACTTTAACTTTCAAACATTTCAAACACTTAGACACAAATTTAGAAATATTGCGTTTGATTTCTGGCCACCAGTACATCTTTTTCAAATCATTGTACGTTTTGTTACTTTTCGGATGAACTGACATAGTACCATTATGACCTTCGTTCAAAATCTTTTATACAAGTTCTAAATTCCTCGGTACGCATATTCTGTCTCTGAATAATAGACAATCATCAGACCCAATCTGAAATTCTGAATTAGAATTTGCCTTACATTGTACCCGTTTAGCTTATAATTCATCATCACTCTTCTGAGCTTTACAGATCTGTTGCAAGAATATTGGTTTAGTTTTTAACTCAGCTATGACTGAACCATCATCAAACAAAGATAACCGAGTATTCATTGCTCGCAAGGCAAACAGGGATTTTCTGCTCAGAGCATCTGCAACCATATTAGCTTTTCCCGGATGATAATCAATAACTAGATCATAATCTTTCAATAATTCAAGCCACCTGCGTTGTCTCAAATTCAAATCTTTTTGTGACATCAGATACTTCAAACTTTTATAATCAGTGTATACGTGACATTTTTCAGCTAATAGATAGTGTCACAAAATTTTCAATGCAAATACAATGGCTGCTAATTCTAGATCATGTATCGGGTAATTCTTTTCATGTGGTTTTAGTTGCCTAGAAGCATAGGCTATTACCTTACCTTCTTGCATCAAAACACAGCCTAAACCATTCAATGATGCATCACTGTAAATTATAAATTACTTACTTGATTTAGGCTGAACTAGTGCGTGTGTTTCAGTCAACAAGGCTTTTAACCTATCAAAACTCTGCTGGCATTTACCAGTCCGATCAAATTTCACATTTTTCTGTAACAAACGGGTCATCGGAGAGGCTATCATTGAGAAACCTTCTACAAATCTTCGATAGTAATCAGGTAATCCCAAAAAACTTCTGACTTCAAACACATTTTTCAGTGGTTTCTAGTTAACAATAGCTGAAATTTTATTCGAGTCAACCCTGATGCCTTTAGCAAATACTATATGTCCAAGAAAACCAACTTCCCGAAGCCAAAATTCACATTTACTGAATTTGGCATACAGTTATTTCTCATGCAAAGTTTGCAGCACAATTCTCAAATGATTAGCATGCTCATTTTCATCTTGAGAATATACCGGGATATCATCAATAAATACCACCACAAATCTGTCTAGATACGGTTTGAAAACTCTATTCATCAGATCCATAAATACTGCTGGTGCATTAGTCAAGCCGAATGGCATCACAGGAAACTCATAGTGACTGTACCTGGTTCTGAAGGCTATCTTCGGTACATCTGAGTCTTTTACCCGTAACTAATAGTAACCGGAACAAAGATCAATCTTTGAAAATATAGTGGCACCTTTCAATTGATCAAACAAATCTTCAATACGGGGTAATGGATAGCTGTTCTTTATTGTAACTTTGTTAAGCTGCTTGTAATCAATACATAATCTCAACGATCCATCTTTCTTTTTAACAAATAAAATCAGTGCACCCCAAGGTGAAGAACTAGGTCGAGCAAAACCTTTATCCATTAGTTCTTGCAGCTGAGCTTTCAACTCTTTCAATTCAGTGGGAGCCATTCTGTAGGGTGCTATAGATATCGGTGTTATCCCCGGTACAAGATATATAAAAAATTCCACCTCTTTGACTGGCGATAATCCAGGTAATTCTTCTGGAAACACATCAGGAAATTCACAAACAATTGGCACTACTTAATCTTCAATTCAGACACTTTAGTGTCCAACACATATGCAAAATAAGCATCATACCCTTTTCTGACATATTTCTATGCTGATATAGCTGAGATTACATTTGACAACCCATTCAATACATCAGATTCAATTAAAAGCAATTAACCATTCTGACATTTTAACATAATGTACTTTTGTTTACAATTTACTACTACATCATGCTGAGTTAGCCAGTCCATACCCAAAATTACGTCAAATTCATCAAATGGTAGTAACATCAAATCAGCCGTGAAATAATAACCTCACACCATTAACGGACAATTTTTACAAATTTTATCTACCGTCACATACTAGCTCAGGGGGTTTGAAACTTTAACCATAAATTTAGTGGACTCAACAGGTAAATTTTTAACAAACACCAAATTCATGCATATATATGAACGTGTTGAACCAGGATCAATCAAAACAATAATATTAGTATCAAGAAGAGAAAATGTACCAGTAATAACATCAGGTGCAGAAGCATCCTTATGTGCACGTATAGCATATGTTCTAATTGGTTCTCGTGCTTCAGATTTAGCAGTTGAATCTTTTCTTGTACCTCAACTATCATTCATATTACCGGGGTTACTCAGCCTTGAAGTCATAACAGTATCTTTTTCAATTCTTTCTGGGCAATCTTTAAGATAGTGGTCAAGAGAACCACATCTAAAACAAGCTCTGCTTCTCATGCAGCACTCATCGAAATGAAATTTATTTCAATGATTACATTTGGGTTTGGAATTCCTGACACTTACAGCATTTGCTACTGATGGGGCCAGAGATCTTGGATTAGAGCATTGAGAGCCTCTATCTTTTCCAAAATACCCAACAGATGAGAAAGAACGATCATGATATTTCTTTGATTTCTTTGAAGCTGCTGATTGTTGTAACACCCCTTACCCGTATTCAACTCCGAAAATCGGGTACAAGGCATTACTGGACTTAACTTGCTTGAATATACAACTTTGGGCTGTAAAATTTTTTTTCAACTTAAAACTTCTTATTAATACTCATATCATCCTTATTATGGGCCTACGAGGCCTTAAGCATACATCCGAAAGGTTTCAGGATTAGACCGAAAGCTTTTCTACACTTAGAAAAATTTGCCTATACAGGGGCCACATGCCCGTGTGAAATGGGACACACCCGTGTGGGCAGGCCGTGTGGTCACACATGCCCATGTCCCTAGTCCGTGTAGAATTTATTTTCATTTCGAACCTACAAGGGTTTTCACACGGCCGGACACACGCCCGTGTCAATGGCCCGTGTCCCTCACACGGCCTAGACATGCCTATGTCCTCACCCGTGTGTGAAAACCTGGGTATTCTATTTATGACGTCAGCAACCTCTTAAGGGCACACAGCCTAGACACACACTCGTGTGTTGGCCCGTGTGACGAATCTAATTCTCACAAACTTGATGTAGGGGACACACGGCCTATCAACACACCCATGGGGCTGACCGTGTGTCGCACACGGCCTAGACACACGCCTGTTTTTCTACCCATGTGGACAATTAGAAGGCTATTTTCCAAGCCAATTGCCACCTTGAAACATAAACACACATATATCAACACAAGCAATACATAACATGGCAATAATACACTATGAAGAACCACTAATCATCATTCATACACATCACAATTTACTCCATCATTTGCATGAACTTTCACTTCATAAAACTCATCACCATTAAAACATGAAACTTGACAAATATCGGCCAATTCCTAATGGCCATTTACAAAATGAGTGTATGACATTAGTAGCCAACACTTTGGCTTTCAAATATGACATAACACAAGATGACCAAGTTCCTATACATGCCATACTCAAAATAAATCAACTTTACTATACCAAAAGAATGATTGATAATGTGATTCAAGCTCCAACGTTCTACAATCCCCGAGCTAGCTTGGCGATACTACAAGGAAGAAAGGAAAAGAGAGGGCTAAGCATATAGTTTAATAAGTTTGCATGAATTAAAATAGTAACATAAGTACTCATGGAAAACTCCATTAATCTCATAGAGCAATAACAACACAAGTTCTCAAAAACTTAAACATACTTACTCATACTTACTTACCCATCACAAATCACATTACGATTTTCATAACTCTTAATTTTACTCATGGCACCTGTATCACTTCAACACATAATTTAGCACTTATGCTATCTTGAACATAAACTTAAGTCATTATAATCCTTAAATTAAATGGAACTCTTTGTCATCCTTGTATAACTTAGCTCCTTATTATCTTTACATACTTAACTCTTTTGCCTATTGAACTACCCGGAATATCAGAGGATACTCAATTTCATCATACATATATCACAGTGCCAATGCCATATCCCAGATATGGTCTTACATGGGAACACCTCTTGATGCCGATGTCATATCCCAAATATGGTTTTACATGGGATCTCTTAACTCGATGTCGATGTCATGTCCCAGACGTGGTCTTACACGAGATCTTTCTTTTTCGATGCTGATGCCATGTTCCAAACATGGTCTTATACGAGATTTTCCTTATTCAATGCTGATGCCATGTCCCAGACATGGTCTTATATGGGATCCACGTTCGGTGCTGATGCCACATCCCAGACATGGTCTTACACGGGACCTACATTCGGTGCCGATGCCATGTCCCAGACGTGGTCTTATACGGGACCTTCCTTATCTCATGTTGTGACATAGGTATCCATGCTATTCCGAATGTTCAATCGGGACTTTAACTTATCATTATCTCATTATAATTTTATTGAGAAATCACTAATCAATTTCATGGAAAATAATATACATCTCTCATGTAAATAAGAAATTTAGAACATAGTAATATATGTAGCTTTAATTCCACACAAACTTACCTCGGTACTCAAAATATGTGTAGGTATTTAATTTAGTCCGCAATCTTGTTCTTGCCTCGATTTCAGTCCAGGCTTCGTGTTTCTTGATAATCAAGCTTAAAAGTTGAAGAAACCCTAGCTATTGAGGGCTTGTAAAATTTGGCTATGGTGAAGAAGATGGACATTCATTTTTGACTTCTTTTTCTCTTTTTAATTCATTAATTAACCAAATGACTAAAATGCCCTTAAGGCCCATTCCTTAAGATTTTTCCTTCCCATGTCCATTTTTGTCCATCTTGACATTTAATGGTCTAATTGCTAGATAAGGACCTCTAGTAATTTTTATAATTCTATTTCATACTTAAGTCTTCTAGAACCTCATATTTTCTAATCTTTGCAATTTAGTCCAAATGGACAAATTGATCACTAATAAATAAAATTTCCTCATGAAATTTTCACACAATATGCAAACACATCATAAGCTCTATAAAATCATAAAACACATATTTGTATTTCGGATTTGTAGTCTCGCAACCATTATTCTGGCTAGGCCCTAAATCGGGCTATTACAATTGTGGCTTGCCCATAAATATTTTACTTGAAGTTCGAGCTTCCATCTCTGCCTGCCTCTTTTCTTTATTTAATTCTTCAGCTTTATGTGCTCGGTCAGCCAATACAACAAATTCTTTTAATTCTAAGATTCTAACTAACAACTTGATGTCTTCATTCAATCCTTCTTTAAATTGTTTACACATAGCAACTTCGGTTAGGATACAATCTCTGGCGTATTTACTTAGCCGAACAAATTCCCGCTCGTACTCAGATACAATCATATTCCCTTGTTTGAGATCTAAAAATTCTTTCTTTTTTTATCAAGGAATCTCTGGCTAATGTACTTCTTTTTGTATTCTGTCTGGAAAAATTCCCATGTAACATTTTCCCTCGGTACAACAGAAATAATGGTATTCCACCATTGATAGGCCGAGTCTAGTAGAGATACAACACATTTCAAACATTCTTCATGTGTGCAAGATAATTCATCTAAAATCCTGATTGTATTTTCTAGCCAAAATTCAGCCCTTTCCGGGTTATCATCGGTAGTAGCCCTGAATTCTTCTGCACCATATTTTCGAATTTTATCTACCGAAGGCTTACCAATTCTAACAGATTCAATACCTTGAGGCATGTCGGGAACTGGTTGAGAAGCAAGAGGGAGAGGTTGTTGTACAACAGGATTTGTTCTTAAGAATTCTGTGAACCACTCATTCATCATTTGAAAGAAGGCATCTTTTGCCTCCACACCTCGGCCCTCAGATTCGGGCCTTCTACTACTACTAGATGCAGCTCTTTAAACTGAAGCTGGAGCATTGCTCTTAGCTTCCTTGGATTCACCTCTAGCTTGGTTGGACGATATTACTATATGAAAAACACATTTAAAATTGTCAGGAGATATCACACTATCCCAAATTGTATAATGGCATGTATAACTAAACTCGTACTTACTACGTTAGTCTGAGAATTAGCTAAACTGTAGTTTTGATACCAATAAATGTAACACCCCTAACCCATATCCGTCGTCGGAACAGAGTTAAAGAGAATTACCGGAGTTTACAGAACAAATACAATTAATTCATGTATTTCACTAATCATATCCGAAACAAATCATAATTCTATCATGTTGCCCCTTAAATGGACCCTCGAGGACCTATTTATACTTCAGAAACGAGTCGGGAATAAATCGAGAACTCAGAGAATTTTTTGAAAAATTCCAAAATTTTTCTTAGGTGCAGGGTACACACGCCTATATGGTTAGGCCATGTGGCTCACACTGTCAAATGACATTACTATGTCCCGGGCCGTGTTGGCATTCGATGTGAGGCACACAGCCATGTCCCTGCCCGTGTCATTACCTGTGTAACTCTCTAACTTGGGTCACACAGCCAACCACACGCCCGTGTGCTAGGTTGTGTGGATAATTTAATTTTCAAAAATTAGGTGCAGGATTCACACAGCCAAGACACACGCCTGTGTGTTGGGCCATGTGTTTCACACGGCTGGGACACAAGCCCGTGTCTCTACCCGTGTGACCAATTTTGAGCATTCTGTTTCAATATTTTTAAGATGCAAGGGACACACGGCCAAACCACACGCCCTTGTGCATGGTCGTGTGTCACACACGATTGAGACACACGCTCGTATGCCTACCCGTGTGGACAAATTAAGGCCATTTCCAAACCTTATTTCTCACCCAAATTTTGCCTTGTACCTACATTAATACTTGCATACATATACCGACCAATTCAAGATGTTAAAACCAAGCCAACATTAACATTGTAATTGATATATCATCACATGTATTCAAACTTACCTTTTGAAAGTCATATATGTTTTCCATAATTGAATCTAACCATAACAAGCACTCATATATTAACCATATTTTAACCTTAAGTATATATTTACTAAATATACCATTACTAGCCATTCCAATGGCTAGATTACAAGCAACTATTTATATGCCAATACTGGCCAAGTTAGCCTATACATGCCATTATACCAAAATAAGTTTACTATGTATACCAAAACGAGTTGAAAGATAGGGCGATAATGCTCCGATCGATTCCAATCTGTACGAGCTTTTGAGCACTATAAAACAGAGAAAAAAAATTGAGTAAGCATTTGAAATGCTTAGTAAGTGTAATAGCCCAGTTTAGACCCTAGTCAGAATGGTGGTTTCAAGACCACAAATTTGAGGTTAGAAAAATTTTTTAATATTATTTTTCATGTTTACGGTGTATGATTAAGCATGTGTGAATATTCTGTATGAAAATTTTATTGATTGTGTGCTTAATTTGCAAAAAGGACTTAATCGCATAAAATGCAAAAGCTGTGTGCTGATTGTTAAAGTGCTTAATTGGCACGGCTTATTAAATGAAAGGTCCTTATGTTGTTATTAAACCATTTGATAGTAAATGGATGATAATGGCATGGTTTTTGGTGTTATTATTAATATTCCTTAAGGAAAAAATTGCAAATTGATTATTAATGTTAATATAATAAAAATAAACACATTATAATGGCCATTATCATCTTTCTTCCACCTAAATAAGAAAAGAAAAAGAGAGTTTGAAGATTTTATACATTCGGCCATGGTTTAGCTTAATTAAGGTATGGTTTTGCTTCAATTTTTGATGATTTCTACGTTGTTGTGATCGTTGGTTAGTGTATTATCAAGCCCATGCTTTAATTTTAGAATTTGATGAAGATTTTGAGATGTTCCATTGATTAATGTTTGAGCTTTGTGATATTTGATGATGAAATATGAAAGATATGTGATAGATTAACATATGTTGTATTTGAATTTTTGGTGAATTTGATTAATTTGGGCTAAATTGTGAAAATGAGAAATTAGAGGACTAAAATGTGAAATAAAGAAAATATGTGGGCTTGTATAAGCTAGGTGAAAATTCGGGTTAACATGTATAAGAAGAAATTATGTGTATTTGATGATTTTATGAAATAGGGACTTAAGTGTCGGAATGTGAAAATGTGAGGGCTATTTTGTAAAATGCCCTAAATATGTGTGTTTGGATAAGTTGAATGAATTGGTGATTGAATGAGTTGTGTTCAATATTATATAGATCAAGAAAAGAGAGATTCGAATCAAGATCGAGGCAAAGACAAAGTGCTCAATTGATTGACTAGTCTCAGTATTTCTACATCTAAGGTAAGTTCGTTTATAATAAAAATTGTTTAAATTGTGCTCATGTGTTATATAATGAAAGATTATGTGGTTAATGAATTGTTAATGTTAAATGTGGATTGAGAGATATGGCACTAAGTGTGCGAAATAGAATTGATACAGTAGAGAATGGCACTATGTGTACGAAATAAAGAAAGTATTGATTGCAATGATTAGCACTATGTGTGCGATACCGAGTTAAATTCGGTTTAATGTAAAGGCACTAAGTGTGCGATAATATTTAAGCTTCGGCTAAGAAAATTGGCACTAAGTGTGCGAATAAATTGAATAAATAATGAGGATTGATCGAAATGTGGTATCGGGCATTGAGTAGCAAGAATGATTGTTAACTAGGTGTTGGCAAAGGCATGTACAGAACCTATATGGTTGATCGTAACGCCCTAAAAATCCCGAAACTTTAATTTCTGTACATTGAAGTTAGTATGCATGTGTAGCATTTAAAATAATAATATTAAGGTATTATCGGGATTATTTGAAGCCTTAGAGATAGGGGAGACCATAGGGAAAAAATTATTTTTCTTGCTTAGTGGACCCTAGTCTCAGGCATGAGGCCTCTTAAGTAGATTAAGAGAAAATAGGACACAAATGGGCTTGTGGTCCAGTGGAAAGTGGCGTCACTTGGGAGCTATGAGGTGGCGTGTGTGAAAGCTGAAGAGGTCCAAGGTTCGAGTAGGAGGAGTGCATTTTGGAGTGTTTTATTTTGCATAGGTGGACGATAAGAGTTGTGTTGGTTTTGTACTCTTGCCGTGGAGAGTTTGAAGTAAGCAGGACTGATGGATGTGGAGGAGTTTTCGGATAAGATTAAGGTATTATCAGAGAGAAAAGTTAGGAGATGAGGAGTAAGGATGTGATGGTGCCGAATGGGACTCTAAGGGAGGGGAGTGTTCGGCCTGTGGCTTTAAAAGGAGAGAGGTCGAATGCTTGAAAGGTTCTTTGAGCATTCTCTAGTTTTTATTCTCCCCTCAAACGGTTTCTCCCTTTTTGCTGAATTTTCACTAGGCCAAATTCCCTTCATTGCCGGAATTACTATCATCCTTCTTTTGCTGAATCTCTACTCTTGCCGAACCCTTGTTGTTGTTCCTCCACCTCAATCGATTATTATCTACTCTTAGTCACATTGGAAGTTGAATCTTGTTCAGTAGATATCTAAGACGCTGGATCAAAGGAGAATTTCGGTAAGTGCTTAGTTGAACTTTTTAGTGTGTTTTGTTAAAAGCCGAAGGGCTATCTAACCCTTCATTGTCGTTAACTTGTATTAACAAGGGTAAGGCTCAACAATCGCAAGCGTGGTAGGTAAGGATTGCTAATAAAGTGGTAAGTGTTCTCGACTCAGTCATGGTTTAGTAAATGGCCAAATCTAATGTGGCTCATAGGGGTGACTTATTTGCAATATGGGTCACTTGGTTTTGATGATATAGGTGTTTGGGTGCAGATCTAGAGGATAGTTGCAAATAGTAGCAAAAGAAGGGCTACTAGAACGTGAGGCACACGGTAAGGGTACGGTGAGGTTTCGATTTTAGATAAGTATGTGTTAAAGCTTTGGTCAATCGCTAGTAATGTCGATTGTAGGTTCGTGACTAAAGGGTTTGCGGCACGCAAGGTTACCAGGTGTGTACGAACACTACACACACGATATCGGCAACGCCAAAAAGCTGAAAAGCCAAAAGTGGCTAAATTGGCCTGCTAAACTTTGGAGGCCCAAAACGACAATGGTTGATATGTGAGCATGAATAATGAATTGGCATGAATGATTGTATGATTGGATTGTAATTGAGCCCAATGGGCTATATGACATGAAATGGGCTTTATGAAGGCGTAGGCAAGTATGATGGGGTTAATGGACTTTAGGCCTAGTTTGAACAACTATGAAATTTCATAAGACTTAATCTAATTAAACATGCCCATGAACAAGTCATTGGGTTAGAGTGTGGCAACAGACATACGCATGTCTAGGATTGGATCTATGGACAGCTTGGTACTTAAGCGGTCCTAATGGCCCACCTCCTCTTCTTTGGAATCCTACCTGGTGCGTACTGTATGTTCACTCTAGCCGCGAGGACTTGTTGATGGGCCAAAGTTCATAACTAAAACCCGAGAGAGACCAAAAACCTTTAGATTTGTAAAATTACTAAAATACCCTTAGATTTGTAAAATTACTAAAATACCCCTGTTTTGCAAAAGTACCAGAATACCTCTATTTTGCAAATAACCTAAACACTCCTGTTTTGCAAAATTACTGAGATACCCCTATCTTGCCAAATTACCAAAACACCCCTATAGGGTAAAATTATGAAAATGCCCTTAGGTAATGAAATGATGAAAATACCCCTATGTGACAAATATGAGTTTGTGGATGTTACTCATGTGTTTGATGCATTATATGATATTCTGCTTAGGATGCATGGGTGGGAATTATGGTACGGAGGAAGATTTGAGGATCGCATTGTTTCTTGACGACCATGGATCCATCAGAGGCTTTAAGCCCATTATATGATTAGTAGTTTTGCTGCAACGTTGAGTAGTGCCGCTGTGAGTGCTACCTTTGGTGTGTAGAGGATGGGTGGGTTGATTTAGAAATCCCCACAGGTGTGTAATGGTTGGAAGGGAAATGGTGTGTGTAGTGGATCGATTTTTGGGAAGGGCTTTGCATTATCTTGTTGGTATATGATACGATATGATATGATATGGGGTCATTATGGGCTAAGGCCAAGGACCACCGATTTTGATAGGGCTTAGGCCCAATGTGAATATTTGTATGTGATTTGATTACAAAGGTTGTACGCACTGAGTTTTGAAGCTCACGCCCTTTTATTTAATGTTTCAGGTGATCCTGAATAGACGGCTCGGCGTGGGAGAGGACTCGGAGATGGCCACACTACAAGCTGATTAGATGTTTTCAATCTATTCAAATGAATTTATTTTAAGAACTTTGTTTTTCATTGAATTGTAATAAGGCCATGTATCTCCCAATTGACTTTAGATTTTGGGTTTTATTATTATTGTTTCAACTATCCAGTTAATAAACTTAAATAAAATTTCTAAAGTTAACATGGTTTTCGAAATAAACTTTTGAATGTTTTCCTAAAATATGGGCTTTTCATCTTAACTTAACAAGATACAAGGGTTTTGGGCTTTTGGGCCTTAAATGGTTAATTAGTAAAATTGTTTTGAAGTGTGCCTTTAATGTGACATTCCGGATTTGGGCCTAACTTCTAGGTCGGGTTTGGGGTGTTACATTGATGATTTCGTAAATGGTTATATTGATGCTTGAGTGAGCATAGTAGCTATGGATGAGTTTGTGTATTCTTATGAAATAATCTATGTGATGGATTATTTTGCATATTGATTTTGAATCACTGAGTTAAATGTATTATATTACGAACTTACTAAGCTCTTAAGCTTACTGTGTGAAGTTTTCTCTGTTTTATAGTGTCTTTAAAGCTAGCTCGAATCTAGGGATCGTCACCGACTCAATCACACTATCGGCTATCTATTTTGGTATTTTTGGAAGTTGTATTTATTTTAAATATGGCATGTATAGGCTAGTGATTATTGCATGTTTTGAAGTGTATAAGCCTTGCTATGTGATTTGGCTTGGTAGTTTGATGGTTTGGTATATGTTTTGAGCATGTGAAAAGAACGACTTATATGTGTATGTGTGCGTTCTATGTTAGTGATCATTATGGCATAAATTAGCAAAATGGTAATGGTATGTTTCATGATAGATTTGGTTAAAATTGAATGATGAATAGATTATATGATTTGGGATGTGAAATTGATATTTTAGATGGACATGTTTAAGTTGAAATTGAGTGTGGAAATAAATGGTGTAGTTGATGATTAATTGGTGCATATATTGGTATGTTTTGATTGCCATTTAAGGTATAAATGCATATGGATTGGTGCTTGTAGGTGATTCCAAAGTGTGGGTGGCAAATTGGCCTTGCAAATGGCCTACAATTGCCTACACGGTTGAGCACGCGGGCGTGTAGCTCAACCGTGTCATTTAAGGTTGCAAATTGAAACAAGTCAGGCACGCAAACGGGCTAGACACACGGGCGTGTGATTTAGTGCCAGGAACAACTCCTATCTCAATAGCTCCGTATAGAATGGCACCGACAGAATTGAAAGAATTTAAATCTTAGTTGCAAGAGTTGACAGATAAAGGATTGGCACGACCGAGTTTCTCACCCTGGGGTGCTCCAGTGTTGTTTCTGAAAAAGAAAGATGGTACTATAATGATGTGTATTGACTACCAACAGTTGAACAAAGTGACAATAAAGAATAAATATCCTTTACCGTGAATCAAAGATTTGTTTGATCAGTTGAAAGGAGCTACAGTGTTTTTAAGATAGATTTGAGATTGGGCTACTATTAGCTATGAGTTAAAGAATCAGATGTACCGAAAACTACTTTCAGAACAAGGTACGGACATTATGAATTCTTAGTTATGCCTTTTGGACTAACGAATGCTCCTGCAGTGTTTATGGATTTGATGAATCAGATATTCAGACCGTATTTGGATCGATTTGTCGTGGTGTTCATTGACGACATTCTAGTTGTAACACCCCAAACCCGGCCCATACGTTTCGACCAGATCTGGTATGCTACGGGCTGTACATTGAAAACTTTTGCTTTGTTTGTTTTGGAAATCTTAGGTTAATTAGACAATATTTGAATAAATAAGTGACATTTGAAAAAAAAACATAGTATTATTATTATTTCGTATAATTAAACCTTTGACATAATTTCATAAGTTGCAAATATTAAAAACTACTTGGGTGAATATAAACTATGGGGCCTTATTACATAAATATTCCCAAAATTAAAAACTTAAAGAAAAACCAAAATAATCTATAGAAATAAAAACTTGATGGCCCCTCGAGTCCGTCTCGGCTCCCATGTCCACGATCTACTGCTCATCTGAAAAGTTAAGGAAAATAAAGGGTGAGTCACCAAGACTCAGTGTGCAAATCCCGAAAACACATAAAAGGCTTGGGCTCACAAACACATTATGAGCCCTGGCCCAAACATAAAGGCAACAATCATAATTACATGGTAAATAATAAATGATGAATAGCCCAGCCCATCCTAGAATTCCATCCTCTACACACCAACCCGTACCAACCATCACACCTTGGGGATTTCTACAATCAACCCGCCAACCGCTACACACCATATCGACAGCTGTGCTGCCTGTCTTAAAGACCGATCACTGTGTGACCTATGTGGCGAAGCCACCGATCGCCATGCGACCTTAATAATACATCGTAGCATTTCGACAGCTGAGCTGCCTGTCATAAAGACCGATCACTATGTGACCTATGTGGCAAAGCCACCGATCGCTATGCGACCTTCTTCCCCTTCATCATATCCATCCCATCCCATGCATACATATATGCAAAATCAAGCAATGTATTACCTAAGAGATTTCAGTTTATCGCATACATCGATACACATAGAGAAGTTTCTATGATTACGTACCTGGAATCCCTTGCCTACCCTTTTTGGGTAATCCGACTGTCTATACAGCCTTTTTTTGGCTTTTAGCCCATAACATATATTTAGTTCAGATTACTATTCAGCCTTTTCCGACTTTTAGCCCATAACATACATAATACAGTTTAATTAGTGTGTTAGAGATCTACACACTTGATTACTGTTAGAACGAGACCCTCTAAGTCGGCGCTATCCGTAGCCAACACCACCGCTATCTGCCTAAGGTGTTGTTCAGAAGCCGGTAACGAAACATTAGGTTAAGGCACAACTAACGAAAAGAAAACGGTTGATCATCTTAAGGAGAATTGAAATCCTTACCTTGAAATCCCTAAAAGTGATATGAGATTCAGGGACTAGTGTTTTCGGCTTTTAGATCTAAGAGATCTACTTCAATTCCCGAATGTCGCCCAACAAGAGAATACATAGAACCATTAAACCATTAGCTTTTCAGCTTTGTCTTCCAAAAGCCGAAAGAGAAAGTGAAGAGATAGGAAAATCGGCACTCACGTTAACACAAAGAATTTGACTACCCCTTTGAGATTCCGGCTTTTTGCGAAAATCAGGAAGAGAAGATGATTCGAAGAAATCTATAGAGATTCGGCTTTTAGAAGAAAGAAGATAAAAGAATAATGGAGTTCTTGGCTTTTAGAAGAAAGAAGAGAAAAGAACAATGGAGTTTCGGCTTTTGAATCAAAGTGAAGATGAGGGAAAAAGGTTAGGAATTTCGGCTTCTACTCAAAGGAGAAGAGAAAGAAAAGATGGAAACCCTAAATTCCGAAAAATAAAGAAGAGAACCCTCCCTATTTATAGAAATTTTGGCACTTACCTATGAAAAACTGAAAGTGCCCTTCCTGATAACCAAAAATTAAGCAAATAAAAAGGGAAAATTCGGCACCCCTTTGCCATAAAGAAACCGATTTCTTCCCTCCTCTAGGTGATGGAATTTCGGCCAACACCTAGCCTTGCAGATAGCTCCTATCTTTTCTCCTTTTATCTTCCATATTATCAACTATAATATCTACATTATCCCATTCACATAAATCTTCCTATTTTTGAGCCTTATTGCCATCCACTCCACCTAACCCTAATGCCAAAAATTAGCTAACTTAAATTAAAATAATTGGGCTCCATGAAACTTAAATTTGGGCCCCTTACTCCCTTGTGTGGCGTCACCTCCTAATATTGGGCCACAAGCCCACTTTGGTATTTTAAACACAGATACTACCTTTTAAACCCTATAATGCCCAAACAGATAATTTTAATCAAGGCCTCTACCTAAGCCTGAGCCCAATTTGGACCCCTAACACTTAGATTAACACATTAAACATATCCACCCATTAAACGCATAGACCCAAAAATTTAGGATGTTACAGTTCTACCCCCTTAAAGAAATTTTGTCCTCGAAATTTCCAACTAACTATTAATCTACTACCCAAGTCTCACCAGTATGCTTTCGCTGCGCACTCTAATAATATATAAACATTGCACGCATACGGTTTCTATACCCAAAAATATAGCATCCACACAAAACATACCCGACTTAATGGTGATTGAACATCCCGAGCCTTATGCTCATCAGACCCGCATCTTAAACACGTTCCTGACTTCCTCCAACATTCACCCGGATGAAGCCTTCTGCAATATTCGCAAACCTTGAAGTTTGGACGTACCTTAACATGCTTCACAGAACGAGACTGCAACCCTAGAAAACTACGATCTCTTTTTTTCTTACAGTCCACGCACCCAAACCGAAGTGTTTCACCGATTTCTTTAACCTCCTTCAGTACCTCCCTAACTAACTGAGTCAATACATGAGTCCTAATACTTCCACGGCCTCGACCGCGGCCTCTTCTTCCTCCTCTAGCGCTCATCGTTGATTCTCTAAATTAAAAATTTTATGAACTATTAATTTCTTTCATTGATTAACCACGAACAATCTTATGGAAAGTAGTTTTAAGAGTGGTTCTTTCAAATTCGAACCTATCTACAGTTTCAGTCTCAAGTTTATCTCCTAATTCTAGAAACCACATACATTCATCGCATAAGGGTTTTTTTTTTTTCATCATTTCTCTACCCGGGGGTATTTCCGTAGTTTTGTCCTACAGGGTATTTTCCAAAATAAAGTATCTTGGTGATTTTCTTTGAATTAGAAGTACTTTGGGTACATTTTTTTTCTTTTTATAAAGCAAGCGTCTTTTGGAAAACAAGTTTTTTTTTCGAAGTAGAGATATTTTGATGTTATTGTTGTTTTATTCCCTTTTTTTTATAAACAGGGATACCTTGGAAGGTTTTTTTTTTCTTTTGCAAACGTGGTTCTTTTGTAAATCTATTTTAGAGTAAATTTGCAGAACTTAGGTATTTTATAAAATCACGGTTGTTTGGAAATTTTCCCAAACCAATGATATTTTGAAAATTTTGCCAACCGGAGTGTTTCGGTAATTTCACAAATTTTGGTAGTTTTACAAATCCAGGGTATCTTGGGAAATTTTCACAAATCAGGTGTATTTTGGAAATTTTACAAAACTTGGGGGTATTTTGATTGTGAAATAGGGTGGCTGGTCCCTTTCGAGTTTTAAATTATAGATTTTGGCCCGTCAACAAATCCTCATGGCTAAGGTGAACAGTCACTACGCACCAGGTAGGATTCCAGCGAAGAGGAGGTGAGTCACTAGGACTGCTTAAGTACCAAGCTCTCCCTGAATCCAATCCTAGACATGCGTATGCCTGTTGCCACACCCTAACCCTGCGATTTGTTCCTGGGTTTGTTTGGATAGATTAAGTCTTATGAATTTGAAGAGTTGTTTAAACTAAACCTAAAGTTCATCAATGCCTAACATACTAGTCTACGTCCATCAAGCCCATTAAACCCAACATGTATATCACACCAAGAGTTAGAATACTTACCTGCGTGGATCGGGTGCCGGTAGACTCGAAGGCCATATCTTCTTCAAAAATTTTTTTCTCAAATTCACATCAACTTTACAAAACATTACTAGACCCATTTCACAGCCTGAGTTTTGAACCGGGCTCTGATACCAAAATGTAACACCCCAAACTCGGCCCATACGTTTCGACCAGATCCGGTATGCTACGGGTTGTACATTGAAAACTTTTGCTTTGTTGGTTTTGGAAATCGTAGGTTAATTAGACAATATTTGAATAAATAAGTGACATTTGAAAAAAAACATAGTATTATTATTATTTCGTATAATTAAACCTTTGACATAATTTCATAAGTTGCAAATATTAAAAACTACTTGGGTGAATATAAACTATGGGGCCTTATTACATAAATTTTCCTAAAATTAAAAACTTAAAGAAAAACTGAAATAATTATAGAAATAAAAACTTGATGGCCCCTCGAGTCCGTCTCGGCTCCCATGTCCACGATCTACTGCTCATCTGAAAAGTTAAAGAAAATAAAGAGTGAGTCACCAAGACTCAGTGTGCAAATCCCGAAAACACATAAAAGGCTTGGGTCCACAAACACATTATGAGCCCTGGCCCAAACATAAAGGCAACAATCATAATTACATGGTAAATAATAAATGATGAATAGCCCAGCCCATCCTAGAATTCCATTCTCTACACACCAACTCGTACCAACCATCACACCTTGGGGATTTCTACAATCAACCCACCAACCGCTACACACCATATCGACAGCTGTGCTGCCTGTCTTAAAGATCGATCACTGTGTGACCTATGTGGCAAAGCCACTGGTCGCCATGTGACCTTAATAATACATTGTAGCATTTCGACAGCTGAGCTGCCTGTCATAAAGACCGATCACTATGTGACCTATGTGGCAAAGCCACCGATCGCTATGCGACCTTCTTCCCCTTCATCATATCCATCCCATCCCATGCATACAAACATGCAAAATCAAGCAATGTATTACCTAGGAGATTTCAGTTTATCGCATACATCTATACACACAGAGAAGTTTCTATGATTACGTACCTGGAATCCCTTACCTACCCTTTTGGGTAATCCGACTGTCTATACAGCCTTTTTTCGGCTTTTAGCCCATAACGTATATTTAGTTCAGATTACTATTCAGCCTTTTTCTGGCTTTTAGCCCATAACATACATAATACAGTTTAATTAGTGTGTTAGAGATCTACACACCTGATTACCGTTAGAACGAGACCCTCTAAGTCGACGCTATCCGTAGCCAACACCACCGCTATCTGCCTAAGGTGTTACTTAGAAGCCGGTAACGAAACATTAGGTTAAGGCACAACTAACGGAAAGAAAACGGTTGATCATCTTAAGGAGAATTGAAATCCTTACCTTGAAATCCTAAAAAGTGATATGAGATTCAGGGACTAGTGTTTCCGGCTTTTAGATCTAAGAGATCTACTTCAATTCCCGAATGTCGCCAAACAAGAGAATACATAGAACCATTAAACCATTAGCTTTTTGGCTTTGTCTTCCAAAAACCGAAAGAGAAAGTGAACAGATAGGAAAATCGGCACTCACCTTAACACAAAGAATTCGACTACCCCTTTGAGATTCTGACTTTTTGCGAAAATCAGGAAGAGAAGATGATTCGAAGAAATCTATAGAGATTCGGCTTTTAGAAGAAAGAAGATAAAAGAATAATGGAGTTCTTGGCTTTTAGAAGAAAGAAGAGAAAAGAACAATGGAGTTTCGGCTTTTGAATCAAAGTGAAGATGAGGGAAAAATGTTAGGAATTTCGGCTTCTACTCAGAGGAGAAGCGAAAGAAAAGATGGAAACCCTAAATGCCCAAAAATAAAGAAGAGAACCCTTCCTATTTTTAGAGATTTCGGCACTTACCTATGAAAAACCGAAAGTGCCCTTCCTGATAACTAAAAATTAAGCAAATAAAAAGGGAAAATTTGGCACCCCTTTGTCATAAAGAAACCGATTTCTTCCCTCCTCTAGGTGATGTAATTTCGGCCAACACCTAGCCTTGAAGATAGCTCCTATCTTTTCTCTTTTTATCTTCCATATTATCAACTATAATATCTACATTATCCCATTCACATAAATCCTCCTATTTTTGAGCCTTGTTGCCATCCACTCCACCTAACCCTAATGCCAAAAATTAGCTAACTTAAATTAAAATAATTGGGCTCCATGAAACTTAAATTTGGGCCCCTTACTCCCTTCTGTGGTGTGACCTCCTAATATTGGGCCACAAGCCCACTTTGGTATTTTAAACACAGATACTACCTTTTAAACCCTATAATGCTCAAACAGATAATTTTAATCAAGGCCTCTACCTAAGCCTGAGCCCAATTTGGACCCCTAACACTTAGATTAACACATTAAACATATCCACCCATTAAACGCATAGGCCCAAAAATTCAGGATGTTACACTAGTTTATTCTTGTGAAGAGACGCAACATGCCGAGCATTTGAGAATTGTGTTACAGACTTTGCGTGAGAAGCAATTGTATGCAAAGTTTAACAAATGTGAATTCTGGTTATGAGAGGTTGGTTTTCTGGGACATATTGTATTAGCTGCGAGAATACGAGTTGATCCGAGCAAGATTTCAGCAATTCTAGATTGGAAACCTCTGAGAAATGTGTCTCAAGTCTGTAGTTTTCTAGGACTAGCGGGATATTATAGACGGTTTGTGAAAGGTTTTTTGATGATTGCGACTCCATTGACGAAATTATTACAGAAAGATGATAAATTTGAGTGGTCAGAAAAGTACCAGCAGAGTTTTGAACAGTTGAAAGTATTGTTGACTGAGGCACCAGTGTTAACTCAACCTGAATCGAGTAAAGAATTCATAGTTTACAGTGATGCATCGTTGAATGGTTTGGGCTATGTGTTGATGAAAGAGGGCAAAGTTATAGCTTATGCTTCGAGACAGTTAAAGCCACATGAAAAGAACTACTCGACTCACGATCTTGAATTAACCATGATTGTATTTGCATTGAAAATTTCACGTCACTACTTATTTGGTGAGAAGTGTCATATTTATACGGATCACAAGAGTTTGAAATATCTGATGACTCAGAAAGAATTGAATTTGAGATAGCGAAGATGGTTAGAATTACTAAAAGACTATGAATTAGTGATTGATTATCATCCGGGTAAAGCTAATGTTGTTGCTGATGCTTTGAATCGAAAGTCTTTATTTGTTTTGCGAGCAATAAGTACTCAAATAGATATGTGTGATGATGGTTCAGTTTTGGCTGAGTTGAAAGTGAGGGCAATGTTTATACGTCAGATTTGTGATGCTCAGAAGAATGATACTGAAATGATGACAAAGCAAGATCAGTGTGGTATGAATTCAGATTCAAAATTTTGAGTTGATAATGATGATTGTTTGAGATTTCAAGATCAGATTTGTATTCCAAGAAATTTAGAGTTGATTCAATTGATTTTGAATGAAGCTCATAATAATCGTATGTCTATTCATCCGGGAATACTAAAATGTATAATGATTTAAAACAGTTTTATTGGTGGCATGGTATGAAACGGGATATCTTAGAGTTTGTTTCGAGATGTTTAGTTTGTCAGCAAGTTAAAGCTGAACACCAGGTTCCATCTGGTTTGTTACAGCCGATAATGATTCCTGAGTGGAAATGGGAAAGAATCACGATGGACTTTGTGTAGGGGTTGTGATACGAGATCACTTATGAAGCCTGTGACGGATGTCAACCATGACCCGATGAAGCTACCTAGTGGGCCAATTACACGATCCCGAACCAAACAATTCAAAGATGCCGCAATGGTGTTGGTGGCACAAATTTGGAATGACCATAAAAGAGAACCCAAAAACATGCTGAACCCATACAACTTATTTGAAGTTGAATATACTAGCTAGTCCGACTGCTAGTTTATTTAACACTTTAAATTACGCATGTTTTATTTTCAGTAATAGCTTCATTTTCTTATTTCATATTTATTTATTTAGATAGTACAAGTTTTTAGTTAGTCTTTGTCGAAGTTGATTATTAGTATGCTTTTACCTAGTGATAAATAAGGTGATTAAAATTTCTGTTCTAACTATGTTGGCCGAATTTTAATCAGTGTGATTTATGCATTTTGCAGTGCTCCACGTTTTTGATAAGATGTCATGGAAGATGGTAGCTGAAAGTCAAACAAATGGAAAGCACAAAAATCATTTTTTTTTACTCAAGGAATGGGACGGCAATATGGAGCATAAAATAAGAACTTTGTCTTTTATAAAAAAAGTGGATGGACGGCATGCTTGTGGAATGAATTAAACAATTGAAGAATGGAGCATAAAACAAAGAACTTTGTCTTTTTGTGAACAAGTTGGACGGCTAGTGGGAATGAAATAAACAATTGAAAGATTCTTAATTGAAGAAAGACATGGAACGGCAAAGCATGAAGCACCATGGAGGAATTAATGAAATAAACAATTGACATGATGAAAACATGCAACATAAAATAATCCACCATGGAAGATAGTGGTGGACGGCCACACCTTAAATTAGGCCATGTGCGCATTAAATAATAAGCAAAGGGGGAAAGCATGCATAGTGGACGACATAAGCACTTGTAAATTAGGATAATTTAGTCAAAACTTATGGCAAATACAAGTGGCATACGGCAGCAAGCTTTGGTGGAGTTTAGGTTGAACGACCATATCATTCAAGTGCTTTATTTTAATTTTAAGTGGCCATACCTTCATGCTCCATGATCTTTTGTCTTACATGACTCCTTGTCTCCACGTGACTAGCCCTTCCCTTGGCCGAATGATCACAAAATGCCCCACCAAGTCAACTACTCGTGCACACAAATAGAGATTGAAGCCTTCTTTCCTTTATGGAATTTTCAAGTTTATTCCCTCCCTATTCGGCTATCATTGGAAAGGCCTATAAATACTTTGCACGTTTCATTTTGTAAGTAAAAAAACACTTTGAATTGAATGAAAGAAGAATTTCTTTTGGTGAGTATTCACTCTCCTAATTCTCAAGGTTTGAATTGATTTATCTAGTTTTCTAGTGGCGTCGTTCTTTCCTTTGTTTCGAACTTATCATCCTTCCGGGTGTGGCGTTCATTTACCTATACCGTTGGTTCCTATCTCGCTAGATAGTGGGTCTCGGTTTTATTTCAAAACTCATTCCATCAATTTGAAACTTATAAGATTTGGGTCTTTAATTTTTATTAAAGGTTCTTTCTTGTTTCAAATACGTATCCATTTCAACCTCTCACCTATCTTTACCTTTCAAAGATATTATTTCCAATAAAATTAACCCTTTTGATAATTAAAAGAGAAACTACCTAATTTACGATCGGGCAACATTTACGATTCGTCTTCAAACCCGAGACGGACCAGATCATCTAGTATCAGAGCCAGTTAAATTAGGCACGTTTTGATCAACTTGAGTTTTCCCGAGTAAGTTTCAAAAAAAAATCGAGTCAAAAAAAATATTGTAGTATCTGGATTTTCAAATTCGTCATATAGAGCCTTATTTTCTGACCCACCCCCTATCAACCTTCCTACCCTTTCACGGCCTACTTATTTCCGGAACCAATTTTAACCTTTTAACTCCTGAAACGACCTACGAGTTGCTAGTAAATCGAAGATAACCTTCTAGAATCTAGAAGAGTGAATTTGAGTGGTAAAAGGCAAGAGTGATTACATTAAGTAAAAAGCCAGAAATTGAGTAAAAACACGAGTTTGAGTGTTGATAATTTCCTTGTGACTGAACAAGTGAGGATTGAAGTGAGGATTCATTAATTTTATTTAACATGTCTCGGAACCCCGAACGTCGAATAATAAGTGATGAAGCATCCGACGCCGCCGGAGGTGGAAGAGGATTGCAACCCCGGAGAAATGATCCTGAAGGGAGAGATCTGGATTTGCAAACAGTAATGCAAGAAATCACACGTATGTTCAGATCAATCAACGAATGATTAGATCGAAGAGATGAACGAAGACCTCGAGCAAACACCACTCCAATTCCGAGAAGGGGACGAGAACAACCTTGGTTACGTGACAACGACGTCTACGAACCAAGCGAAGCCGACAGCAGCCCGGCTTTCGAACACGATGAACGGAGAGGAGGTCTACGAGTTCGTGAGCGAAGGGATCGAGAATGGGCCGATGACGACTTGAAGAACATTCAAATGGTGATTCCTGCTTTCCAAGGGCGGTCCGATCCGGAAGCCTACCTTGAGTGGGAAAAGAAGGTGGAATTAATCTTCGAATGTCATAATTATTAAGAAAATAAGAAGGTGAAACTTGCTGCCATCGAATTTTCTGATTACGCCCTTATCTGGTGGGATCAATTAACGACAAGTCGAAGAAGGGATGGTGAACGCCCAATATCCACATGGGCGGAAATGAAGGCACTAATGCGGAAAAGATTTATCCCAACCTACTATCACCGCGAGTTGCATCAAAAGTTGCAAAGCCTAACTCAGGGTCACCGAAGCGTGGAGGATTACTACAAGGAAATGGAAGTGGCCATGATCCGAGCCAATGTGGAAGAAGAACGAGAAGCCACCATAGCACGTTTTAGCGCTGGCCTTAATCGAGATATCGCAAATATTGTAGAATTACACCATTACATCGATATCATCGAGATGGTTCACATGGCAATAAAGGTCGAAAAACAGCTAAAACGAAAAGCTACGCCTAGAGCAAACCCCAATCATGCTTCAACATCTAAGTGGGGGCAAGTGACCAACAAAAAGGACATACCGAACCAAACCAAAGAAATAAGTGGCGCACCCAAGTTTAACAAGCCGATCGGTGAAACGAGCAAAGGCAAAATGGAAGCTCTTCCGAATCGATCCCGAGACATTAAGTGTTTCAAATGTTTGGGATGAGGACATATTGCAAGTCAATGTCCAAACTGAAACACTATGTTTATCCGAGATAATGGCGAAATTGAATCCGGAAGTGAAGAGGAAGATGATGCCAGTGAGACTTCCCAAGATAAGGAAGAGGTAGAACAAGCCGAAAGTGGAGAGATCTTGGTGGTAAAAAGGAGCCTTAGCTTACAAGGTGTCGAAAACGAACAACAACGCGAAAACATCTTCCATACGCGTTGCCAAGTACAGGAAAAGATTTGTTGCGTCATTATTGACGGAGGAAGCTGTACTAATGTGGCCAGCACCATATTGGTGGAGAAAATTGGATTGACTACCACCAAACATCCCCATCCGTATAAGCTACAATGGCTTAACGACGCGGGAGAACTTAAGGTCACAAAACAAGTTTTGGTTCCCTTTGCAATAGGGAAGTATCAAGATGAGGTCTTGTGCGATGTGGTTCCGATGCTAGCGGGACATCTCCTGCTTGGACGACCGTGGAAATTTGATAAGTGAGCAATCCATGACAGCTACACTAATCGGTACACTTTTAAATACTTGGGCCAGAACGTGACACTAGCTCCGCTAACACCCAAGCAAGTTTACGAAGATCAGTTGAAGATGAAGGCATCAATGGAAAAATCAAAAGAAAGCGAGCGGAAAAATGAGAAAGAAAAAGAAAAGAATTTAAAAAAAAAAGAGGGGCAAGAAATTAAGTGATAAAACAAGAGAGTGTGAACAAAAAGAAAAGGAAACGAAGGAAGAGAAAGAAAAAGAAAATGGAAAAATGAGTGTTTTTGCAAAAGCAAGAGATATTCGAAAAGCTTTGTGTGTGAGACAACCGATGTATGTCTTACTATACAAGGAATCGTTTTTGAACACTAACGACTTACTCGAGAATCTTCCTTCTTCTGTGTTGTCTCTGATTCAGGAATTCAAGGACATCTTTCCAGAAGAGATACCAAGTGGATTACCGCCCATTCGAGGCATAGAACACCAAATTGACTTGGTGCCGGGAGCTTCTCTGCCCAATCGACCTGCTTACCGGAGCAATCCCGAAGAAACAAAAGAGCTCCAAAAGCAAATCACTGAATTGCTAGAAAAGGGATATATAAGAGAAAGCCTTAGTCCATGCGCGATACCGGTGTTACTAGTGCCAAAGAAAGATGGTTCGTGGCGAATGTGTGTCGATTGTCGTGCCATCAACAAGATTACCGTTAAATACTGACACCCGATACCCCGACTCGATGATATGCTTGACGAGTTGAGCGGAGCCCGAATCTTCACAAAGATTGATCTCAAAAGTGGCTATCACCAAATTAGGATGCGGGAAGGCGATGAGTGGAAAACGGCCTTCAAAACAAAGTTAGGTTTGTATGAATGGTTGGTAATGCCATTCGAACTTACAAACGCTCCAAGTACTTTTATGCGACTTATGAATCATGTTTTACGAGCTTTCATTGGCAAATCATGTGTTGTTTATTTTGATGACATATTAGTGTACAGTAAATCTTTGGAGGATCACCTCCAACATCTACATGCGATCTTAGCAACACTGCAGAAAGAGGTATTGTACGCCAATCTCGAGAAATGTTCTTTTTGTACTGACAAAGTTATTTTCTTAGGATACGTCGTAAGTGCAAATGGATTAGAGGTGGACCAAGAGAAGGTACGAGCAATCCAAGAATGGCCCCGTCCTACAACGGTTAGCCAAATACGAAGTTTCCATGGGTTGGCTAGTTTTTACCGCCGATTCGTACCCAACTTCAGCACGATAGCCACTCCTTTAACGAGCGTGATCAAGAAGAATCCAGCTTTCCATTGGTCCGATGAGCAAGAATGGTCTTTTAATACCATTAAAGAATGTCTTGTTAAAGCTCCATTGTTATCCCTTCCAGATTTTACTAAAACTTTTGAAATTGAGTGTGATGCATCAGGTGTAGGGATCGGAGCCGTTCTAACTCAAAATGGAAGACCGGTGGCGTACTTCAGCGAGAAATTGAACGGAGCTGCACTCAATTACCCCGTGTATGACAAAGAGATGTATGCTCTAATAAGATCGCTTGAAACGTGGCAACATTACTTGAGGCCAAAAGAGTTTGTTATTCATTCAGATCATGAAGCACTCAACTATATTAAAGGTCAGCACAAGCTCAACAAACGACATGCAAAATGGATCGAGTATTTAGAATCGTTTCTGTACGTAATTAAGTATAAGAAAGGTAAGGAAAATGTAGTAGCGGATGCGTTATCACGAAGGTACACTTTATTAACCTTTCTTGATTCTAAAGTACTTGGTTTCCATCACATTAAGGAATTGTATACTAATGCTGCTGATTTTGGCAATGTATATAATGCTTGTGAGAGTGGTGCCTTTGATAAGTTTTACAGGCATGAAGGATTCCTTTTCAAGGAAAACAAGATATGTATACCGCAAGGTTCTATACGAGACATGCTTGTGATAGAGGCACATAGTGGTGGCCTTATGGGTCACTTTGGAAGAGACAAAACATTATCCACTCTTCAAGAACATTTTTTCTGGCCAGGAATTAGAAAGGATGTCGAACGGATTTGTGAACATTGCATTGCTTGCAAACAAGCAAAATCACGGGTCCAGCCTCACGGTTTATATACGCCCCTTCCTATTCCAGACACTCCGTGGGTCGACATTTCCATGGATTTCATCCTTGGAATACCAAGATCAAAGACCGGGAAGGACTCGATTTTTGTTGTAGTTGATCATTTTTCTAAAATGTCCCATTTTATCCCTTGTTCTAAGACTGACGATGCTGTACATATTGCAAACTTGTTTTTTAGGGAAATCATACGATTGCATGGAGTTCCGAAGACGATCGTATCTGATCGGGACGTAAAATTTTTAAGTCATTTTTGGCAAACTCTGTGGGGAAAGTTAGGGACGAAACTACTATTCTCAACCACGTGTCATCCTCAAACGGATGGACAAACCGAAGTAGTGAACCGAGTCCTATCAACCTTGTTGCGAGCATTGGTGCAAAAAAATCTCAAAACGTGGGAAGACTGTCTGCCCCACATCGAATTTGCTTACAACCGAGCTGTTCATTCTGCAACTAAATTTTCACCTTTCGAGATTGTTTACGGGTTTAACCCTCTCACTCCTCTTGATTTATTGCCACTGCCTTCAGATAAAATTATCCATTCTGATGCTAGGAAAAAGGCGGACTAGATAAAGGAACTGCATCGAAAGGTGCGCGAGAATATTGAGGCAAGAACCAAGCAATACGTCCAACGAGCTAACAAAGGTCGTACGCGTTCTCTTTGAACCAGGGGATTGGGTTTGGGTTCATATGCGAAAAGAAAGGTTTCCCATGCAAAGGCGATCTAAACTTCTCCCAAGGGAGGACGGTCCATTTCAAGTCATTGAACGCATAAATGACAACTCATACAAATTGGACTTGCCAGGTGACTATAATGTGAGCGCGAGTTTTAATGTTTCTGATCTTTCTCCTTTCGATGTAGGTGATGATTCGAGGACGAATCAACTTAAAGAGGGAGGGGATGATACGAGATCACCTATGAAGCCTGTGACGGATGTCAACCATGACCCGATGAAGCTATCTAATGGGCCAATTGCACGATCCCGAACCAAACAATTCAAAGATGCCGCAATGGTGTTGGTGGCACAAATTTCGAATGACCATAAAAGAGAACCCAAAAACATGCTGAACCCATACAACTTATTTGAAGTTGAATATACTAGCTAGTCCGACTGCTAGTTTATTTAACACTTTAAATTGCGCATGTTTTATTTTCAGTAATAGCTTCATTTTCTTATTTCATATTTATTTATTTAGATAGTACAAGTTTTTAGTTAGTCTTTGTCGAAGTTGATTATTAGTATGCTTTTACCTAGTGATAAATAAGGTGATTAAAATTTCTGTTCTAACTATGTTGGCCGAATTTCAATCAGTGTGATTTATGCATTTTGTAGCGCTCCACATTTTTGATAAGATGTCATGGAAGATGGTAGCTGAAAGTCAAACAAATGGAAAGCACAAAATCATTTTTTTTTTACTCAAGGAATGGGACGGCAATATGGAGCATAAAATAAGAACTTTGTCTTTTATAAACAAAATGGATGGACGGCATGCTTGTGGAATGAATTAAACAATTGAAGAATGGAGCATAAAACAAGAACTTTGTCTTTTTGTGAACAAGTTGGACGGCTAGTGGGAATGAAATAAACAATTGAAAGATTCTTAATTGAAGAAAGACATGGAACGGCAAAGCATGAAGCACCATGGAGGAATTAATGAAATAAACAATTGACATGATGAAAACATGCAACATAAAATAATCCACCATGGAAGATAGTGGTGGACGGCCACACCTTAAATTAGGCCATGTGCGCATTAAATAATAAGCAAAGGGGGAAAGCATGCATAGTGGACGGCATAAGCACTTGTAAATTAGGATAATTTAGTCAAAACTTATGGCAAATACAAGTGGCATACGGCAGCAAGCTTTGGTGGAGTTTAGGTTGAACGGCCATATCATTCAAGTGATTTATTTTAATTTCAAGTGGCCATACCTTCATGCTCCATGATCTTTTGTCTTACATGACTCCTTGTCTCCACGTGACTAGCCCTTCCCTTGGCTGAATGATCACAAAATGCCCCACCAAGTCAACTACTCGTGCGCACAAATAGAGATTGAAGCCTTCTTTCCTTTATGGAATTTTCAAGTTTACTCCCTCCCTATTCGGCTATCATTGGAAAGGCCTATAAATACTTTGCACGTTTCATTTTGTAAGTAAAAAAACACTTTGAATTGAATGAAAGAAGAATTTCTTTTGGTGAGTATTCACTCTCCTAATTCTCAAGGTTTGAATTGATTTATCTAGTTTTCTAGTGGCATCTTTCTTTCCTTTGTTTCGAACTTATCATCCTTCCAAATGTGGCGTTCATTTACCTATACCGTTGGTTCCTATCTCGCTAGATAGTGGGTCCCGGTTTTATTTCAAAACTCATTCCATCAATTTGAAACTTATAAGATTCGGGTCTTTAATTTTTATTAAAGGTTCTTTTTGTTTCAAATACGTATCCATTTCAAAGATATTATTTCCAATAAAATTAACCCTTTTGATAATTAAAAGAGAAACTACCTAATTTACGATCGGGCAACATTTACGATTCGTCTTCAAACCCGAGACGGACCGTATTAGGTTGCCTTTATCTCCGAGAAAGAAAGATGCAATCTGGGTGATAGTTGATAGATTAACGAAATCAGCTCATTTTGTTCCGGTGAGAACATTTTATTCGCTTGATAAGTTGGCTGAATTATATATTTCTGAGATTGTGAGACAACACGGGGTACCATTATCCATTGTGTCTGATAGAGATCCGAGGTTTACTTCGCGGTTTTGGAAGAAACTGCAAGAGGCTTTGGGTACGAAGCTGCATTTCATTACTGCATTTCATTCGAAAACGGATGGTCAATCTGAGCGAATCATTCAGATTCTAGAGAATATGTTGAGATGTTGTACTCTTGAGTTTGAAAGTACGTGGGAAAAACATTTGTCGTTGATTGAATTTACATACAACAATAGTTTTCCATCTAGCATTAAAATGGCACCATATGAGGTTCTTTACGGTCGAAAATGCAAAACTCCATTGTATTAGACTGAGCTTAGTGAGGATAAGATTCACGGGATTGATTTAATAAAAGAGACACAGTAGAAAGTAAAAGTGATTCGTGATAGTCTGAAAGCTGCATCAGATCGTCAGAAGTCTTACGCAGATTTGAAACGGAAAGATATTGAATTTGAGATCGGTGCTAAAGTGTTTTTGAAAGTGTCCCCGTAGAAGAAAATACTTCGATTTGGCAGAAAAGGCAAATTGAGTCCGAGGTTCGTCGAGCTGTATGAAATTATTGAACGAATTAGGCCGGTTGCTTATAGATTGTTGTTGCCATCTGAATTAGAGAAAATTCATAATGTGTTTCACGTATCGATGCTTCGACGATACAGATCAGATCCATCGCATGTGATTTCTCCTATTGAGGTTGGATTCAGTCAACTTTTTCGTATAATGAAGAACCGATTCGAGTTTTGACACGTGAGATCAAAGAGTTGAGAAATAAGAAAATTTCTTTAGTGAAAGTGTTATGGCACAAACACGGAGTTGAAGAGGCTACGTTGGAGCTTGAAGATGTTATGAGAGAGCAATATCCAAACATATTCACTTGTAAGATTTCCGGGGACAAAAATCCCTAAGGGGGAGAGTTGTAACAGCCTGGTTTAGACCCTAGTTGGAATGGTGGTTTTGAGACCACAAATTTGAGTTAGAAAAATATTTTAATATTATTTTTCGTGTTTACGATGTATGACTAAGCATGTGTGAAAATTCTGTGTAAAAATTTTCTTGATTGTGTCCTTAATTTTGCTAAAAGGACTTAATCGCATTAAATGCAAAAGCTGTGTGCTGAATGTTAAAGTGCTTAATTGGCATGGCTTATTAAATGAAAGGTCCTTATGTTGTTATTAAACCATTTGATAGTAAATGGATGATAATGGCATGGTTTTTGGTGTTATTATTAATATTCATTAAGGATAAAATTGGAAATTGATTGTTAATGTTAATATAATAAAAATAAACACATTATAATGGCCATTATCATCTTTCTTCCACCGAAATAAGAAAAGAAAAAGAAAGTTTGAAGCTTTTATATATTTGGCCATGGTTTGCTTAATTAAGGTATGTTTTTGCTTTGGTTTTTGATGATTTCTACGTTTTTTGTGATCGTTGCTTAGTGTATTATCAAGCCCATGCTTTAATTTTAGAATTTGATGAAGATTTTGAGATGTGCCATTGATGAATTTTGAGCTTTGTGATAGTTGATGATGAAATATGAAAGATATGTGATAGATTAACATATGTTGTATTTGAATTTTTGGTGAATTTGAGTAATTTGGGCTAAATTGTGAAAATGAGAAATTAGAGGACTAAAATGTGAAATAAAGAAAATATGTGGGCTTGTATAAGCTAGGTGGAAATTCGGCTTAACATGTATAAGAAGAAATTATGTGTATTTGATGATTTTAAGAAATAGGGACTTAAGTGTTGGAATGTGAAAATGTGAGGGCTATTTTGTAAAATACCCTAAATATGTGTGTTTGGATTAAGTTGAATGAATTGGTGATTGAATGAGTTGTGTTTAATATTATATAGATCAAGAAAAGAGTGATTTGGATTAAGATCGAGGCAAAGACAAAGTGCTCGATTGATTGACTAGTCTCAGTATTTCTACATCCGAGGTAAATTCGTTTATAATACGAATTGTTTAAATTATGCTCATGTGTTATATAATGAAAGATTCTATGGTTAATGAATTGTTAATGTTAGATGTGGATTGAGAGATATGGCACTAAGTGTGTGAAATAGAATTGATACAGTGGAGAACGGCACTATGTGTGCGAAATAAAGAAAGTATCGATTGCAATGATTAGCACTGTGTGTGCGATACTGAGTTAAATTTAGTTTAATGTAAAGGCACTAAGTGTGCAATAATATTTAAGCTTCGACTAAGAAAATTGGCACTAAATGTGCGACTAAATCGAATAAATAATGAGGACTGATCAAAATGTGGTATCGGGCATTAAGTAGCAAGAATGATCATTAACTAAGTGTTGGCAAAGGTATGTACAGAACCTATGTGGTTGATGATTTCGTAAATGGTTATATTGATGGTTGAGTGAGCATAGTAGCTATGGATGAGTTTATGTATTCTTATGAAATAATCTATGTGATGGATTATTTTGTATATTGATTTTGAATCACTGAGTTAAATGTATTATATTACGAACTTACTAAGCTCTTAAGCTTACTGTGTGAAGTTTTCTCTGTTTTACAGTGTCTTTAAAGCTAGCTCGGATATAGGGATCGTCACCGACTCAATCACACTATCGGCCATCTATTTTGGTATTTTTGGAAGTTGTATATATTTTAAACATGGCATGTATAGGCTAGTGATCATGGCATGTTTTGAAGTGTATAAGTCTTGCCATGTGATTTGGCTTGGTAGTTTGATGGTTTGGTATATGTTTTGAACATGTGAAAAGAATGACGTATATGTGTATGTGTGTGTTCTATGTTAGTGATCATTATTGCATAAATTAGCAAAATGGTAATGGTATGTTTCGTGATAGATTTGGTTAGAATTGAATGATGAATAGATTATATGATTTGGGATGTGAAATTGATATTTTAGATGGACATGTTTAAGTTGAAATTGAGTGTGGAAATAAATGGTGTAGTTGATGATTAATTGGTGCATATATTGGTATGTTTTGATTGCCATTTGAGGTATAAATTCATATAGATTGAAGCTTGTAGGTGATTCCAAAGTGTGGGTGGTGAATTGGCCTTGCAAATGGCCTATAATTGCCTACACGGTTGAGCACACGGGTGTGTGGCTCGACCATCTCATTTAAGGTTGCAAATTGAAACAAGTCAGGCCCGCACATGGGCTAGACACACGGGCGTGTGACTGGACGTGTGGTGCAAGTCAGTGTTGACCACGAGTCAGGCACACGAGCGTGTCTCCGGCAGTGTGGACAAGTCAGTATGTATGCCCATTTTTGACACGGCTTGGACAAATAGGTGTGTCTGAGGCCGTGTGAGGCACACGGCATACCCACATGTGCATGTGACCCCTATAGCTTGGAAAGATGTTTAATTTTTGAAAAAAATTTTATGTGTTCAGTTTAGTCCCGACTCCTTTCGAACATGTGTTTAGGGTCTCGTAGACCTCATTAACGGACTATATGCATATATCTTGTTATGTTTGGATAATGATATACTTTGTGTTGTAAAATGATTGTAAATGTTCTGGTTTGATCGGTAATGCTTCTTAACCCTAGATCGGCGATGGTTACGGGTTAGGGGTGTTACAGTAAGTTCGTATAATAGGATTAACTTACCATATATTTACATTTAAGATATGCATACAAATATGAATCCAAGAAATTTGGCTAATAGTCTAAAACACACAACTTCACCAATCATGTTAGTCAAGTAATTCACATAATACCAAGACCATGGATGAGCTCATCATTTAATGACTTTCACATACATATGCTTTTCATATCATTATTCCATATTACATGTACATTTCTATGACAAATCATTTGAAGTTTAGTTTAACCATGTCAGAACTTTACCCATTGAATTTATTTGAAATATCGATGGATACGCTCATGTGGTATTCTTAAAGTGTACAAAACTGAAATTCATCAATTCATATCTAGGGGTACCCAAATAGGGCACATAATCAGGAAGCACTCTCTCGAGCCATATAACAGGATGCTCATGTGAGCCATGTAATAGGAAGCTTATCTGGGCTATAACAGGAAAGTCATAAGAGTTTAGAATATGAAGCTCATTGAGCTTATCAGGTAAGTCCGAAGAGCTATTATCAGGGAGCTCCAGATAGTCATATAATAGGATGTTCAAGCAATCCATGTCAGGAAGATCAAAAAGAGCTTATATCAGGACACTCATAAAGAGCTGGTTTGTGTCTACAATATATGCAGGATCACAACTGATCATATAATAGGACGCTCACAAAGAGCTACGGTAGTCCATAACGCATGCAAGATCACTGTCGATCACGATGCTCGAAGGAACCATGTATCAAGAAGCTCGAGAGGGCTTATAACAGGATGCTCGGAAGAGCTATAGTGTGTCCGCAACATATTCAAGACCACAACCAATCGAGAAATCATGTATCCATCGAATTCCATTATTCAAACGGGACTCATTATTTTTGGGCATAATTGGACATGTGATCAATTTCATATATAATGCATTTATGCAATTCACATCTACCACACTCAAATAAAACATATAAATACAAACAATTTAGTTAAACGAACTTACCTCGTCATTTGTTAGTATACGGAAATCTACTAATCCGATACTTTTTCTTTTACTCGATCTAACTTTGTATTTGAGTTATCCGGATATATATAAATGAATTTAACGTCAATTTAATCCATTTCATATTCAATTTAATTCAATTCACATCCTAGGAAAAATTACCATTTTGCCCCTATACTTTTCATAAATGATGATTTCGTCCCTAGGCTCGGAAAATGAAATTCATGCAATCTAATCCTTATTCCAAGCCTAACCAATTTTTACATATAACATTTACAGGACATATTTCATAAAAATTAGAAATTTTTCATGAATTTTACATCTTTACAATTTAGTCCTTAATTCACAATTTCATGAAAATTCACTTTACAAAAGTTGTTTATCTACCAACAACCTTTCATTTACTACCATAAATTTCAAATTTTTAGCATATTCATCCATGGAAAAATTTCAATACTTTAATATCTTTTCAAATTGATCCCCACAATAGATAGTTTAGGTTATTCCGATCTCAAAAATATAAAAATTACTAAAAGCGGGACAAGATTACTTACCCAATTAAGCTTGATTGATTTTATTTCTCTCTCCTAGGGTTTTCATAGAATTTGTTGGAAGAAGATGATATAAAATGATGATATTTTCTATTTAATTCCGATATCATCTTTTATTTTTTTCTCTTTCCAATTTAGTCCTTTTCTTTTTCTAATTTTCCATGGATGAATCATAAAAAATATCTACTAACTTTTCTTAATGATCTAATTACCATGTAAGGACCTCAAATTTTGAATTCTTTAGCTATTTAATACCTATAGCTACTAGAATTCAACTTTTTCACTTTATACAATTTGGTCCTTTCCTCCAATTAAACACCTAATCGATAAAATTCTCTTATCGAAATTTTCATACGTATTTCCTATCATAATGCAGACCATGCAATATTATTAAAATAAAATTTCTTTCTGTCTCAGATTTGTGGTTCCGAAACTACTATTCTGATTTCACTGAAAACGGGCTGTTACACTGATGCCCCTCACTATATACTGCCACCAACAGTAAGCCTTTTCCCTTAACAAGGATACAGTGTCCTTCAATTTTCGTTCCGTGGTACAATCTAGATCCTTCAGAAACCTCTCTATTGACTCCATCCAGTATTCTATCGTACTAAGAGTCGTTCCTGTAACACCTTTAAATATTTCTGCCCCATTCAATCGGAGCTTCTCTATAACAGACCCACGATTCCCCAATCCAATTTGGGCTCCAATAACCCTCTAAAGAACTCTCAGCATCAACTGGGACACTGCATCACCCCCATTTTCATAGCCTTTACCACTATTGGCGATAGAATTCTCCACATACTTCTCCTCGGGGATTGGGTTTTCTCCTTGAACAATGGGCGACTCAACAGGTGCAACCCTACACGGCCTACCCTACCATGTCTACCTTGAGTGTTCATATTGTATTCTTGAAAATTTTAAAATCTAGGGTATATCTACAGTTTGCAAACAAAAAGTTCAAGCATTAGTTATTTCCTAAGTGTTTTAAGTCTAAAGATTATAGTTTACCTAAAGTTTCAAAAGTAACATTAACTAAAGTAGGACCAACATCGGAGTCTTGGATTTAATTTCTTGTAAAAAATCAACTTTTCAAAATCTTGTGGCATGGTTTTTGCAAAAATACCCCTTTTTATGACATTCATACAGACTCTTTCAAATTTCCACAGTCTAAGTTTTGAAAACTTATGGCTCTAATACCACCAAATATAACCTCCCTAACCCGACCTATACATTAAGCCCGAATTCAGAAGATTACATTGACCACCAAAATGACCTAGCAGAACTGATGGAGTTTGAAAACTGTTGATTGAACCATTTGCTTTACTTTCCGAAGAAAAATTAGTGTGTTTTAAAGGATTACAATTTAGTTCCAAAAACTGATTGAGGTTAATGTTTGCTTTGCAAAAAGTGATTTTCAATTTATATGTTTTCAAACCTCATTCTCTTAATTATGCAATGAAAATATGATATCTAACATAGTTTTAATAAAAACCATATTTTAACATCTAATAATCAAACAAATTTCATGCATGTTATAAAATCCCAAAACCTAAGGCTCATGCCACCGTTTTAAAAAAAAAATAAAGCAATACAATATCTGGATAACATAAAATACGAATAATAAATCTAAGATACTTTAATAATAATAATAATAATAATAATAATAATAATAATACATTCTGAGTCGAGACCTTCCAGATGTCGAATCCGCGTCCTAACCTGGTGGGTTATCTTTAAAGATGGAAATAAAGGTGGAGTGAGCTTAAGGAGCTCAGTGTGAGTCCGATCACAAGTAAACCAGTGTAGAAGAATAACAAAGCATACAAAATAGCAATGGTCAAGAAAATTGCAATCGTATAACATAGCAAAATGTAACGTTCAAATAACAGGAAGGCTCTTACCCATACTCCGCTAGACTCCTCAATAAGATTTCCTCAGAACTCTTCCAACTATAACACTCAAGTTTGTGGATGAATCACCAGTATTTGCAGATAAACTGCCAGTAGTAAAAGTTATGGATGAACCACCAGTATTTGCAGATAAACTGCTAGTAGTAAAAAAATGGATGAACCAGCAATATTTGTAATTTAAAAAGTTTGCAGACAAGATACCAATAATTTGTCGATGAACCACCGGTGTTGCAAATTATTAAACTACCAATACTTCCTTCTTACAATTGTCCCACCCCATGCAATACCGTATGACATGCTTGTAACAGTATCATGTAAAATAGTAGTCATGTTTAACATATATTCAGTTCAATTGTAGCATTAGACATTCTTAACATGTATACGGTTCAACAGTAACAGTAGACATACCTAACATGCATTCGGTTTAATAATATCAGTTTTGTAACAACCTATTTTCAATGGTGTTAGAAACTGTAGTTTCTGGACCACGATTCTAACGAGTGAATAAATATTTTATTATTTATTTAAAGTTTATAGGATTATATTAGGGTCGTATTAAATTTTCGTTAAGAAATTTTAAAGTTTAAATAGTTAATTAGGTAACAAGGACTAAATCGTAAAGGTTGCAAAAGTGGGTTTCTATTAATTAAAAGGGCTAAATGGCTTTGGAAAGGTAAACTAATGGATCTAATTACTATACCATTGTTAAAGTTAGTGGACAATTATGGGTAGGATTTTGTTATTTTATAAGTTATTAACCTAAGGGTAAAATGGTAATTTAATAAATAAATGCTTAAACATGAGAGAATTAGCTATCATCTTTCTCATTTCACTTTTTTAATGCTGAAATCACCATTAGAAGGGGAGCTTGGAGCATTCGATCACTTGTGTCTTGTGCATGGTAGGTTTTCAGGTCCCGTTTTTAGTGATTTTTATGTTTTTGAGCTCGTATTAGCTTAATCTAGCTAGCCTCTAGGTTAAATTGCAAAACTTTCATAGGTTAAGGGACTTGCCATGGTTGAGTTTGAATGTGTTTTGATGTTATTTGATAGATTATCAATCTTAGTTGTTAAACAAACTTGTTTTGTTAAGTGGTTTTTTATGAATTTGAGGTTAGGGATTAAATTGTTAAAAGTGTAAATCCATGGGGTTTAATGTGAAATTTTTGTAATTATGGGCTATAACGAGGTCCCTTTTAGAATTGATTAACATGAATTTAGGTTAAAATGGTTAAAATTCAAGTTATGAGCTTAAGGACTAAATTGTAAAAAGTTAAAATATTAGGGGTAATTTCATAATTTTACATAAATATGAATTATAGATTGTATTGAATGCATTGAAGTACTGAATTGAACGATCAAGATAAACAACAATAGGACTTTAATCGAGGAAAGGCGAAAGCTTTGGATTAGTTTCTAACTCTACTTCTACAACTATAGTTATCGAGGTAAGTTCATATGGATTATAATAGTATTAATGATAGTTAAATTGATTATCTGCTATATCATGTTAAATGAACTTGTATATACATATATCGATGCTTTGATCAATTGACGGATAAATAATCTCGTTTGAACCTTAAGAATTTTTAGAATACGAATGACATGTCATTAGGGATTTCATGTTTCGAGTGTTGGTCTTGAATGTCCTACCGATGGCCGAGGTCTTGCATTTGTTGTGAATTCTCCACGGCTCGTGTGAGCAGCATCGTGTAGCTAACATTCTGACCCACAACTTGTGTGAGCAGGCCTATTTCATAGCTCATGTAAGCATTATTGAAAAGGAAAAGTTATGGTTATATAGAAAGGCACACTATGTGTAAGCATTCCTGATTATCCAATGTAATTCTAGATGGTTCAATGGGGTAAGCAAAGGTTAATGGCAAGGTATGTATACATTTGGATATTGATTCATGATCTTATGAAAAGGTTAATGTGATAAGTGATGTGTACATGAAAATCTACTTATGGTATGGTTGATTATATATGTATCATGTATGAACTTACTAATCATGTATGAACTTACTAAATTGTGTGTTTGATGGTGCTTATATAGGGTTTTACTAAGCATATGGTCTTGGTAATGGTGTTATGCTTATTTTATAACTTGTTCTTAAGGATGGTAAGTTATGTTTGAGTTTATACAAGCTTACTAAGCACTAGTTGCTTATGTAGTTACTTTCCTTTATTTTGTAGATTATCGAAAGCTCGATCAGTTGGAAGCTTGTTGAGATCTATCACACTATCCAACAACCATTTCAGTAGATTTTAAGTTATTTTGGCCAAGGTTATTAATGGCATGTATACAACCTTTTGTAATGGTAGTTATTGAATGTGTTAATGATCATTTTGGCATGCTTATTCTTTTGGAGTATATATCTTGTTTGATGGGCTTTTAGTGCTTTGGAAAATTGATGTACATTGGTCACTTTAGGTACTTGTAATATATGGTACTTCTGGTATGTTTGTGATGAAAACTGAATGGTTATAATTGATGTCATTAGGGAGATAAAGTGACTATATTTTGTGTTTGAAATATGACTACACATTGATTTGTTTTGGTTAATGATGTTTTGGTATAAATGTGGTGCCTTTGAATCAGATATTGGCTACATGAAAAAGGATGTTTGAAATGGTATGTTTATAAGTGTTTGAAAGGTGTTTAGATCTTTCGAATGTATGCACAAATTCAATGGTTGATTAGGTGTGTTTTGGCCCTGAAATGGCTTGTTTTTATGGCCAAATTGTTGAGCACATGGCCTAGGACACAGATTGTCGTACGACACACGGCCTGGCTACACGGCCGTGTCTTACTTGTTAATTTTGGTCTATCAAGTTATTGTCTTACACGGCCTAGCACACGGCCTGCGACACGACCGTGTGTCACAAGTTAGAGAGTTACACGGTCTGCAACACAATCATGTGACCTTACTCAATTAGTTACACTGTTTGAGACACGGGCTGGGACATGGCTGTGTGTCCCTTTGTTCGATTGTTACACTACCTGGGCTATGTCACACAGCTGTGTGACCACTGTTTTCACATTTTGCAACTTTTTTCCCAAACTTTCTGATTTGTTCTGAATTAGTCCCGAATTATTTCTAATCTAATTTTAGGGCCTCGAAAGCCCGATTTAAGGTCCAAATATACATGTACACTAGGGTATTGTTAAATTTTAAATGATTGTTGTTAACTGACATCATTGAAATGTTTTGATATTAATTGATCGGATTTGCATGGTAATGCTCCGTAACCCTAATCTGGACGATGATAGGTTAGGGGTGTTATATTTAGTGGTATCAGAGCCACGATTTAGTTGGTTCTTAGACTAAACGTAGCATGTATGTAGTCTAGAAATACAAGCCAATATATAACCTGTAATAGTGTGATATCTCTTGAGTCAAATTGAATTATGTTTTCATATAGATAAAAGATGTCATCCAACCAAGTTGACTCCGATGAAGTTGAAAGTAATGGCAAGCCTCCATTCAATGAGCAGCTAGTACTGGGTCCGTAGCTGAGGCCAGGGAAGTGAGGCAAAAGAAGCCTTCTCTCAGATGATGTCTGAATAGTTCTCTGAGTTCGTTAGAATTGTAACACCCCTAACCTGTATCCATTGCTAGAATAAAGTTACAAGGTATTACCGAACAATCACATCATAACATATACATATCTCATAAATTTAAACATTCAAACAAATACATCATTCATATACAATCATATTGTCCCTTGTAAGGCTCTATGAAATCTTAAAACATGCTTGGAAGAGGTTTGGGACTAAACTGATAACATTTGAAAACTTTGAGAAACTTAGAAAATTTTCATGAATACAGAGATCACACGTCCATGTGAACAGGCCGTGTGCCTCACACGTCCATCAGACACGCCCGTGTGTCTATGCCGTGTGAAAATAGGGCATACATTCTGACTTGCCTCACACGGCCTAGGACATGCCCGTATGCCAGGTCGTGTGAAAACTGGTGGGTATCCTGACTTGGCCACACGGCCGTCCACACGCCCGTGTGTTTGGCCCGTGTGCCTATTCGAAATGGCCACACACGCCCATGTGCCAAGGCTGTGTGCCTCACACGACCACCAGACATGCCCGTGTGTCTAGGTTGCGTGCAAGGCTGACTTGAATTTCTAATTATTTCCAGGGGACACACTGCCATGCATCAAGGCCATATGTTACACATGGTTGAGCCACACGCCCGTGTGCTTAGCCATGTGGACGTAAATAGGCCATTTGCAAGGCCAATTAGACACCCATAATGGTCTACCCCGCAAACTCAAAATGTGGCACCAATTCATACATAAAAGGCAGCTCAAAACATCAACAAATTATGCATAATTCATAACCTATAAACATCAAACGATTTAATACACATTTACTACTCCAAAACATACCAATTCCATATACCAAAACCATCCATTTCACCTAGTTCTAATACAAGCATTTTATCATACTTTAACTACCATTTCCAATATTTCAAACATACCAATTCACCATTTCCATAATAATCTTGCTAAACACAAAACCAAATATATATATATATACACACCATAAGCACATACATGAGCACATATCATAAGCCAAACTCACATTCAACATTACCAAAACACATGTCCACATAACTCAAGCCTATACATGCCATATAACCAAGTCACAAGTTTATAAATATCGAAATCAAAACCGGATAGTGTGATGCGATCTCCGCCGACTTCCAACCCTAGCGAACGTCTGAATCACTATAAAACATAGAAAAATAACACAAAGTAAGCTATAAAGCTTAGTAAGCTAGTATGATATTAAACTTATCTTATTGAATAAACACATATTAAGCATTTACATATACTATAATATAAATTCATTTGATTTCACCTTTATACCATGATTCCAATCACATAATTAACAAAGCTTCACAAGTTTATTTATTTGTATGCTCATACGGATCAAAAACATTCTTATCAATTCGATCACATTTACATATACAAAATCAACTATCTATATAACTTCATTCAAACCAACATTCCCCATATTTTCTTTAGCCAAGGTGAATCATGTTAATTATCATCAAGTAACAGTATTTCGCTCGTTATATACCTTATGTATATATAGTTAAAACAAACATAACTCATGCCTCATTTAACATCCAATTCATTCCTCCATATAGCCAAATGAACCCATTTTGGCATAAAACATATTTATACACAAATCTTTCCCATTTCATATACATCATACAATATGAACTCACCACTTTTATTCGATTCTCACATAAGTTTTGTACGTACCTGTATTACTTATTTCGATCGTACTTTTATTCTTGTCTTGATTATCCTGATGAACCATTCGGAATCGCTAAGGATACTTGGAAATCTCGTATAACTCATACAATGCCATATCCCAGATATGGTCTTACATGTTATAGTATATCGATACCAATAGCCCGGCTATGGTCTTACATGAATCTCATATCGATGCCAATGTCCAAGACATGGTCTTACACAAAATCACATTCTGGTAATCCTAATGTCATGACATTTAGATCCTAAGTTATTCTTAAGGTTCGTACGGGACTTCCGAACGTCATAACTCTGTCGATTGTGCTCGTAGTCATTTCCAATCAGCATATAATTCAATTCAACAACAATAATAAATTTATAGCACAATTTAACAACATTTATTAACATACGAACTTACCTCGATCGTTAAAACGACGGAACGGATCTAGTCCGATACTTTTTCTTTTCCTCGATCTATACCCATATTTCGCTATTCTCAATCTAGTTATAATCAAAATCGTCTTATTTAATTATCTCTCTATTCAATTTAATCCAAAATTTACTTTAAAGTACATTTACACTTTTGCCCCCATAATTTCATATTTGTGCAATTTAGTCCTTATCACATAAAATCACAATTTCATGAAATTAAACACAAACCCAAGCTAGCTAAATTTTCCATATATTACTATCAGCCCATATTTTCAATTTATTTCACATTTTAACCACTAAATTTCACATTTTCACAAATTAACCCTTTTTTGACATTTTTGTCAAAAATTACTTTACAAAATTAGTAAATCTATCAATAAACTTTCATAAACTATCATCAAGCATCAATTTACTCAAACATTCAACAATGGCAACATGTTAAATCTTTAACAATTTCAAAAATTAAGGTACGAGCTAGTTAGAATACGAAGCAACGATATCAAAAACGTAGAAATCATTAAAAACGGAGCTACAACCATACCTAATCGGGCATTTGAAGTTTGGCCGAACGAAAAGCTTCTCCCATGGCTGCCATTCTTTCTAATTTTTGGTGGAGAAATGGTGAAAAGATGATGATTTTAATTTTTTTTATTAAACATTAACTTTATTAACTAATTACCAAAATATCCTTTAAAAACCTTAGTAATTACACCAAATGCCACTCCACTATCATCCACTAACTCATAAATTGCCTATTTACCACTTAAGTACCTTTATTTTAATGTTCTATAGCTATTAGATAGTTTTAGCTAATAGAACTCCACTTTTACACTATACGCGATTTAGTCCTTTTTACCGAATTAAGCATTCAAACAGTAAAATTTCTTACGAAACTTTCACATAATAATTCTACCATGCTGTAAAATTCAATAAAATAATAAAATTAATATTTCAACTTTGTATTTGTGGTCCCAAAACCACTGTTCTGATTTGACCCAAAAACAGGTTGTTACAACTCCCCCTTAGAGATTTTCGTACCCGAAAATCTTATCAGAGAATAAAATAAAGATTTTCTTTCTTATAACCTTATCAATTTCTCAAATAGCCTCGTATTTCTCAACTCTTTAATCTCATTAGTTAAGATTATAATCTATCCTTCGCTATACATCATATCAAGTTGAATTTCAACTTCTGAAAGAGACATTATATATAAAGGGTCTTATCTGGATTGTCGTATTATAGATATAAAAAACACATTATGGATCTTCTCAAGTTATAACAATAATATAAGTTGAATAAGCCACTAGCTTCTTTTTTTCAATAATCTCATACGGCCCGATTAATCACAAATTCAACTTCTCTTATAGCTAATTCGAAAAATTCTATTCTCAAAGCAATGTTTTCATAAACACTTAGTTCATTAACCGATATTCAATGCTTTTACATATAAAGTCTGCATATGTTTTCAATCAATCTGAAACTGTTTTCTAACTGTTATGAATTACTTTCACTCTCTCTTCAATTTTCTCTGTTAAAATCATTCCTGTGAATCTTTTTCTCACAAAGCTCGATCCCATAACAACGGAGTTTGGTAATTGTAATCATACAATACCTTATACAGTGTCATCTTTATACTCATATGATAACTATTAATATGCTCAAACTCAACTAATAGTAATTATCTTCCTTAATTGCTTTCACATACTAAGATACAATAACAAATTGTGTCTTCGAGAATTTGCATCACTTTCCCATATTATCCATCATCCGATAAGATCAATCGCGTATTCATCGCTTGTAAAGCACACAAATATTTCTTGTTAAAAATATTCGTGACTATAATTGTTCTTCCCTGGATGATAATCAATTACTAAGTCAAAATCTTTCGACGGTTCAAGCCACCTTTGCTGTCCCAAATTTAGATCTCTTTGTAATATCAAATATTTTAAACTTTTGCAGTCAACAAATAGGTTACATTACTCATCGAACAATCAATGTCACTGACTATTCAATGTGAATACAATGTCAACCATTTCTAATTCATGTGTTGAATAACTCTTTTCATGCGGCTTTAACTGTATTGAAGCATAAAATATCACTATACATTCTTGTACTAAACATACTTCAAACCATTTAAAGACACATATCTAAAAATCATAAACTTCTTACTTGACTCAGGTTGAATAAGAACTAATGCTTTAATTAACAATGTTTTTAACTGCTTACCACTTTATTAACAAGTATCATACCATTCAAACTTCACAATCGTGATGACTTTCTCAATTAGAACCATTCTGATAGATATAATTCTGTATCATGTCTTCTAGAATATGAATTCGTCATTTAGACTATCCATCTAATTACCCGTGAACTTACAAGATTTATTTTCTAGACTCGAGGGTAAACTTAAACACATATACTCAGTTAACCCTTCAAGCAAATAATCCCATCAAGCTAAACAACTGAATCAATCTTGGCTTTCAAACAATAACTTTTCAAAGAAAACCTTTCTTCTTGTTGTCAAGATAACTCAAACATACATTTTCTTGCAATATCTTCAAGATACTAACCAAAGATCTTTTAAAACAGCATAATTCAAACATCTCACTTTCAACTCATGTACATTTATCAAGATTACCTGGGAATGATAATCGATATACAAATCTGAGCTTGATCTTTTACCGTTTACACTTTTGCCGATGTTAACCCTCTTTTAAGAAACTAGAAAGGATTATATAATAAAGTTATCTCAACTATTAATCATCGAAGCGTTGAACTATACTGAAGCCACCTCCATCATATAAAAATCATAATGCCATAAGAAGACCAACGTCTGAACCGTATAAATATATAAAATCCGCAACTGTTAATAATGCATTTTGAACACAAAAGAAAAACAAATATGGTTCCCTCAGCAACCAATACAGAAACACAACCAATATAATCTGATGACGGTACCACTATACTCTCGTGATCAAACCAGCAATTATAATCATAACAAGTATAATCACCTTCTTCAAAAGAACTTCTATTGTAGATATCTCATGCTTAATAAATTAAAAAATAAAATTCTAAGGAAGCCAAGATAGTGAAATCTCAAAATGTGGAACTATACGGAATTTCTAAAAATCACAACTCATATAGATTGGTAGAAATCTCGATAATATCCCAAAAAATTTCTAGAAGGAAAAACGTCATTCACAAGTACTGAAATTCACAGTGACAGAAGCAATATAATCTTCATATACATTCAATAGAATAATAACCAGTGGAAACAGAATACTAGCATCATACAGATTTTACCGTCGACTTTCCTATCAACACAAGGGAATAGAATACCAGAGAAAGATAGAGCAATGCCGATCATAACTCAAACAAACCAACAATGCTTTCGTCTATCAGTATGTTGCTAATGTTCTCATACGATAAGAATTTCATCTGAAAATATACAGCTACATATATCTCTGAGAATAGTTGAACACATAGAGTACCTAGAAGAGTTTGTCGTAAACCATTCGATTATAATCGTTGTACTCAACTATCTTTATAATTCAAACATGATTCCACTGTCTATCTCTGGCATCACTGATTTCTCATTATCCCAACACTAACAGAAATCAATTCAGAAGAACTTTCAGTTAATATATTCTTTAGATATCATACCTGAATATTTGGTTTCATCTAATTCAACTTTTTCTTTAACAGTGACTTTGCATAATTTGAATGATCTTCAAAATGATCCAATATCTTTTCTAATACTGTCTTTGCTTGCTGACTCATTCTCCTATCTGATTACAATATTAATCCTTCAATTTCGAAACTCTGTAATTCTACACTCGTGAGCTTATTCAGTCTAAATATTACAAATTTTTATTGCAATACCTTACTGATGAGGGGGTGAGGGTCGTAAAGCCTCAAATTTAACTCTTACACATATATACACATAACATAACATTTATCAATAACATGATATTATAAACTTTTACTCATAACTTTATGAGTTTTAACTCATCATAAACACATTTTCACCCAAACATTTGAGTACCACTTTCTGCACTATCAGAATTAGCTCGGTTAGAAAGCACATCGATCTAGTTAAAACAATTCTTGTCAGAATCGGGAGATATCACACTATCACAGGTTAAATATGACATGTATAGCTAGACTCACATATGCTACGTTAGTCCTAGAATCGACTAAACCGTAGCTCTGATACCAATCAAATGTAACACCTCTAACCTGTATCCATCTCCGGAATAGGGTTACGAGGTATTACCAAACTATCACATCATAACATATACATATCACATAAATTTAAACATTCAAACACATACACCATTCATATACAATCATATTGTCCCTTGTAAGGCTTTATGAAATCTTAAAACATGCTTGGAAGAGGTTCAAGACTAAACGGATAACATTTGAAAACTTTGGGAAACTTATAAATTTTTCTTGAATACAGAAATCACACGACCGTGTGAACGGGCCGTGTGCCTCACACGCCCGTGTGAACAAGCCGTGTGCCTCACATGGCCATCAGACACGCTCGTGTGTTTATGCCGTGTGAAAATAGGGCATACATACTGACTTACTTCACACGGCCGAGGACACGCCCGTGTGCCAGGCTATGTGAAAACTGGTGGGTATACTGACTTGGCCACATGGCCGTCTACTCGCCCGTGTGTCTGGCCTGTGTGCCTATTTGAAATGGCCACACACACTCATGTGCCAAGGTTGTGTGCCTCACACGGCCACCAGACACGCCCGTGTGTCTAGGCAGTGTGTAAGGCTGACTTGAATTTCTAATTATTTCCAAGGGACACACGACCGTGCATCAAGCCATATGTTACACATGATCGAGCCACAGGCCCATGTGCTCAGCCGTGTAGACGTAAATAGGCCATTTAGAAGGCCAATTCACCACCCATATGGTCTACCCTGCAAACTCAAAATGTGGCATCAATTCATACACAAATAGCAGCCCAAAACATCAACAAATTATGCCCAATTCGTAGTCTATTAACATCAACCAATTTAATACACATTTACTACTCCAAAACATACCAATTCTATATACCAAAACCATCCATTTCACGTAGTTCTAATACAAGCATTTTATCATCACTTTAACTACCATTTCCAATATTACAAACATACCAATTCACCATTTCCATAATAACCTTGCCAAACACAAAACCATATATATATATATATATATATATATATATATATATACACACACACACACAAAATAAGCACATATATGAGCACATATTATAAGCCAAACTCACATTCAACATTACCAAAACACATGTCCACATAACTCAAGCCTATACACTTTACGCCATTTAGTTCTTTTTACTGAATTAAACATTCAAAAAGTAAAATTTCTTTACGAAACTTTCACATAATAATTCTATCATGCTGTAAATTTTAATAAATAATAAAATTAATATTTTAACTTCAGATTTGTGGTCTCGAAACCACTGTTCCGATTTGACCCAAAAACAAGATGTTACAAGAATGAACCCTATGGCTAACGACCTCCACCCCCTCCCGTACCCTAACTTATCCCATCTATTTCTTAAGGGATAGAATAAGTACGTGTAAGCAAGCCTCCGATTGATAAAATATGTAAGTATGGGGCAGAAGAATTTCATGGAAAATATAAGACGACCCTAAAAAAGCTGAGTTTTGGTTAGAAAACATTGTGAGGGTTTTTGATGAACTATCTTGTTCTCCAGTTGATTGTTTAAAATATGTGGTATCTCTATTAAAAGACTTAGCTTATCAGTGGTGGAATACTTTGATTGCTATGGTACCTAGGGATCGTGTGAATTGGGATTTCTTTTAGACAAAATTCAGAAAGAAATATGTTAATCAACGGTATCTTGACAAGAAAAGAAAAGATTTTTTAGAACTGAAGCAAGGTTGCAGATCTGTAGTGGAATATGAAAGAGAATTCGTACAACTTTACGAGTATGCTCAAGAATGTATACCAACTGAAGCTGTTATGTGCACTCGGTTTGAAGATGGTTTAAACAAAGATATCAAATTGTTAGTAGGGATTTTGGAATTAAAATTTTTTTTCGTATTGGTGGATCAAACACATAAAGCTGAAAAACTTAGTAAAGCTAAAAGAAATGTAGATTTTGAGGCTCATGACACTAGTAAACGACCTATGGGAAGATCATTTTCATCTCCATCGAATAAATTGAAAGAATTTCACAGTGGTACATCAGCTGTGACCGGACTTTTGGGAAGAGATAAAGGAAAGCAGCATTCAAGTTTAAGACCTCAGGCAACTTCTGTAGCAAGTGTGGGGACTGTTCGAAATAATAAACCTGAATGTCAATAGTGCAATTGATGACATTTTGGAGAGTACAGATTGAGAGATGGATTGTACTTCAAATGTGGTTTCCATGATCATTTTCTTCGAGACTATCCTGAAAGATCTGATGGAGAGAAAGCTCAGAACACTCGGTTGAGTAACACGACTACGAGAGGGAGGCCACCTAGAAACAGTGGTAAAGCGGGAGTTTGTGATTGAGTTAGTACTAGGAACTTCTCCGATATCGATAGCTCTGTATAGAATGACACTTATTGAAAACAATATTCTAATTGGATTTTTTTTTTAAAAAAAGGCAAAATCTAAGTTTAATTAGAATGATATGGGCTATTTACCTAGGGTTTGGAAACCCTAGGGGGATTAGACGACTCAAACTCAGGTTCACAAGGAAGAGAAGCAAGCTCTTTACCATTAAGCCTAAGGTATATTTCTTGTTAGTTTTTGATCCCAACAGTATATATTTTAGTGTGTCTTTTATCTTAGGTTGCTGAAAAAAAAAAAGAAAAAAAAAAGGAGGAGGGTAGCTTAAACCTAGGACTTCTAAGATAGGGGAGTAACACTTAACTATCAAACCTAATTCATTTCTTAGTTAATTATTTCAATTAACCCCCTATATTTTGGGGCGTGACAAAAACATATAAAAATTCTTAAAAACTTATAAAAAATCATAAAATATTATCAAATATTAAAAATAAGTTAAATACGAGAGTTGATATATACTTATAAAAATTATAAAAAAAAATTATAAAAACTTATAAAGATTATAAAAATTTATAAAATATATTTAAAGTGTTATAAAAACTTATAAAAATTCATAAAAATTCTAATAAATTATAAAAAATATAAATTTATTAAAACTTATAAAAAAAGTCATAAATCCCTAAAATTCTAATGATCGTTAGGCTCATTTTCATGTTGAATAAAATGTTCTTGACATTTTACAAATAATACGATTATTGTGGGACCTTCTGCATTTTATTGATAAATTATTATTTTTATTTTAAAATATTTATCTCCGAATTTTCAAGTGCAATATGATATAAATTATTTTTGGTACACTTATCAAAACCAAAAATTTCATTATCCAACTATTAGTATATGTCAATATGAAATATTTTGACCAAGGTTTTCAGAACCGAACCTGTGATCGAACTGGTCAAACCATCAATTTGTTGATTCAACTAGTTTGACCGGTCCATCCAGTTCAATTAAATAAAATATTAAAAATAAAAAACGGGTTCAACCTTTTTGTTCTTAGGTCAACTGATCTAATGACTTTATTCGGACAATTAATCTTGTTGATTTCGATCTAACCAATTTGACCGACTGATCCAGTCCATTTTAAGTTTTTATGATTGTTCGTAATTTTATATCAATTTACATATTTATAAGTTTTATAAGTTTTTAAGAATTTTTATTTGTTTTTATAAAATTTTAAATATTTTTTATTAATTTTATAAAAAATTATAATTTATTATATTTTTAAATTTTATATCAATTTTAAATTTTTAAATAATTTTTTTCTATTTTTTATAATTTTAATGATTTTTTATGTTTTTAATCATTTTTATGAGAAAATATTAAATTAAACATGAAGTAGTCATATGTTGCCATCTAATTGATTCATAAATTTATTTTAACGGTCAACCACATATTCTGTTAACGGAGGAACCATGGATTGATTAACAATAAAGGCTCAATTGAGTATCAATTTAATACAATTTCTTAAGGGATTTTTGACTAGCAAGTCATTTTTGAATTCTAATTTCTAAAAGATATATTTAAATTTCTAATGAATTCTTGATTGTGTTGACAAAACATCAGGAATGAGGTTTTGAGTGCCAAGTTTAAGTATCATCTCTATGAAAATTATGTGCGTTGAATTTAGTTAGTTAGCTTGAATTGAATTAAATTATTGTAATAATTTATTTTAATTCAAGATGTTGATATAGTTGTTCAATTAATTGTAACTTCAAAAAATTGATATTTTTGAAGAAATTAATACATTCAAACACTCATGGGTTAGTCTGCATTATTTAAATTGTAAATGTTGAAGTTATTGAGTTAGCTGTTTTGTTGAGGTGAGACTTAAGAATACTTATAATAAAAACTATAAATAATGAACACAATAAATTATTTATACAGTTTGGATTCAATTCTACGCATGCAGTCCAACCTTACTCACAATTATTACAGTCTCTTTCATACAATTACATTCTCATTATGATTTTCCCTAAGCTTAGTAGAAACTGCTAAAATAGTTTGATTACCAGTACATTGCACTAAATATGCCGCTCTTAATGAACAAATTGAGTCACATACAAATCACATACTATGGCATATTTTCCTCCAATGAATAGATTGAGTCACTAGAGTTCTGTCCCATATAAATCACATTATAGTGTAAAATAATGTTAGTGATAATTATCCATATTTTCCTCCAATCACATATTATAGTGTAATATATATATATATATATATATATATATATATATAAAAGGAAAGATAACAACACTAGTACATTTGAGTCTTCTTCTTTGATAATATGGGTTCCTTCGTAATGCCACGTAATTTTGTACACAATATCGCTTGAGAAATTGGAATTGCACAAAATCAGTCAAAAATTGCAAAAAGAAAGTACACGTAAAAGGAGATGTTATAGTGAGCTGCAACTAAGATTTATAACTTATTACACTAACGTAAATGATTTATTTTAAGAGATTAAGTCACGTTATTTAAAAAGGTTAGACCAATTATGTGTTCATGTGGTGTTTTTTTTTTTTTTTTTTCATATTATAGTTTTGTTGCATTTTAATTAATTTATCATATATTTCGTATTATTTATCTTAATTATTAGAATGTGATCATAGATAGCCGATGCCTGAGATGTGGATGTGGGGTTGAATCTAATATCCATACGATGAGGGATTACTCCTTTCTAAGGGCAGTTTGGTTGATGTTAGTGCCAGTTCAGATCCAAGTACATTTTTTTCTCTCTACCTTTAGAGAATTGGTTGGAATGGAATTGAAAATATGTTAATTTCTATATCAACGATTGGATTATTTGCCATTCTTTATTTTCCATTATCTGTTGGCTACTATGGAAGAATCGGAATATGTTTGTCTTCTTTAATGGCCATAGTTGTGTTCAAGAAATTGTGGATAAAGGCACAAGTTGGACGTAGAGTGTTTTATCAACGTACTCCAAATTTTCTTATTCTCATCCTCGGGCAATAGGTTCAACTTGGTCGCTTCCTGAATAGGATTATGTTAAAGTTAATACTGATGGTGTTGTACTCACTTTAAGGGCCCGTGCCTCTGTTGGAGGCGTTATTAAAGACACTAATGGGGTGTGGCAATGTGGTTTCTTAATGACGATTGGAGATGGTACAATATTTCAGGTGGAAGCAAGGGCAATGCTTGAAAGGCTTCGTTTAGCATGGGACAAAGGATTTCAGAAGTTGGAGTTGGAGTGTGACAATGCCTTCTTAATTGAGATTATTCTTACTGGTGGTGCTGCGGATAGCAGGCTGACGGAACTTAGACTAATACATAACATGCTTATTTGACCTTGGGAGGTTCGTGTCAAACATATCCCTCGGGTGCAGAATACAGTGATAGATCATTTGACCAAAATTGTAGATCCAAAACTATCGCGTTTTTATCTATTGGAGGAAACACCGGGTTCAATTAAAGAGCTATTTATGGTGGATTCTAATTTGTCCGTATTGAACTAGGATTTCCTTTTTATTGCTTTATTTACCAGGAAAACAGATGTGATCGCAAATTTATTTACATAAAATAATTAAATATAAAATTATTTAATTTAATGAAAAATATTTATTATTAATCCTTTAAATCTGGTTTAGCCAGGTTTTAACTTAAAAGCCGTATAGGCAATTAAAAGTTACTTGGCATATTCATTAAATGACTTCTAAATATTTACAACATTATTTAATATTTTAATTTTAATTTACAAAATCGCATAATAACAAATTTGACGTTAATTTCAAAAGTAAATGGTAAATAAATTTATCCTTTTTGACCTTAGATAAAATTATCTGAGGGGAACCAAATTTCGATTTATCCGATAAAAGGAACATATAATAAAATAAAAGACCGATTGCACTCAATGATACTTGATGGTTGATAGATACATTGTATTTTATTTTTTTAAAGACATATATGCTTCTTTCTTAGCTATCGTTTTCAATTGCTTTTTTCATCTTCCAAACATGACAATGAGGCTTCAAATTAAATAATAATCTATACTCTATGTATGGCTTTTCACGTGACACGTGTTTAATTTACATTTTTGCTAAGTATAAGATAATAATTAAATTCCATTTTTTATTTTTTATTATGCTCACATTTAATATTTTATCTTTATATTTTAATTTGATATAATTTGATTGTTTATTTTTACAATGATATTAATTAATTTTTTTAAAAGCATCTTTCTAACACACTAAAAAAACATTTATTTCACTATGAAAATTTGGTAAATATTTTTAAGAAAAAGTTTGGTCTCAGTATTTTAATCGGAATAGGTAAGAGTGTTAACTATTTGGACTAATTAATGATATTACGAAAATACAGGACCAAATGATATCAAATTGAAATATAAATAATAAATCTTAAATTTAAATTTAATAGAGGGACTATGATCATAATTTGACATATACTCTAAATAAAAGCCTTCACCTCTAAGGCTCTAACACGTCTCCATTCTTTTCTTTATTTAGGTTTAATATAATATTTGGTACTTGAATTTCACAATTTTTTTCTAATTTGGTACCTAAACGTTTTTTGGTCCAATTTAGTATCTAAACTTGACACTTTTTTATTTTAAATTAGTACTTAAACTTGTCATTTTTTTATGTTGGTACTTAAACACTCTTACCTATAAAAGGATTTAGCGTTATTTCTCCATGAATGACTAAGCTGCGAGCACAAAGATGAGTTAAATAACATGTTTTATGTCCATACGCCTATAAAATGATGTCTCCATATTATAAGCAAGATAAGCTAATTTTCCTTTTGAGCTCTATCCTGATAAATCTCATGTGCTTGAAAATCATTTATGTTCCATAAAAGAACTATATGTAACTGAAAGTTACTTTTTGAAAATGCCTCACAAGTCTACACCTTTTTTCCAATAGTTCTTTCAACTCATCAATCAACGATTCTAAAAACACATCAATATTATTTCTAGCAAATTTAGGACCAAGAATGATAAGCGACATCATAAATAGGGATCTTTATTTAAATCCATGGTGATAAGTTATAATGAATCAATACAACTGAACATACACTATAAGACATGCTCATGTTGTTGCATGAGTTAAAACCATCACTTGCTAAACCATGTTGAACATTACGTGGACTTGCTGCAAAATAAGGCGCAATAAATTAAAGCTTTTTCAAGCCAAAAAATCTACTAGATATCCCATAAATCCATCACTACAAGGATTTTGTTTATGTCATCTCATTTCTATAGCAATCTTTGATGACATGCATAATTTTTGCAAGCGTGGAGTTAACAAAAAAAAAAAAATCATAAAATTTTTTAGTAACCATTTCCTTAGTATTATGTTGAGTAGTTGTATTCTCATGTTTGTCATCACTCCATCTTAATTCACCCCTAGTTGGACAAGATCAAGAATTCTCATATTTCTTTCCCATAAAGGATACAAACATTTATGCAAGCATCTCTATTCACATATTCAATCTCTAAATCTTGAGTAATTTTCTTACTGTCGACAAGAAAAAAAGAATATGTCACATCCCAAAAATCGGGTTAAAAGAAATTGGGTTAGTGGACCAAGAGATGTCACACTTTGACTTTCAATTATAAGCTCGTAAATTTATTTCAAGAATGAGCCATTGGCTTAATGGCTAATAGAAAATAAGGAGATAGTGTAATTAGCTTAGAGACTTGAGTTTGAATCCTTTTCCTTGCAAATTAATTAATTTTTCTATTTTTCTCCCACTCTCCTGTGGGTGCGTCGTCCAACCTAATATAACCTCGGAATATATGTTATTTTTCATTAAGTTTTCAAATCTATTCATTCTGTTTTGCCTCCCTTGTCGTCCAACCCTCATTCTCTCTAAAAAAAATCTCCCATTTTCTTCTTCATTTTTTCTTCTTTGTGTCGCCCAAACAAGGGTGTTTTTCACCATTGTTGTGTTGTCCATCTGCTCTTCTATTTCTTCTGTTTTGCTACAACTTTTCTAGCATTCAAAATATGTTATTTTGATCACCATGGCCACCGCACCTTACTTCCATTAAACCTCCATTGTCGCCCTCTCCTCCTTGTGTAGTGGTGCCGATTTGCTTCTTTTTTTTCTCCTCTCTTCTTTCCTTTTTGTTGTCGATTTTTGCTACTATTTTTACAGCAATCTTACTACTATTTTCAGCCTCTGAAATCATCTTTTTTTTTCTACCAAAATCCCTTCTTGTGCCTCCCCCAAATCATCCCTTTCTTGCATCGTTTGTGGTGGTGTGTTGCCCCTTTGTACATCACTTTTGGGTTGTAATTTTTTGTTATTGTTACACATTTACAACAGCATTTTCTTCATTTTTCCTCTATTTAAAGCAACCCTTAACCTTGCCAATTAGGTGTGTATCACGTCTCGCTTATTCAACATCTCATGTAACACCCTATACCGGGTTTGGTTGCCGAACCCGAGCTATGGAACGTCACATTAGCCACCTCTCCAACACACCTCAGGTTAAAATAAAACAATATGCATAGGTTTAAGAAAGCAAAAGCTCACGAACTCATTTCATTTGCTCATGATATGCAGCGGCATTAACATGCGAACCTACTTCGCATGCAAGGACTGAACTTACTCTTTTTCTTGAAGTCATAGATATTTGAAGAAAAGAATTAAGAGAAAGCAATCCCTAAGTTCACAAAATAATATACGGTTGTTCAACTATCGGACATTGGGGTTTGCACCCTTGCTAGCTCAGACATACTAAGTCTTCGCAGAGTAAGACTCTTTAAACAGGGTAAGTCTCGCGAACCACCTCTTAGGTGCTTAGATGTTGCGAACACAGTTCGCAAGGTTCTTCATACACAGTATATCAAAAGTTATTAAGGGTTTGCAAAACTAGATCTCCAATTGATAGGGTTCGCACTTTGCACAGTTCGCCAATCCTATCACTTCGCAGTAACCTTGGCGACCTCTATATAAGTTTGACAAATATTTAATATTACAGGTTATAGCCTATGGCGAAAACTATGTTTAGACATTAATTTTTTAAATAGGAACCGGTAAAATTAAGAAAACATTAAGCAATCCTAGACTATATTCATATTCTTAAAATTTAGATGAGTTTATAAAGTATTATCGGTGTGCAAATAAAAACATAAACAAAACATAAGAAATCATAAAAACAATTAAGTCTTAGAATAATTGGCGAGGTCAACAGAAAGATAACTCTAAGACCAAGAAGATGCCCACATTGCCTTTAAATCTAGAGTTTGCTGGTATCACCTTTCCAATTTTATGCTTCACTTGGATCACTTGCCTCGTCGCTACACCCCGTGTGGTCTAACTATCTATAGTGTTAGGAAGGAGTGTGTGAGCTCTTGCAAACTTAGTGAACATACAAGAAATTATAACTACATAGCACGCACAAATCATAAGTTAAACAAAATTTTAGTAAAATCATTGAACTGAGAATAGGGTTCACCATACTTATGTGAAGTCTGGTTCATAGATACTCATTGTCATCTAGCTTAAAAACATAATTTTTCAGAAAACATAATCTTATCATATGTTCTTTACTATTGGATAAGCGGATCTCCTTATAACGCCTCAAAATGACTCAGTGAGTCTTAACATGTCTCATAAGTGTATCATAAAGCTAAACACTATCTAGCACACCAACATATCCTATTGAGTGGAGCTTAGCAAAATTCCCTTATCTCTCCATCCTGTCCTAGGGCCTCTCGCCCACTCACTAAACATAAAGGATGAGTACTCACAATCCTATGACATGTTATTATATCCAACGATTTTAGAATATTATAGTGTCCAAAATATATACTTAAAATATAGAGCTCGTAAATCATGAGGAGCTCGTAAATCACTATTCATAATTAGCTCACATTATAGAGCTTGTATATCTCTATTCATAAAAACATATTTTTAATCACAAACACAAAATAGAGTTTTAGAGAAGGCTTACTCTCAAAACTTATGTTAAAACCCTTAGCTCCTAATTAACACCATGGTCCGCACATACATGGGGTAATCCTTGAACAGTCACCAAATTTGCTGAAAGCTTTATACAAGCTTCATTTTACCCATGTCTTTGCTTGTTGATGGTTCCATCAGTTTGCAATTTCAAAAACATACACATGTTACTAACAGACAGGCACATCAAAACTCATACATAAACACAATCAAACCTAGGTTTGCACATGCTAGTCTTTTGGCGAACCTAATTCATTTTATTACGAACCTTCTTAAGAGTTTCTAAAGGAACAAAGTCTTACCTTAAGTTCTAAGGGCTAAGTTTCTAGTTAGAATCTTGACAAAAAGATAATTGATGAAGGAATTTGAGAGAGTTTTACCTTTTCAAAAGAATATGGAATTTTTTTGTAAAAAAAGACTTAATTTATAGGCACTAAGTGTTTTAGTGTTCTCAGAATACCTTAGTCATAGTAGAAGTAGGAAAGAGTTACGTGAATGGATGGTATTATGAAGAGAAAAGTAAGTTGTAACATCCTAGAACCGGGGCTAGTTGTGATTGAATGATTTTTTTTTTCTTCCTTCTCGTGTTTGAATTTCTATAGTATTAATCGTGGAATAATACGGCTTAATTAGGGGTCGTGAGTGGGTTTGGTTTAGTAGAAAAATTTTAATTTGGAAGCTTAAAGGTAGGGGGCCTCAGAAGATAGGGGTTAAGTACAAATTTTGGTGGATTATGGCACAAGGATTAGGCCTAGTGCAATGGGTTAGGTGTGCCCAAGGGTGTGCTACGGCTTGGGTTCGAGGCATGGTGGCTACAAGTGCCATTTTATTTTGGACGGTGTAGTTAGCAGGGGGAAGCTTTAAAGAATTTTTGGGGGCTAAGTATGGACATGAGAGTGGGTTGGCTAAGTGGCTAGCATGCTACTTAGAAGCTTGGAGGAAGGAGGTTCGAGCGGGAGGAACTGCTTTTGGGGGATTTAATTTTTGGCGTTTTATGGGGGCAGGGCAAACAGGATTTAAAAGAATTTTTGCAACGCAAGTTGTCACGAAATCCCAATTGGCCGAGTGGCTTGGACGCTTGCAGCTAAGGGGGGGCTTCAAGTGGTCACGCGTTCGAGTCACATTCGTAGCGAAAGGCATTATATTTTTGCCTTGGCGCTTATACGAGAGGGAGCTAGAAAATGAAGGCTTAAATGAAAATTTTACTGCGCCCATGTCATGAAACGTTCAGCAGTCGAGTGGCTGAGGCGTGGGGGATTCTGCCTCAGGTCTCGCGTTCGAGACCCGAGGGTGGCGCATGAGTGTGCTTATTCTTTTGCCTTTGGCAATTAATGCGGGAAGGAGCCTTGGGAAAGGATTAAAAGAAATTTTGCGACGTGTTTTTGACATGAAAGTCAATTGGCCGAGTGGCTGGGGCGCTATATTGCTCCAGGTCTCGGGTTCGAAACCCCTGGGCTGCAGTGAGGCGTTTTGTTTTTGGCTTCTGGCATTAAATGCGTGAGGAAGCCAAGTCTTGGAAGCTTAAAGAGAATTTTCGACGCTATCATAACAGATATAGCGCAGTAGCAGAATGGTCAGAGGCGTGGGCAATCTCTCCCAGGTCCCAGGTTCGAGACCTGGCAGCAGCATGAAGGAAATTGAATTTTATTTTCTTCTGTTTTGGTCGGCAGAACGCAGGTGGCTGCATGGGGGCTTGGGCGCATGCAGACGCACGGGATGGGGTGCCATTATCCTTCCCATTCCTTTTATTTTATTTGCATTGGAAACATTAGATAAATTCTTTTTTTTTTTTATCTTTTATTTGTTGAAAGAAGAGAGCATTTGATGGACAAATTGTTTATTAAAGTTGGTAGTGGAAACATTATTAAACAAAACTTATCAAATTTTGTGATGAACAATTTCTCATAGAAGAAAAAGAAAGGGAACATGGCCGGTTTGGAGACTTGCAAAAGGGAGGCTTTTCGGCTGGGCATGTCCTTGGTGTATGCCGAATTTTTCATTCCTTCTCCCTCTCCTTGAATCCTTTTTTTGAAACCATCATCTTTTGTAACCTTTCCTCAAACAAAACCTGGATGAAGCTCCACCACTCTATCACCCAGGGCCGAATCCTCAAAACCCTCTCCTACACTTCTTTCCCTTGCTTGATGCTCTAAGGGAGCACCATAGACGAGTTCATCCTCTCCTCGTGTGGCCAACTTCTCCATCGTCCATTGAAGGACCTGGCCGAATCTATTTGTAAGTAAGCTTTCTCTTGACTTCGGTTTTAACCCATCTCTCTTAATGCATGCCGAAGGCATGAGTTAAAATCCTTATATGGATAGGCCGAATGAGCATAGGCCATATTAATGGTATATCTCTCTTGTGTAGCCGACGCTAAAGGGACTTGGAAGATACCTTCGGGCTTCATTTCTTCGAGGTAAGGGGACATAGAGATTCGGTCAAGGCCTTATTTACGATTATGGTGCGCATGTCGTTTCTAATAAATATTTTGATAGGAAGCTCGATAAAGATAAGTGACCACTTCGGGTTTTCGGTAAGCATGGAGGTGATTAATCATTTCGGCCAAAGGCCATTCTTGGTATTTTTGAGTGATAACCGAATCATGTACTATGATTTTAGGAGGGGACAAATCGGCTATGAAACCAGAAGTTTTCGAGATTTCAGGTCGCCTTAGTCCGTATTATTAAGGTTCGACCTAAGGCCCTACTTATTTACAATATGACCAATCCTTTGGCTCTATTAGTTAACCAAATGAGACCCCTAAATACTGATCTGTTCTATAATGGCCGAATATAGGAGCATTCGAGGACAAGTTCGGGACTTTTGTAATATCGCATAGATACGAGAATCCTAGTTAAATCTTCGATTAAATAGGTGTGTAAACTCTTACACACTTTATTAGTATAAACTGTTATTTAATGATATTAATAATCTCTCATATGGTAACTTGGCTTAGTGGGCATAAGCTTGGTTCCCGGGTAAGTTTCCTTATTACTCGATTTACGATATATGTTGTATATGCCATCATATGCTGAATAATGCTATGCTATATTCGATTGCATGATATATGGAATCATGATACTTGTAAATGAGCATGATGATGGTGGGATTGATGAGAGGGAGTAATATTCGTGTCGACGGACACCAGTGTTTTGGTAACACATTGTGACTACGGTCACCAGAGGTTTGGTACCTCCAGAGGTTTGGCACCTCATAGCGTCTCGTCCCTGTGGCTTAGTACCACCGTGGGTTGGCCCCACATTTGAGATACGGGATCGACGCCAGTGATTTGGTATCACACGATGGGTTGGCCCCATCATTTGATTGTGACTTCGGGTCACCAGTGGTTTGGCACCACCAGTGGTTTGGCACCACACGTATTGACGGATATTGTGACTTCGGGTCACCAGTGGTTTGGCACCACCAGTGGTTTGGCACCACACGTATTGACGGATATTGTGACTTCGAGTCACCAGTGGTTTGGCACCACCAGTGGTTTAGTACCACACGGGGTAGAAAAGGAGCATGGATGGCTAGGTTGGGTTGCATAATTGCATGTCATACTAATATCTTGTGTATGAGTGTTATTTCCCGGGTTGGGGATTTATACACTGAGTCTTGGTGACTCACCCCCTGCCCATATCATCTTGCAGGTGAGTAGAGCACGGATGCGGAGCCGAGGAGAGCTCGAGGCGGCCATGTTGGTTTTGTGGACTTGAAATTTTATTTTACCCCGTTTTAAGTTTAATTATTCACTATAATTCGATTGGGTTGTAATATGGCCGCTTATTATTATTTTGGATGGTTAGGTAGTCGTTTTTACTTTACTTTATAACTGATAAACTTACGAATGGTTATGCAAATCGGTTAAAAGTAACGTTTTCAAAAATAAGCACTTGTACGCGTTTTCAAAAATGCTACCATCGGGTAACGAAATTTTCTAAGTTATCGATCACTCTATTGTTCTAAAATTTAGGGGTCAAATGGTTTTAAAGGGAGAAAGGATTTTCAACTCAATCGGATTTACCAAATCAACCCACTTGAGATTTAACGAACACCGTTTTATACCCTTAACAAAATTTTAAATTTCTACTATTAATCCAAACTTTTCAAACTTCTTTATCCCGTGACATACCAGATCCGGTCATGGCTCGTGGGCCAGGTTTGGGGTGTTACAATTTTGGTATCAGAGCCCGGTTCAAAAACTCGGCTGTGAGGGCCTAATGCCTAAAAATATTTTCTAGGTAGACTTTTGAAAACATCTATAAAAATGGTTTTTGATGAACAACATGGCGTCGAGTCTCCGGCACCGATCCGCTCTTGTAAGTATTTTTAATCTATGTATGAATGGTTATCTGTAAATGGGTAGAAAATGGGACGTAGATAGTATGGAAGGTATATGAACTCTAGGACTAGTTTACCCCAAACAATCGCATAAGATTCTAATTGCCTAATTAAACAAACCCATGACTAAGTCGCCGAGTTAAGGTGTGGTAACCCTTGTACGCATGTCTAGGATTGGATCCGGAAGAGCTTGGTATTTAAGTGGTCTTAGCGACTCACCTCCTCTTCGCGGGAATCCTACCTGGTGCGTAGCTTCGGTTCACCCTAACCGTGAGGACTTGTTCATGGGCTAAACTTCTATTATTAAAACCCGAAAGGGAATTAGCCGCATTTTTATAAAGACTCTAATTTTAAAGACTTCCCTCAAACTTGTGAGAATTTTACTACAAAATTCCTTTGATTTATGAACATTTTTAAAATACCCTTAGGAGTAAATTACAAAAATGCCCCTAGTTTTAAAAATTCTACCAAACTACCTCAAAATTTCTTTTTTTAAAACAAAATTTTCCTATTTTACAAGCATACCTAAAATCCCTAATTTGCAAAATGTCAAAAATGTTGTGCTTTTGGAAAATTACGAAATTGCCCCTAAATTGCAAATTACCAAAATGACCTTGATTTTCAAAGTTTTCGCAACACTACCGATTTGGGAAGACAAAATTTTTTCAAAAAGGAACCCCCAAGTTTGGCAAATTTTAAATTTTTAAAATTTCCTTTGATTTGTCAAACTTACATTGTTTTATTTCCAAAATACCCCTGTAGGGTAAAGGACGAAAATACCCACGGGTTAAGAAATGGGTCAAAAAGAGTGATGGAATAAGGTGAACATGTGACTTGAAACTTGTTTGATCGAAAGAACAACTTCTAAATTTCGCCCAAAAGATTCTTTGCTAATAATCAGTGGAACATTGACTAACTCATAAAACCTCTTAAGACAGATTGCGCCATAAGAAATGAGTTCTAGAGGTCGCGGCCGTCGGGGACGCGGTAGAGGCCGGATGGCCGTGACAGAACCAGTTAGGTCGGGCCAAGGATCGGATAATGAGATACCACCCCCACCGCCACCCCCAACTTTTGGTGATGGACCTCAGGATCAGACGGGGGGTGAGTCGGTATCGCAGGCTATGCTGCGTGTGCTAGAAATGATGGCTGAGACCAATAGAGGTGCAGGCGCTCGGAAGTCTGTATCTGAACGGCTCCGATCCAATGGAGCTGAAGTATTCCGGGGTGTGTCAGGTGTCGCACCCAGTACAGCTGAATATTGGTTAGAATCAACCGAGAGGATCATGGACGATCTCGACTTAACAGATGAGGAGAAGCTGAAAGGAGCGGTGTCGCTTCTAAAGGACGAGTCATACCAGTGGTGGCTCACGGTTCAAGACGGCGCTACAGCAGACGACCTTACTTGGGAATACTTCAAAGCTACTTACCAGAAGAAGTATGTGGGCACCAGTTACACTGATACTCAGAGGAAAACCTTTCTGGGACTGGTACAAGGGAATAAGTCGGTATCTGAGTATGAGGCAGAATTTCTGAGGCTGAGCCGCTATGCCCGGGGAGTAGTGTCAACTGAGTACGATCGTTGTGTCCGCTTTGAAGACGGACTTAGGGACGACTTAAGGCTGTTGATTGCTCCACAACAAGTACGTGAGTTTGCTGTTCTGGTAGAAAAGGCTAAGGTAGCCGAAAGGGTCCGAGAGTCTGTGAGGCAGAACTATGATAGGAACAAGCAGAAGAGAAGTATTGGGTCGTTTGGATCGGGAAATACTGCACAAAAGAGGACCAGACAGAGTAGGCCGAATCAGGCTGGAAGGCCCATGGCTTCTAATCAGAGACCGATTCAGTGTAATCGCTGTGGAAAGTCGCATTGGGGAGGTTGTTACACCGGTGAGAGAGGTTGCGTTGAATGTGAATCTCCGGATCACCGTGTAAGGGATTGTCCTCGGAAGTTGGCAAGGAATCAGCCAGAGGGTCAGAACCGTACTCCAGCAAGGAATGTGGGGCCACCGCAGAGGGGCCGTGGTAATGGTAGAGGAGGCAATGGTCCTAACCGAGGTCGCAGAACTCAAGGCAGAGGAGCAGGCAACACAGAAGCTAGGCAGCCTGGCTTAGTCTATGCAGCGAGACGTCGCGAGGAGGGTGACGCACCGGATGTCATCACCGGTACGTTCCTAATTTTTGGTCTTCCATATGTTGCTTTAATTGATGTGGGTTCGACGCATTCATACATTGCCAGTAGTGTGGTAGAGACTATGAACTTGGATTTTGAGACTGCTTCTAGCGAGATGACTGTAATTAGCCCTCTAGGACACTCTATGATGGTGAACAAGCTATATAGAGATTTACCCCTAGAACTCCAAGGGGTAGTGTTTGTGGCCGATCTGATGGAACTGCCGTTTGGGGAGTTCGACCTAATTCTTGGAATGGACTGGTTGGTTAAGTATCAGGCAAGGTTGGATTGTGCTGCTAAGCGCATGATTCTAAAGAAGGCTGAGGGTGATGAAGTGGTCATGATAGGTAACAGAAGAGACTATCTATCCAATGTAGTGTCTGCCTTGAAGGCCGAGAAAATGATCAGAAAAGGGCGTGAAGCATTGTTGGTTCAAATTTATGCCTTGGAGGCTAAGGAGTCAGCAGTTGAGGAGGTCCGAACTGTAAGGGAATTCGCTGATGTGTTTCCAGAAGAACTCCCAGGTCTGCCTCCAGATCGGGAAGTTGAGTTCGGTATAGACTTGTTGCCCGGAACGGCACCTGTGTCCATAGCACCCTACCGAATGGCACCGAAGGAGTTGGCGGAACTGAAGGCTCAAATTCAAGAACTCTTGGATAGAGGGTTCATTCGACCCAGCATATCTCCGTGGGGAGCACCTGTGCTGTTTGTCAAGAAGAAAGACGGGTCAATGCGGATGTGTATCGACTACCGACAACTTAACAAGTTAACGATCAAAAACAGGTATCCGTTGCCTCGGATTGATGACCTGTTCGATCAACTGAAGGGTGCCTCAGTGTTCTCAAAGATAGATCTTAGGTCGGGCTATCATCAACTTAAGGTGAAGGAAGCTGATGTGCACAAGACGGCATTTCGTACCCGATATGGGCATTACGAGTTTTTAGTAATGCCGTTTGGGTTGACTAACGCGCCGGCAGCATTCATGGACTTGATGAATAGGGTGTTTCAGCAATACTTGGATCAATTTGTCGTGGTGTTTATAGACGACATATTGGTTTACTCAAAGTCAGAGGAGGAGCATGATAGGCATCTGCGCATAGTTCTACAAGTGCTGAGGGAGGAGCAGTTATATGCCAAATTCAGTAAGTGCGAATTTTGGCTTAGAGAGGTGACTTTCTTAGGTCACGTGGTGTCAGTTGAAGGGATTAGAGTGGACCCTCGCAAGGTTGAAGCGGTGTTGGACTGGAAACCACCGAGGACAGTGGCAGAAATTCGAAGTTTTCTGGGTCTGGCCGGGTACTATCGAAGATTTGTGGAAGGATTCTCTTTAATCGCCGCGCCGTTGACTAAGCTATTAAGGAAAGGAGTCCCATTTGTTTGGTCAGAGAAGCAGCAAGAAAGCTTTGATAAGCTAAGAAAGATTCTGACGGAAGCTCCCGTTTTGGTGCAGCCTGAGGCTGGGAAATTGTTCACGGTTTATTGTGATGCGTCCCATAATGGTTTGGGATGTGTGTTGATGCAGGAGGGGAAGGTAGTGGCCTATGCATCCCGTCAACTAAGACCGCATGAGGTTAACTATCCGACTCATGACTTGGAGTTAGCGGCAGTGGTCTTCGCTTTGAAAATATGGAGGCATTACTTGTATGGGGAAAAGTCGATAGTCTATACGGATCATAAAAGTTTGAGGTACCTCTTGACTCAGAAGGACTTGAATCTGAGGCAGCGCCGATGGATTGAACTGTTGAAGGACTACGACTGTTCAATTGAGTACCACCCAGGCAAGGCTAACGTGGTGGCTGATGCGTTGAGCCGAAAGGTCGTGACAGACTTAAGGGCGATGTTTGCTCGTCTTAGTCTATGCGACGACGGAAGTCTTTTGGCAGAATTGCAAGTTAAGCCAACTTGGATCGAGGAGATTAAGGAAAAGCAATTAGGAGATGACAGTTTAAACGCACGGAGGTTGCAAGTTCAAGATGGCGGTTTAGAAGGGTATAGTTTGACTGGTGATGGGGTGCTGTGTTTTCAAGGACGGCCTTGTATGCCGAATGATGTGGGTTTGAGACAAAGAATTCTACAGGATGCGCATAGCAGCCCATACGCTATGCATCCTGGAGGTAGCAAGATGTATGGAGATTTACGAAAGCAGTTCTGGTGGCCAGGGTTGAAGCGCGAGGTAACTGATTTCGTGGGAAGGTGTCTCACGTGTCAGCGAGTAAAGGCTGAACATCAGTTGCCATCTGGGTTACTTCAACCGGTGAAGATTCCTCAGTGGAAATGGGAAAGGATCACTATGGACTTTGTCAGTGGGCTACCCCTCACGCCCAGCAAGAAAGACGCAGTTTGGGTGATTGTGGACCGTCTGACCAAGTCGGCTCACTTCATACCAGTAAGGGTGGATTACTCGCTCCAGAAGTTAGCTAAGTTATATGTGGCAGAGATAGTGAGGTTGCATGGTGTGCCAGTGTCGATCATCTCAGACAGAGACCCCAGATTTACATCGAGGTTTTGGAAAGCACTACATCAGGCTTTGGGTACACGGTTGGATTTCAGTACAGCATTCCATCCACAGTCTGACGGGCAGTCGGAAAGAGTTATTCAAATTTTGGAGGACATGTTAAGAGGCTGCGTTTTGGACTTCGGAGGTAGTTGGGAGGAATTCTTGCCATTAGCTGAGTTCGCATACAACAACAGTTATCAGGCAAGCATTAAGATGGCACCATATGAGGCGTTGTATGGTAGGAGGTGTCGCACGCCTACTTGTTGGACGGAGTTGGGTGAGCGACGGATGTTAGGACCGGAATTGGTTGCAGAAACTGAGGATAAGGTGAAGAAGATCCAAGCTCGATTGAAAGAAGCCTCGGATAGGCAAAAGTCTTATGCTGATCTCAAGCGAAGGGACATAGAATTTGCCGTAGGAGACGAAGTTTTTATGAAGGTCTCGCCATGGAAGAAGGTGCTAAGATTTGGGAAGAAGGGCAAATTAAGCCCAAGGTTCATTGGACCGTTTAAGGTGTTGAGACGAGTGGGACCAGTAGCTTACCAACTCGAGTTACCGGCAGAACTGAGCCAGATTCACGATGTGTTCCATGTCTCCATGCTTAGACGCTATCGTTCTGATCCATCACACATCTTGGCAGTTTAGGGAGTTGAGGTGAGTCCAAATTTGACGATGGAAGAGGAACCTGTGCAGATCCTAGATCGGGATGTGAAAGTTTTGCGTAGGAAGTCAGTTCCTTTAGTGAAGGTCCTATGGCGGAACCATGGCGTGGAGGAAGCTACGTGGGAGCCCGAGGATGCGATGCGGCAGCAATACCCCCAACTCTTCTGACCCAGGTAATTTCGGGGACGAAATTATTTTAAGGGGGTAGAACTGTAACATCCTAGAACCGGGGCTAGTTGTGATTGAATGATTTTTTTTTTTCTTCCTTCTCGTGTTTGAATTTCTATAGTATTAATCGTGGAATAATACGGCTTAATTAGGGGTCGTGAGTGGGTTTGGTTTAGTAGAAAAATTTTAATTTGGAAGCTTAAAGGTAGAGGGCCTCAGAAGATAGGGGTTAAGTACAAATTTTGGTGGATTATGGCACAAGGATTAGGCCTAGTGCAATGGGTTAGGTGTGCCCAAGGGTGTGCTATGGCTTGGGTTCGAGGCATGGTGGCTACAAGTGCCATTTTATTTTGGACGGTGTAGTTAGCAGGGGGAAGCTTTAAAGAATTTTTGGGGGCTAAGTATGGACATGAGAGTGGGTTGGCTAAGTGGCTAGCATGCTACTTAGAAGCTTGGAGGAAGGAGGTTCGAGCAGGAGGAACTGCTTTTGGGGGATTTAATTTTTGGCGTTTTATGGGGGCAGGGCAAACAGGATTTAAAAGAATTTTTGCAACGCAAGTTGTCACGAAATCCCAATTGGCCGAGTGGCTTGGACGCTTGCAGCTAAGGGGGGGCTTCAAGTGGTCACGCGTTCGAGTCACATTCGTAGCGAAAGGCATTATATTTTTGCCTTGGCGCTTATACGAGAGGGAGCTAGAAAATGAAGGCTTAAATGAAAATTTTACTGCGCCCATGTCATGAAACGTTCAGCAGTCGAGTGGCTGAGGCGTGGGGGATTCTGCCTCAGGTCTCGCGTTCGAGACCCGAGGGTGGCGCATGAGTGTGCTTATTCTTTTGCCTTTGGCAATTAATGCGGGAAGGAGCCTTGGGAAAGGATTAAAAGAAATTTTGCGACGTGTTTTTGACATGAAAGTCAATTGGCCGAGTGGCTGGGGCGCTATATTGCTCCAGGTCTCGGGTTCGAAACCCCTGGGCTGCAGTGAGGCGTTTTGTTTTGGGCTTCTGGCATTAAATGCGTGAGGAAGCCAAGTCTTGGAAGCTTAAAGAGAATTTTCGACGCTATCATAACAGATATAGTGCAGTAGCAGAATGGTCAGAGGCGTGGGCAATCTCTCCCAGGTCCCAGGTTCGAGACCTGGCAGCAGCATGAAGGAAATTGAATTTTATTTTCTTCTGTTTTGGTCGGCAGAACGCAGGTGGCTGCATGGGGGCTTGGGCGCATGCAGACGCACGGGATGGGGTGCCATTATCCTTCCCATTCCTTTTATTTTATTTGCATTGGAAACATTAGATAAATTCTTTTTTTTTTTTATCTTTTATTTGTTGAAAGAAGAGAGCATTTGATGGACAAATTGTTTATTAAAGTTGGTAGTGGAAACATTATTAAACAAAGCTTATCAAATTTTGTGATGAACAATTTCTCATAGAAGAAAAAGAAAGGGAACATGGCCGGTTTGGAGACTTGCAAAAGGGAGGCTTTTCGGCTGGGCATGTCTTTGGTGTATGCCGAATTTTTCATTCCTTCTCCCTCTCCTTGAATCCTTTTTTTGAAACCATCATCTTTTGTAACCTTTCCTCAAACAAAACCTGGATGAAGCTCCACCACTCTATCACCTAGGGCCGAATCCTCATAACCCTCTCCTACACTTCTTTCCCTTGCTTGATGCTCTAAGGGAGCACCATAGACGAGTTCATCCTCTCCTCGTGTGGCCAACTTCTCCATCGTCCATTGAAGGACCTGGCCGAATCTATTTGTAAGTAAGCTTTCTCTTGACTTCGGTTTTAACCCATCTCTCTTAATGCATGCCGAAGGCATGAGTTAAAATCCTTATATGGATAGGCCGAATGAGCATAGGCCATATTAATGGTATATCTCTCTTGTGTAGCCGACGCTAAAGGGACTTGGAAGATACCTTCGGGCTTCATTTCTTCGAGGTAAGGGGACATAGAGATTCTTTCAAGGCCTTATTTACGATTATGGTGCGCATGTCGTTTCTAATAAATATTTTGATAGGAAGCTCGATAAAGATAAGTGACCACTTCGGGTTTTCGGTAAGCATGGAGGTGATTAATCATTTCGGCCAAAGGCCATTCTTGGTATTTTTGAGTGATAACCGAATCATGTACTATGATTTTAGGAGGGGACAAATCGGCTATGAAACCAGAAGTTTTCGAGATTTCAGGTCGCCTTAGTCCGTATTATTAAGGTTCGACCTAAGGCCCTACTTATTTACAATATGACCAATCCTTTGGCTCTATTAGTTAACCAAATGAGACCCCTAAATACTGATCTGTTCTATAATGGCCGAATATAGGAGCATTCGAGGACAAGTTCGGGACTTTTGTAATATCGCATAGATACGAGAATCCTAGTTAAATCTTCGATTAAATAGGTGTGTAAACTCTTACACACTTTATTAGTATAAACTGTTATTTAATGATATTAATAATCTCTCATATGGTAACTTGGCTTAGTGGGCATAAGCTTGGTTCCCGGGTAAGTTTCCTTATTACTCGATTTACGATATATGTTGTATATGCCATCATATGCTGAATAATGCTATGCTATATTCGATTGCATGATATATGGAATCATGATACTTGTAATATGAGCATGATGATGGTGGGATTGATGAGAGGGAGTAATATTCGTGTCGACGGACACCAGTGTTTTGGTAACACATTGTGACTACGGTCACCAGAGGTTTGGTACCTCCAGAGGTTTGGCACCTCATAGCGTCTCGTCCCTGTGGCTTAGTACCACCGTGGGTTGGCCCCACATTTGAGATACGGGATCGACGCCAGTGATTTGGTATCACACGATGGGTTGGCCCCATCATTTGATTGTGACTTCGGGTCACCAGTGGTTTGGCACCACCAGTGGTTTGGCACCACACGTATTGACGGATATTGTGACTTCGGGTCACCAGTGGTTTGGCACCACCAGTGGTTTGGCACCACACGTATTGACGGATATTGTGACTTCGGGTCACCAGTGGTTTGGCACCACCAGTGGTTTGGTACCACACGGGGTAGAAAAGGAGCATGGATGGCTAGGTTGGGTTGCATAATTGCATGTCATACTAATATCTTGTGTATGAGTGTTATTTCCCGGGTTGGGGATTTATACACTGAGTCTTGGTGACTCACCCCCTGCCCATATCATCTTGCAGGTGAGTAGAGCACGGATGCGGAGCCGAGGAGAGCTCGAGGCGGCCATGTTGGTTTTGTGGACTTGAAATTTTATTTTACCCCGTTTTAAGTTTAATTATTCACTATAATTCGATTGGGTTGTAATATGGCCGCTTATTATTATTTTGGATGGTTAGGTAGTCGTTTTTACTTTACTTTATAACTGATAAACTTACGAATGGTTATGCAAATCGGTTAAAAGTAACGTTTTCAAAAATAAGCACTTGTACGCGTTTTCAAAAATGCTACCATCGGGTAACGAAATTTTCTAAGTTATCGATCACTCTATTGTTCTAAAATTTAGGGGTCAAATGGTTTTAAAGGGAGAAAGGATTTTCAACTCAATCGGATTTACCAAATCAACCCACTTGAGATTTAACGAACACCGTTTTATACCCTTAACAAAATTTTAAATTTCTACTATTAATCCAAACTTTTCAAACTTCTTTATCCCGTGACATACCAGATCCGGTCATGGCTCGTGGGCCAGGTTTGGGGTGTTACATAAGTTGACTTCTTATTTTTGGTATAATTACCCTTTTACCACTCATACTTTTGACCCTCGGCTTAAAACGGTGATTACATATCACTAGGCCCACTGGCAGCCCCAGCTTGCCAAGCCCTCTAGCGATCACAGTTCGCTAAATCCATTAACAAACACCAGCTCGCCAGACCTACTGGTGTACATCTGTTGGACTGTCTGTACCCCTATGGCGCAGCAGAAAAAAATAATTTTGGCGATCCAAACCATCGATCCATGTGCGAGGAACGAATCGAGGTGAAATAATGGTTTCGAAATTACCAAAACTTCAATATGAGTAGACAGCGACGCCTCGGCAACAAGAATTCTGATCTACTATTGAACCAAGCCACAACCTTTTACGATTTCGGCCTCTACGTAATCCACCCAGTTGACGATGAACGGGAGAAATCTCCAAAACTATTTTGGAGGGTTCTTTGCTTGACGGCTGCTAGACCTAACAAGCAATTTTTTTAGGGTTTCTTAAAAGCTCTCTTATTAACTTATTACCTTTTATAATTAGGATATATATTATGAATTATAATTAAAATTAAATAAATATAATAATGTTTTAACCGAAAATTATAATTACATTAATTATAACAAGGATTTCGGTAAACTATATTTATTTAAATTTATATACGAAACAAATTCATATATTAATAGAACTATGTTCTCATTATGTGTACAACATCCTTGTACATATAATATGTTCAATATTTGATTGCCCAATTAAATTAATTCTTTAATTAATTTAATTCATGTGACAACCAAACACAATACCAACTATGTTTTATTCCATTCATTTCAACCATAGGGTGTGACCCTGTAGGTTCTTGTAACGTTAGCAATAATACTAGAATGATTCTAATGTTACAAACAATGAGTGGCATCTAGCAATGCATCATTGCTACCTAAGTTACAAGAAGTCATGATTCGACATAACCTTTTGTGATTAACCTTTCATGCATTAATCCTTATGTCCTTTATCTCTGGAATGGACACAAGTCATGGAATAGTCACACTTGCATAGTCCATCCCATGTTTCTTGATATCTTGAGTAGACTATGATATACACATTAGTATGACATCTCATATCAACTTATTTGAACATGGCCATGCATTTCCAGTCTCACTCAATCAAGTGGCCTAAGATATTACTCCCATTATGTAGGAGGGACTTATCCTATATTGATCAACCATATCCCTCTACATAGATTGTGGTATATCCAACATCAGCCTTTATAGAACAACCAGTTACGGTGTACGTTTGACTGTATCAAAATATACAACTCATGATATTGGGATAATGATGATCTCAAGTCTGAGGAATACTTACACATTAATCACTATGAGTAATGTTGTGACAATTACATAATAATCCAAGAAACATACTCATAGCGGGTCAGTCCAATATGTTGCTCTCTAACACACATATTCATGCATTGATTTTGACACTCCATATCAATGACAACTCTTTATCATCAATCAACTACATGTTAGTCTTAATGCATTATTGTTGTCCTAGTCAACAATAATACTTGACTAAAGATCTTTTAAGAATAATCATATTATTCTTAGGACATTATTATAAAACAGTTTATTTGTACACACAGGAAGAAAACTGAAATAATAATGACAGCGCTTTATATTAATAAACATGGTAAATCAAGTATGTTATTACAACCATCTCATGATTGATCTTTGGGCATACTCTTACAACACCATCTCGTCGGACCTTTCCTAGGCCCTATTCTGGGATGTTACATCTTAGATTTAGTTAACATGAAGTGTAAGTGCGGATTTAAGCGAGTTATTGTGTTGTATTAATTTTGTTAAATTTTCTAGTTTGGTTTAATGCTCTAAGTCCTTTAATTGATCATTAATTACTAATTTTTAGTGATATTTTAGTCATATGTGTTTATCAGAATGTCTCGAATCAGCAGTGAAGTCAGATCTCGTCGGCACTCTCGTTTCACATCAAATCAGTGTAAGTTCGCTTGTCGTTTTGAATTTGAAAATTTGTTAATGTGGCACTACTTTGGTTGAACCTTTAGGGATGTTTCAAGGTTGGTTTTAACTTTATTAATGTATTAAGTGTTATTTTCGTTTTTAGGCTTTTACAAGGCTTAAGCGCGAAAGTGCGAATTTTACAGTTTAATGCTACGAGTTGTGATTTAAGGTGTGGGTCTTCCCCTATGTCTAATTAACTTTAAAATCATATATATATATATATATATATATATTCTTAAATGTTAAATTTTCTTGCTAGTTTTGGTTTGGCCAAATGGCCTAAATGCAAATAAGTAAGGTGCTAAACAAGGTACGTAATCAATTAGAAAGCCTATTTGATAATGGTTCTGTTTGGGTGATGAAATTGTGTATTGAATGCTTGAATAGCATGCTAGATTTTGAAACACTGATTGAGGTGCATGTTTTATGTCATGATTGATATTGACTGTATGAAACCATGTGAACATGTCATTGTTACTGTTAAACGAAAAGTATACAAAGTGTATTTGACATCGAATATTGATTATATCGAAATTTTTACTGAAAGCATGATGTGCTTATCAATTGTATAACATATTGCATATGCATGGGGTGGGTTTTTTTTGGTTGAAGGAGTTTCGTAGAGAACCGACAACATTAAAAGTCCGCAACATTGTTGCCAATGCACTCTACCAGAGTACCGAAGAGATTGGGCAATTTAATCGCATTACTAACAGCTTGTCTACATTAATGATGGCTCGCCCACACTATTGGCAGTTCACCTACATTACCATTATTGGTGGCTTGTCCACACTACTGGCAGCTCGTTTGCACTTATACTGGCAGCTCGTCTGCACTTATACTGGCATATTAATTGTATTACTGATATCGGTAGTTTATCCACAACAAGCTTCGGCTTGCACTGTTTGGAGTTCGATAGACGGGTTTTGGGGAACTCGTGGTGTGTAACAGTGGTTGGGTAGGAACCTTTTGCATTGCATCATACAGATGATATGCTCATACATTGATTGGTTTTGCCATGTACAGTTTAAAATGGTATTGTTGAATGTTATCTGTTATGATTGCTTGTACGATTGTACCTTATATTAACTCACACTGAGCTTTCATAAGCTCACCCATTTAGTCTAAAGCTTATCAGGAATGCTCGAGACTAGGACTGGACCCGGCATGCGGATGACTCTTCGGACATCAGATTATTTTAATTATATCAAATTAATCTTTTTAATTTTTCACTGGTTTCGGACTGTAAAATTATTATTTGGACTGTGGCTTGGTAGTTTTGGTTTGGGAATTTTATGCATGCATTATTCATTCGAGTAGTTGAATTTAATAAGCAGTAATTGCATGGTACTCAGCCTAAACTAAAATACAACATACAAATTTCCACTACATTAGAACAAAATGGGTTTTTCATAAATAAAAAAGACAATTCAATTTTTTTTTTCCAAAAATGTCACAATCGATTAATAAGATGGACTCTAAGAAAGTTGGCCTAATTAATGAATGTTTTAACGTGCTTCGAGCTCAAAAGTAGTGATTTTCCTAAAGATAGATTGATTAGGGTTTTCGCGCGTAAAACAAATTACTTGGCCATTTCGGTGGCTAATGTAGTCTTCATGATTCAGCCATAACGTGTAGGCCGAGTTAGGGAGGTTAAAGAAATTTTGCTAATTTTAGAAAATAAATTTTAAATGTGTTAAGAGTACAGGGACTAAGAGAAAAATCAAACCTAAAATTAGATTATTCAACTTTATTAAAAACAACTTCTGGTAAACTACACAAGTAATCACCAAATTATTAACATGTTTTTGTTTTAGTCATCTAGATCTAGAAATTTCTATTTTAGTCACTAACGTTATCGAAATTTAGAATTTAGGTCACTCCATTAAATCATTAATGGAATATAAATGTAATCTTTTTTATTGGCATAGTAACAAGTTTATCCCTATATTGTTGACAAATTCTATCAATTTGGTCATAATTTTAAAAGAGTTTAACAAATTTAACCTCCCAAACTTGCATATTTCGTTAAATTAGTCCTAATTCTTAAAAAAATATAGAAAATAGTAATGGATATGTCGAGTTTTCTACAATGTTTAGAACAACATGAAATATTTTTCATTTCATGTCCCTTGTTCGCCTTGTTAGCCATCTACTTTGTCACCTTAATTCATTCGAACGATAGAATAAAGAAAATGTAACCACCGTCATTGTTGAAACTCAGAATCATTGAAAAACAGACACCAATCTCACCACTCACTCTACGTCTTAGCTCAATGATTTGGCCCTCTCATATCGCAAAAATTCTAAAAATTATTTTGAAAATTTTAATTTCTACAAAACGAATAGAATCTTAGATATTAAAGGTATTAAAATCAATATTTGTAGCACAATTTGCAATTAATGCTATAAGAATGCATCAATATTTGATTCCACAACTTTTACTACACAAGTAATCACCAAATTATTAGCATGGTTTTGTTTTAGTCATCTAGATCTAGAAATTTCTATTTTAGTCACTAACGTTATTGAAATTTAGAATTTAGGTCACTCCTTTAAATCATTAATGGAATATAAATGTAATCGTTTTTATTGGCATAATAACAAGTTTATCCCTCTATTGTTGACAAATTCTATCAATTTGGTCATAATTTTAAAAAAGTTTAACAAATTTAACCTCCCAAACTTGCATATTTCGTTAAATTAGTCCTAATTCTTAAAAAAATATAGAAAATAGTAATGGATATGTCGAGTTTTCTACAATGTTTAGAACAACATGAAATATTTTTCATTTCATGTCCCTTGTTCGCCTTGTTAGCCATCTACTTTGTCGCCTTAATTCATTCGAACGATAGAATAAAGCAAATGTAACCACCGTCGTTGTTGAAACTCTCAATCATTGAAAAACAGACACCAATCTCACCACTCACTTCACGTCTTAGCTCAATGATTTGGCCCTCTCATATCGCAAAAATTCTAAAAATTATTTTGAAAATTTTAATTTCAACAAAACAAATAGAATCTTAGATATTAAAGGTATTAAAATCAATATCTGTAGCACAATTTGCAATTAATGCTACAAGAATGCATCAATATTTGATTCCACAACTTTTACTACACAAGTAATCACCAAATTATTAGCATGTTTTTGTTTTACTCATCTAGATCTAGAAATTTCTATTTTAGTCACTAACATTATCGAAATTTAGAATTTAGGTCTCTCCATTAAATCATTAATGGAATATAAATGTAATCGTTTTTATTGGCATAGTAACAAGTTTATCCCTCTATTGCTGACAAATTCTATCAATTTGGTCATAATTTTAAAAAAGTTTAACAAATTTAACCTCCCAAACTTGCATATTTCGTTAAATTAGTCCTAATTCTTAAAAAAAATATAGAAAATAGTAATGGATATGTTGAGTTTTCTATAATGTTTAGAACAACATAAAATATTTTTCATTTCATGTCCCTTGTTCGCCTTGTTAGCCATCTACTTTGTCGCCTTAATTCATTCGAACGATAGAATAAAGCAAATGTAACCACCGTCGTTGTTGAAACTCCCAATCATTGAAAAACAGACACCAATCTCACCACTCACTCCACGTCTTAGCTCAATGATTTGGCCCTCTCATATCGCAAAAATTCTAAAAATTATTTTGAAAATTTTAATTTCTACAAAACAAATAGAATCTTAGATATTAAAGGTATTAAAATCAATATCTGTAGCACAATTTGCAATTAATGCTACAAGAATGCATCAATATTTGATTCCACAACTTTTACTACACAAGTAATCACCAAATTATTAGCATGTTTTTGTTTTAGTCATCTAGATCTAGAAATTTCTATTTTAGTCACTAACGTTATCGAAATTTAGAATTTAGGTCACTCCATTAAATCATTAATGGAATATAAATGTAATCTTTTTTATTGGCATAGTAACAAGTTTATCCCTCTATTGTTGACAAATTCTATCAATTTGGTCATAATTTTAAAAAAGTTTAACAAATTTAACCTCCCAAACTTGCATATTTTGTTAAATTAGTCCTAATTCTTAAAAAAATATAGAAACTAGTAATGGATATGTCGAGTTTTCTACAATGTTTAGAACAACATGAAATATTTTTCATTTCATGTCCCTTGTTCGCCTTGTTAGCCATCTACTTCGTCGCCTTAATTCATTCGAACGATACAATAAAGCAAATGTAACCACCGTCGTTGTTGAAACTCAGAATCATTGAAAAACAGACACCAATCTCACCACTCACTCCACGTCTTAGCTCAATGATTTGGCCCTCTCATATCGCAAAAATTCTAAAAATTATTTTGAAAATTTTAATTTCTACAAAACAAATAGAATCTTAGATATTAAAGGTATTAAAATCAATATTTGTAGCACAATTTGCAATTAATGCTACAAGAATGCATCAATATTTGATTCCACAACTTTTACTACACAAGTAATCACCAAATTATTAGCATGTTTTTGTTTTAGTCATCTAGATCTAGAAATTTCTATTTTAGTCACTAACGTTATCAAAATTTAGAATTTAGGTCACTCCATTAAATCATTAATGGAATATAAATGTAATCGTTTTTATTGGCATAGTAACAAGTTTATCCCTCTATTGTTGACAAATTCTATCAATTTGGTCATAATTTTAAAAAAGTTTAACAAATTTAACCTCCCAAACTTGCATATTTCGTTAAATTAGTCCTAATTCTTAAAAAAAATATAGAAAATAGTAATGGATATGTTGAGTTTTCTACAATGTTTAGAACAACATGAAATATTTTTCATTTCATGTCCCTTGTTCGCCTTGTTAGCCATCTACTTTGTCGCCTTAATTCATTCGAACGATAGAATAAAGCAAATGTAACCACCGTCGTTGTTGAAACTCCCAATCATTGAAAAACAGACACCAATCTCACCACTCACTCCACGTCTTAGCTCAATGATTTGGCCCTCTCATATCGCAAAAATTCTAAAAATTATTTTGAAAATTTTAATTTCTACAAAACAAATAGAATCTTAGATATTAAAGGTATTAAAATCAATATTTGTAGCACAATTTGCAATTAATGCTACAAGAATGCATCAATATTTGATTCCACAACTTTTACTACACAAGTAATCACCAAATTATTAGCATGTTTTTGTTTTAGTCATCTAGATCTAGAAATTTCTATTTTAGTCACTAACGTTATCGAAATTTAGAATTTAGGTCACTCCATTAAATCATTAATGGAATATAAATGTAATCTTTTTTATTAGCATAGTAACAAGTTTATCCCTCTATTGTTGACAAATTCTATCAATTTGGTCATAATTTTAAAAAAGTTTAACAAATTTAACCTCCCAAACTTGCATATTTCGTTAAATTAGTCCTAATTCTTAAAAAAATATAGAAAATAGTAATGAATATGTCGAGTTTTCTACAATGTTTAGAACAACATGAAATATTTTTCATTTCATGTCCCTTGTTCGCCTTGTTAGCCATCTACTTTGTAGCCTTAATTCATTCGAACGATAGAATAAAGCAAATGTAACCACCGTCGTTGTTGAAACTCCCAATCATTGAAAAACAGACACCAATCTCACCACTTACTCCACGTCTTAGCTCAATGATTTGGCCCTCTCATATCGCAAAAATTCTAAAAATTATTTTGAAAATTTTAATTTCTACAAAACAAATAGAATCTTAGATATTAAAGGTATTAAAATCAATATTTGTAGCACAATTTGCAATTAATGCTACAAGAATGCATCAATATTTGATTCCACAACTTTTACTACACAAGTAATCACCAAATTATTAGCATGTTTTTGTTTTAGTCATCTAGATCTAGAAATTTCTATTTTAGTCACTAACGTTATCGAAATTTAGAATTTAGGTCACTCCATTAAATCATTAATGGAATATAAATGTAATCGTTTTTATTGGCATAGTAACAAGTTTATCCCTCTATTGTTGACAAATTCTATCAATTTGGTCATAATTTTAAAAAAGTTTAACAAATTTAACCTCCCAAACTTGCATATTTCGTTAAATTAGTCCTAATTCTTAAAAAAAAATATAGAAAATAGTAATGGATATGTTGAGTTTTCTACAATGTTTAGAACAACATGAAATATTTTTCATTTCATGTCCCTTGTTCTCCTTGTTAGCCATCTACTTTGTCGCCTTAATTCATTCGAACTATAGAATAAAGCAAATGTAACCACCGTCGTTGTTGAAACTCCCAATCATTGAAAATCAGACACCAATCTCACCACTCACTCCACGTCTTAGCTCAATGATTTGGCCCTCTCATATCGCAAAAATTCTAAAAATTATTTTGAAAATTTTAATTTCTACAAAACAAATAGAATCTTAGATATTAAAGGTATTAAAATCAATATCTGTAGCACAATTTGCAATTAATGCTACAAGAATGCATCAATATTTGATTCCACAACTTTTACTACACAAGTAATCACCAAATTATTAGCATGTTTTTGTTTTAGTCATCTAGATCTAGAAATTTCTATTTTAGTCACTAGCGTTATCGAAATTTAGAATTTAGGTCACTCCATTAAATCATTAATGGAATATAAATGTAATCTTTTTTATTGGCATAGTAACAAGTTTATCCCTCTATTGTTGACAAATTCTATCAATTTGGTCATAATTTTAAAAAAGTTTAACAAATTTAACCTCCCAAACTTGCATATTTCGTTAAATTAGTCCTAATTCTTAAAAAAATATAGAAAATAGTAATGGATATGTCGAGTTTTCTACAATGTTTAGAACAACATGAAATATTTTTCATTTCATGTCCCTTGTTCGCCTTGTTAGCCATCTACTTCGTCGCCTTAATTCATTCGAACGATAGAATAAAGCAAATGTAACCACCGTCGTTGTTGAAACTCAGAATCATTGAAAAACAGACACCAATCTCACCACTCACTCCACGTCTTAGCTCAATGATTTGGCCCTCTCATATCGCAAAAATTCTAAAAATTATTTTGAAAATTTTAATTTCTACAAAACAAATAGAATCTTAGATATTAAAGGTATTAAAATCAATATTTGTAGCACAATTTGCAATTAATGCTACAAGAATGCATCATATTTGATTCCACAACTTTTACTACACAAGTAATCACCAAATTATTAGCATGTTTTTGTTTTAGTCATCTAGATCTAGAAATTTCTATTTTAGTCACTAACGTTATCAAAATTTAGAATTTAGGTCACTCCATTAAATCATTAATGGAATATAAATGTAATCGTTTTTATTGGCATAGTAACAAGTTTATCCCTCTATTGTTGACAAATTCTATCAATTTGGTCATAATTTTAAAAAAGTTTAACAAATTTAACCTCCCAAACTTGCATATTTCGTTAAATTAGTCCTAATTCTTAAAAAAAATATAGAAAATAGTAATGGATATGTTGAGTTTTCTACAATGTTTAGAACAACATGAAATATTTTTCATTTCATGTCCCTTGTTCGCCTTGTTAGCCATCTACTTTGTCGCCTTAATTCATTCGAACGATAGAATAAAGCAAATGTAACCACCGTCGTTGTTGAAACTCCCAATCATTGAAAAACAGACACCAATCTCACCACTCACTCCACGTCTTAGCTCAATGATTTGGCCCTCTCATATCGCAAAAATTCTAAAAATTATTTTGAAAATTTTAATTTCTACAAAACAAATAGAATCTTAGATATTAAAGGTATTAAAATCAATATCTGTAGCACAATTTGCAATTAATGCTACAAGAATGCATCAATATTTGATTCCACAACTTTTACTACACAAGTAATCACCAAATTATTAGCATGTTTTTGTTTTAGTCATCTAGATCTAGAAATTTCTATTTTAGTCACTAACGTTATCGAAATTTAGAATTTAGGTCACTCCATTAAATCATTAATGGAATATAAATGTAATCTTTTTTATTAGCATAGTAACAAGTTTATCCCTCTATTGTTGACAAATTCTATCAATTTGGTCATAATTTTAAAAAAGTTTAACAAATTTAACCTCCCAAACTTGCATATTTCGTTAAATTAGTCCTAATTCTTAAAAAAATATAGAAAATAGTAATGAATATGTCGAGTTTTCTACAATGTTTAGAACAACATGAAATATTTTTCATTTCATGTCCCTTGTTCGCCTTGTTAGCCATCTACTTTGTAGCCTTAATTCATTCGAACGATAGAATAAAGCAAATGTAACCATCGTCGTTGTTGAAACTCCCAATCATTGAAAAACAGACACCAATCTCACCACTTACTCCACGTCTTAGCTCAATGATTTGGCCCTCTCATATCGCAAAAATTCTAAAAATTATTTTGAAAATTTTAATTTCTACAAAACAAATAGAATCTTAGATATTAAAGGTATTAAAATCAATATTTGTAGCACAATTTGCAATTAATGCTACAAGAATGCATCAATATTTGATTCCACAACTTTTACTACACAAGTAATCACCAAATTATTAGCATGTTTTTGTTTTAGTCATCTAGATCTAGAAATTTCTATTTTAGTCACTAACGTTATCGAAATTTAGAATTTAGGTCACTCCATTAAATCATTAATGGAATATAAATGTAATCGTTTTTATTGGCATAGTAACAAGTTTATCCCTCTATTGTTGACAAATTCTATCAATTTGGTCATAATTTTAAAAAAGTTTAACAAATTTAACCTCCCAAACTTGCATATTTCGTTAAATTAGTCCTAATTCTTAAAAAAAAATATAGAAAATAGTAATGGATATGTTGAGTTTTCTACAATGTTTAGAACAACATGAAATATTTTTCATTTCATGTCCCTTGTTCGCCTTGTTAGCCATCTACTTTGTCGCCTCAATTCATTCGAACTATAGAATAAAGCAAATGTAACCACCGTCGTTGTTGAAACTCCCAATCATTGAAAATCAGAAACCAATCTCACCACTCACTCCACGTCTTAGCTCAATGATTTGGCCCTCTCATATCGCAAAAATTCTAAAAATTATTTTGAAAATTTTAATTTCTACAAAACAAATAGAATCTTAGATATTAAAGGTATTAAAATCAATATCTGTAGCACAATTTGCAATTAATGCTACAAGAATGCATCAATATTTGATTCCACAACTTTTACTACACAAGTAATCACCAAATTATTAGCATGTTTTTGTTTTAGTCATCTAGATCTAGAAATTTCTATTTTAGTCACTAACGTTATCGAAATTTAGAATTTAGGTCACTCCATTAAATCATTAATGGAATATAAATGTAATCTTTTTTATTGGCATAGTAACAAGTTTATCCCTCTATTGTTGACAAATTCTATCAATTTGGTCATAATTTTAAAAAAGTTTAACAAATTTAACCTCCCAAACTTGCATATTTCGTTAAATTAGTCCTAATTCTTAAAAAAATATAGAAAATAGTAATGGATATGTCGAGTTTTCTACATTGTTTAGAACAACATGAAATATTTTTCATTTCATGTCCCTTGTTCGCCTTGTTAGCCATCTACTTTGTCGCCTTAATTCATTCGAACGATAGAATAAAGCAAATGTAACCACCGTCGTTGTTGAAACTCCCAATCATTGAAAAACAAACACCAATCTCACCACTCACTCCACGTCTTAGCTCAATGATTTGGCCCTCTCATATCGCAAAAATTCTAAAAATCATTTTGAAAATTTTAATTTCTACAAAACAAATAGAATCTTAGATATTAAAGGTATTAAAATCAATATTTGTAGCACAATTTGCAATTAATGCTACAAGAATGCATCAATATTTGATTCCACAACTTTTTGTAAGAGTATGCCCAAAGATCAATCATGAGATTGTTGTAATAACATACTTAATTTACCATGTTTATTAATATAAAGCGTTGTCATTATTATTTCAGTTTTTTTTCTGTGTGTATAAATAAACTGTTTTATAATAATGTCCTGAGAATAATATGATTATTCTTAAAAGATCCTTAGTCGAGTATTATTGTTGACTAGGACAACAATAATGCATTAAGACTAACATGTCGTTGATTGATGATAAAGAGTTGTCATTGATATGGAGTGTCAAAATCAATGCATGAATATGTGTGTTAGAGAACAACATATTGGATTGACCCGCTATGAGTATGTTTCTTGGATTATTATGTAATTGTCACAACATTACTCATAGTGATTAATATGTACATGATTCTCAGACTTGAGATCATTATTATTTCAGCATCGTGAGTTGTATATTTTGATATAGTCAAACGTACACCGTAACAGGTTGTTCTATAAAGGCTGATGTTGGATATACCACAATCTATGTAGAGGGATATGGTTGATCAATAAAGGATAAGTCCCTCCTACATAATAGGAGTAATATCTTAGGCCACTTGATTGAGTGAGACTAGAAATGCATGGCCATGCTCAAATAAATTGATATGAGATGTCATACTAATTTGTATATCATAGCTTACTCAAGATTTCAAGAAACATGGGATGGACTATGCAAGTGTGACTATCCCATGACTTGTATCCGTTCCAGAGATAAAGGACTTAAGGATTAATGCATGAAAGGTTAATCACGAAAGGTTATGTCGAATCATGACTTCTTGTAACTTAGGTAGCAATGATGCATTGCTAGATGCCACTCATTGTCTGTGACAATAGAATCGTTCTAGCATTACTGCTAACGTTGCAAGAACCTACAGGGTCACACCCTATGGTTGAAATGAACGGAATAAAATATAGTTGGTATTGTGTTTGGTTGTCACATGAATTAAATTAATTAAAGAATTAATTTAATTGGGCAATCAAATATTGAACATATTATATGTAAAAGGATGTTGTACACATAATGATAACATAATTTTATTAATATATGAATTTGATTCATATATAAATTTAAATAAATATAGTTTACCGAAATCCTTATTATAATTAATGTAATTATAATTTTCAGATATAATTAATGTAATTATAATTTTCGGTTAAAAACTTTATTATATTTATTTAATCTTGTAATACATTCAAGAGATACCAATTATAAAAGGCCCAATTAAGAGGATACCTATTATAAAAGGCCCAATGAGAAAGGCACCCATTATAAAAAGGTACTAAAAAGAGACAAAGAAAACAAGAAAACCCTAAGTGATTGCTTGTTAGGTCTAGCAGCCGTCAAGCAAATAAACCTCCAAAACAGTTTTGGAGATTTCTTCCGTTCATAGTCAAACCGGGTGGATTACGTAGAGGCCGACATCGGAAAAGGTTGAGGCTTGATTCGACAGTAGATCAAAACTCTTGTTGCCAAGGCGTCGTTGTCTACTCAGATTGAAGTTTTGGTAATTTCGAAACCTTTATTTCACCCTGATTCGTTCCTCACACATGGATCCATGATTTGGATTGCCGGATCTAATTTTATTCTGCTGCGCCATGGGGTACCGGCGTTCCAACACTTTTACTACACAAGTAATCACCAAATTATTAGCATGTTTTTGGTTTAGTCATCTAGATCTAGAAATTTCTATTTTAGTCACTAACGTTATCGAAATTTAGAATTTAGGTCACTCCATTAAATCATTAATGAAATATAAATGTAATCTTTTTTATTGGCATAGTAACAAGTTTATCCCTCTATTGTTGACAAATTCTATCAATTTGGTCATAATTTTAAAAAAGTTTAACAAATTTAACCTCCCAAACTTGCATATTTCGTTAAATTAGTCCTAATTCTTAAACAAAATATAGAAAATAATAATGGACATGTCGAGTTTTCTACAATGTTTAGAACAACATGAAATATTTTTCATTTCATGTCCCTTGTTCGCCTTGTTAGCCATCTACTTTGTCGCCTTAATTCATTCGAATGATAGAATAAAGCAAATGTAACCACCGTCGTTGTTGAAACTCCCAATCATTGAAAAACAGGCACCAATCTCACCACTCACTCCACGTCTTAGCTCAATGATTTGGCCCTCTCATATCGCAAAAATTCTAAAAATTATTTTGAAAATTTTAATTTCTACAAAACAAATAGAATCTTAGATATTAAAGGTATTAAAATCAATATCTGTAGCACAATTTGCAATTAATGCTACAAGAATGCATCAATATTTGATTCCACAACTTTTATTGTCATATGAAATAAAGAAATGCATAAATTAATATACATACCGCAAATTTAAATACTTTGAGCTCAATATCATGATTATAGATCTCACAAAGGTATTATCCTAATTCAACACCATCATTTCCTTAACTATAAGCAAATATAATATCATCTTAAAGGTTTCTCCAAGTAATATTGCACGGAATAAAGACATGGTTGCCAATGTTTGCCAATGTTACTACCAACAAAGAAAAATCTGAAATTTAACAAAAGCTTATATATATAATGTTGGAATCTACATTCGTTAATTAACTAAGAAAATAGTGTCTGAATGAAAGTAATGGTTGTGGTGCCCATTGATGGTAGCATTGCATCAAGAACAACTAAATAAAAACACAAGTTGTTTACGTAGTTCAGTTTCCCTACATTTGCAAAGTCTAGCTTAATGAGTAAATCTATTCTCTTTCAATCCAATACAACAAGTAATTTAGGTTCTATCACACTCTAGTATAACAGCCTTACTTTTGTACCTAAAAATCTAATATCATTCACCTCTAAGTTCTACCCTTGAGAACTTAAGTTGTAAACCAAGCAATAAACTTGTTTACACTCTCAAATGTACTTTCAAATAAAAGTTCCTTAATGAATAGATCAATGCTCTCAACTCTCAATATAAAACCAATAAAACTCTCTTCAAATATATAAGAGTTCGATACTTACTAATATACTTGATCAAGTACAATCAATTCCCCTATAAAATTGCAACTAAAATAGCATACACAATATAATAAAATTTTGGATAAATAGGATCATTTGAGATAAGTCTTTAATGCAGTCCTAATCCAATCTCCATAATTTAAGGGATTCAGTTGTTTGATCCGATCCAATCCTCAAAATAAGTTATTTCAAATGAATAAGTTTTTATAAATAAGATATCATATTTCCACACTATCAACAATTGGACAGCCCAAAGGTTTTGTTCTAAAATATTGACCACACCAAATATGGCAAGTCATGTTGTTTGTCGCCTGTCGCCTGTCGCAATGCTATCCATGGTGGCCACTACCATTGGTACTGGACAAACCACTTCTCATTAACTTGCCTCAACATATAAAAATTAGAGAGACCTTCATAGGTAGTAGATTTATTAACTTGAGAAATGACAAACCTATATGTAACATTTTCCACTCAAATTGACTTTGCTTTGTTTACCATAAAAAAGCATCATCTTAAGGCTTAATGACTTCATAATTTGGGTCTTCCGCTCTAAGGGGAGAGTCTGGGGCCAAAGCTTATGAGCAAGGCCTAGACCAAAACATTTTATCCAAATTTACCTATTCAAAAAAAAAAAAAAAAAAAAAAAAAACCAGATCATCATCAATCAAAAAGATCTTATTGGATATATTTTTTGAGAGAAAATAAAATAAATTAAGACGATGAATATGTGAAGTTGAATTAGGACTATAACTTTGTTGAATTTTAACCCTCAAATGTTTTATGAATGTTCAACCATGAGTTCTCTTGATCTTTGAGGTAGCGTCAACAAAGGAGATGTAGTGTACAGGGACAATAGTGAAGCAGAGCGACATGAGAGGGTCGGATTGTTGAGCTAAAATGTAGAGCGAGCGATAAGGGTGGCATCTGATGTTGTAGAGCTTTTTAATGATTGGGAGTTTCGATGGCAACAATGGTAATATTAGCTTAGTTCTGTCAATCGGACAAATTAGGACAACGAAGAAGATGATTATCAGGGAGAAGAACAAGGGACATGAAATGAATAAGATTTCATGTTGCTCTAAAAGTTGCAAAAAAACTCAATATATCCATTATTGGTTTGCACAATATTTTTTAGAATTTAGACTAAATTGATAAAATATATAAAGTTAAAAGTTAAATTTATTAAAATTTTTAAAATTATGTCCAAATTGATAAATCTATAAACATTAAAAGCTAAACTTATTATTATACTAAAAAAAGAGATCATATCAATATTTCGTTAATGATTTAATGAAAAAGTAATTTAAATTTTAAATTTCAATAATATTAATGACTAAAATAAAATTTTTTAAACATGTGAGGTTAAAATAGAAATACGCTAATATTTAAATGAATATTTATATAATTTGCTCAAATTTTAAAATAAATATAAATAATTCTACTTTCAATAATCTTATCCAATGTACTGAAAGATTTCAGTTATGAGTGTTTATTTAGTACTTTAAGAAAATATTCTTTTAATACAGTATTTGATTGTTATTTATTGATTCTATATTTTGAGCAACACAAAAGGATGAGAGGATATTTTGCGACATTTCGAAAGCAGGAAGAGAGCCAAGTAAGTGGGGTAACCAAAACGAGAGATAACCCAAAAACGAAGCAACGTCGGTGAGCGACTTTTCCACTTCTCTTCAATTTCTAGCTTTTAATTATCCTCCACGTGTAATGTCCATTCTTCTTGTCTCTTTGACGTTGACACCATTTGGACAGCCTCATATGATTCCTTATCATCCTAGTTCCTTTGCCCTTTGCTTTCACCCATCCAACTAAAACATCAAAAAGTCCTTGAAAATCATGGAGATTCCTCCAACACTAAACCAGATATAAGAAAAAAAAATTTACACAAAAGATTTTATATATTTGCTGCAACTATATAAGATTCTTATAAGTGCTGCTGTTTCTTTCCTTACATATTTGCTGGGAGTTTTTGGGTTTGGAAAATGGAGCGTTATGAGATACTGAAAGATATTGGATCAGGGAACTTTGGTGTTGCTAAGCTGGTTAGGGATAAAAGGACTGGTGAGCTTTATGCTATCAAGTATATTGAAAGAGGCCCCAAGGTATCAGATTTTGTTTTTAGCTTCATTTTCCTATTGGCTCTCCAAGGTTCATGCCCATCATCTTGTTTGGGTTGTCAATATTTTCTTCTGGATGGATTTCAAGAGATTTCTTGTCTATGCAGATTGATGAGCATGTGCAAAGGGAGATTATGAACCATAGGTCTTTGAAGCATCCAAATATAATAAAATTCAAAGAGGTAAATATCTATAGTTCCTCATAAGTTTCAGGTATTCAAGTCAAGACGAGCATTACCTGTACAAGTTTCAGAGCTCCTTAAATGGAGCAGTGAAGGGTTTTGCATTTTTTTTTCTTCTCTCTAAAAATCAGAGTTGATTTGAACAGAACAGGATTTACAATGATTTATCTTTTGTTCTGTTTTAGCTAACTTAGCCTTGAGAGCAACCTACATGGTCAGAGATGTAGCTTTCAGTTTAGCTTTAGCTTCATATTAGGTAACACCAGTGTTTGATTGAAAATTAACTTAAAAAGGTTCAAACAAACGATATGGGAGTTTGTGATCTTCAACAGGGCAGCTAAAGTCAATGGTGTTCATGGTATGTTTGATCCAATCCCAAACACAACTTTTTGCAGGTCCTGTTAACACCAACTCATCTTGCCATAGTCATGGAATATGCAGCTGGTGGAGAACTTTTTGAAAGAATATGCAACGCTGGTAGATTTGGTGAAGATGAGGTATATTCTTATAAACATCTTTTCTTTTTCTAATTTTTCACATGTTAAAAGTTGTGCTTATTGAATTTCATTTTTTTACCTTACTGTCATTGTTTTACTGCATCAGGCAAGGTTTTTCTTTCAACAACTGATATCAGGAGTGAGTTATTGCCATGCAATGGTATATATGGCATTACTTTGTCTATTGGATCCCCCCCCCCTTTTTTTTTTTTTTTGGCTATCTAGCTAAGTTGATATTTTTATCCTCATTTTCACAGAAAATTTGTCATAGAGATCTTAAGCTGGAAAACACTCTATTAGATGGGAGCAGTACACCCAGACTAAAAATATGTGACTTCGGCTACTCCAAGGCAATGAACCTTTCTGTTTATGATCTACATACTATAAAGTCAATTATTAACTTTGTACTACATGTTTCAGTCGAGTGTGTTACATTCCCAGCCCAAATCAACTGTAGGAACCCCAGCCTATATTGCACCAGAGGTCTTGTCCAAAAAAGAATATGATGGGAAGGTAAAACTCCTATTAAGACCTTAGTTTTCAGCTCCAAATATTGATGATCAGTGCTTTATCTATGGGAGAAAAAAAAAATTGTAGATTGCAGATGTTTGGTCATGTGGGGTTACTTTGTATGTCATGCTGGTTGGCGCCTATCCTTTTGAAGACCCTCAAGATCCAAGAAACTTTAGGAAAACAATTCAGGTCAGTTGCTACTAGCAGCCATGACCATGATAGTTCATTATGTTTAGATTAAAAAAACTAATGTGGATGGACTTCTGACAGCGGATTCTGAGTGTCCACTATTCTATTCCTGATTATGTTCGACTTTCAAAGGATTGCAGACATCTCCTATCCAGGATTTTCGTAGCAGACCCTGAAAAGGTAATTATATAAGTTTTGTCATGTTTACAGCTTTGTTGATCTGTAACTTCACTTTGTATTTACTTCTTTTTCTTTTTTTTTTATAGAGAATAACCATACCAGAAATCAAGCAGCATCCCTGGTTTTTAAAGAACTTGCCAAAGGAATTCATGGGAGGAGAGGGAAGAAACCTGGAAAAGGAAGAAGATGAACAGTTTCAAAGTATTGAAGAAGTGTTGTCTATAATTGAAGAGGCTAGAGAACCTGGTGAGGGTCCAAAAATTGGGAGTCAATTACTTGGTGGTAGTATGGAGCTTGATGACTTAGATACTGATGCAGATATAGATGATATAGAGACGAGTGGTGATTTTGTCTGTGCATTGCAAGTGTGAATAATAATTAAAAACAAAATAGCATCAACTTTTCAAACCAATATGGCTGAAAATTCAATAAATAGAAAAAAGGGAAAGCAATTTTGAAGGTAAAGAAATGTGGAAGAAGTTGCTTTCCATAGTATAGAGGATATGGAATTAAAAGAAAAATGTTGCATCTCAAGCTTTAAAATCTCTCACGACTTTCCTATATTTTGTTCACGTTTAGAATAAGAAAATGACAGCTTTATTTTCTATATTTTCCAATTATGAAAACATGAACGGGAGGCAGAAGGAAAGTCCTTTTGGGGAAGGGCAATGTAAAATTGATTGGTAGGAAGGTTGGGCCGTTGGATTCCAACATTTTTATTATGAATACTATGTCGTAAGACTCCATCATCTTTAAAAAAAAAAAAAACCATATCCTTTCTATCCCCATATCATTTATGTAAATGAATGGGCCATCAGTGCCAGAAGGACTCACACTCATTAAATGGTTTCGACTTTTCTTTTTATATATATAAAGGCTAATTTAGTCTAACATTAAATTATCAATCAGGTCGTTGACATTAACCAAATCTAAATAGCAGGTCGATTTGATATTCAAGAGTGAATTTGGATGAAATATTAATGAAATTTTAATCTGAGTTGAATTGGGTATTCGAAATTGTTTTGAGATTTAGTTTAGTTGATTGTTGAAAAAAGTTGAATTAATTAAAAATTAATATTTTTAATATTTTAATGTTTTATACATGTTTAATGACACAAAATAAAAATAATTTGATATAATTTTTTATAAAAAAGTATGAAAAATAATAAGTAGATAAAAGTTAGTTTCACTTAATGGAAAATATTGAATAAGGTGAAATGTTTAAAAATTAAAAATAGAATGTAGAACATAATATTTATAATTTAAAATATATTTATCAAACAACCTAATTATATTACGTAATTAATTTTAAGTAATATATTAAACAATTTTTTAACTTATATTTCATACTTAAATTTTCAACATTTATTTTTTTAGTACTTAATTTCCCAGTTTATCAAATAGCACCTAAGTTACAGAGATGAAACCAGTCATTTTTTTAGATTTAAATTATAAATTTTATGAAAGCTAAAATGTAATTTAATTGTTGTATTAACTTATAAATTTACTATTTTAATAAGGATTAAATAAAAAATTATTATTGTGGGTCAATGTGCAATTTTATCATTATTAACTTAAAATTTAAAATTTTTTAAAAGGTTTAAAAAATAATTTTTTTTTTTTTTGCATTTTAAGGGGGAGGGAGTAGGGCTCCTACTAGCCATGGTGTCGCGCCAATCGAGTTATTCGTGCTCGAACTTAATTAAACTTATTTATCAATTTTTATACTTAAGCTCAAACTCAAGCTCGATTAATCTCATTTTTATTCAAGCTCAATCTTATTTGTACTTAAACTCTTTTTATATAATAAAGGTGAAAATATAATTTCATAATATGAAGATATATCAAATGAAAAGTTTGATTAAACTTGTAAGCCATTCGAATTGAGTATTATTGTAGACATATGCTCAATTGATAGTGTGAATTATTTAACTCAAACTCAACTTAATAATTATCAAATTGAATTCAAATCTTTATTTTAAATCAAACTCGAATAACTTGTTAATACTAATTTTTCATTAAAACTTTAAAATCTTAGCTTAATATGAAAAGAATATGCTTAAGCACTTTGAGATGTCACCTTTAAGTAACATCATATGTCTTGTTATTCAATTATTTATTAATTATCATTGTATGTTTTCGAATAACTTTGAATTAAAAAATGATTAGATTTGTCATTTATCTTTATCCATACACATTAACAAGTTCACTATTTAATATTTGTAAGAAATTTAAGGTAATAAAAAATATACTATCTAAAGGAATCTTGGCTATAATATTTTAGTGTTTTTTTAAAAGAAAGCTAGTAATAAAAATAGTAAAAAGAAAGGGCAGGTTTTTAGTGATGAGTTTTTAGAGAGGATTTTACCATCCGTTGTTTCTTCTGGAGACAGGTTTTACTCTTCCTCTCCCGAATGAATCTAAGATGTTGTGTGTGACTTAAGTAGCATTGGGGCAATTGATAAGTCCTTTTTGGTGGCTACTTGTTGGATTTTTCATCGTGTTTCACAAAAGGGGCAATATCCTTCTAACTGGATGTTCCGATATGTACTTTCTGTGGGAATTGAAAGAAGATAAACTTCTTAGGTTATTTTGAGTTTGCCCTTTTAGCATCTTTTTCTTGGATAGAGAACTTGTTTTATGGTGAGGCAATGATCATGAATGTTGACTACAACAAGTATATCCTTGTAGAGTTGAGATATGGTAGGAAATTCAAATTTCCCATCGAATAGACACGACCCTCTACTAGGAAATGCTACTATCATCCACGTTTATACAACATTCTTGGAGGTTCCCGCTAGTTTAAGTTGATAAACAAAAAGGGGACATTAGCGGTCCCTCTTGAAATCACTCTGAGAGGTGTATTAAAGTATTGCCTTAGGAAAAAGTTGTTAGCAGGTACACACCTCAAGACATGGTGGATGGTTTCCAAAATAATGGGACTGTACTTTTAACATCATACTCCTTTCCTTTTCACATCAAATTCGGGATAACTAAGTGCTTGTTGGGAATGACATTAGAGCCCATTTTTTATATCACCAAACTTTGTCACCTACCCGATCGCAACTTGAAAGTAACTCAATATACTAACCAAAATATTCCTCAACTTCGTGATGATTGTCACTTTGGTGTTCTAGAGCCTCTCGCTACTAACAACGACGAATCTGGTAACAGTTTTTCAGATAACTTTTCCTGCCATTGTTGTGGATTTTCGAAGTTAACCTTTTTACTAATGGCATTGTGTAGGTGATGTCATTTTATAGGCTTAAAAAGGCCTAAAGAAGGTGTTGATGTAACACCCCTAACCCATATCCGACGTCGGAATAGGGATACGGAGCAATATCATAAAAACGTAACCTATAATCAATCATTTCCAAACATTTCATAATCATAGAAAAATCCATTCAAATATATACAATCGTCCCTTATTCAAGCCCTCGAGGCCTTAGAAACACTTTTGAATCGATTCGGGACTAAGTCGGGAACATTTAGAATTTTATGGAAAAATATAGAAAATTTCACACTGTATGGGTCACACAGCTGTGTGGACATTTGGAATGGGGACACACGGCTGAGTCCCAACCTGTGTCTGTACTCGTGTAACTCTCTGACTTGGGTTACACAGCCAAACCACGCGCCCGTGTGCCAAGCCGTGTAACTCTCGAAATGGCCTTACATGCTAGTGAGCCAAGCCGTGTGCTAGGCTGTGTAACTACCTCACTTGTAACCCCTTGAAACCTACAGGGGACACAAGGCTGTGTCGCATGGTCGTGTGTCACACAGGGCTGAGACACGCTCATGACTTTGGCCGTATGGACGAGAAATAGGCCAATTTCAAGACATTTACTTCACCTTAATCAAGCACATACCCACAAGCCATTTGCACACACAATCAAGCCTCTAAAACATGCCTAAAACATGCATAATAAGATCACTTCAATTAATCATTTATCCATACAACCAATATGCCTAAAAGGCGCCTCAATCACAACAACCAAATATACTTAAACATATGCATAATTTAACCATTTATTACCCATACATTTCTAACCTATTTCCATACCAAAACTTACCATAATGACCACATGCCAAAACACATTCAAACATACCAAGTTGGTCATTCAAAACATACCATCATTTGAACACTTCCACACCAACCATCAAAGCATCAAAATGCCAAAAGTTCACCAACCATAATACCATATTTACAAGCCAAACTTAACAACCATCTCATCAAACATAATTCACCTATACATGCCATTATAACCATGACCAAATATCAAAATCTACCGATATAATCGCTGGATAGTGTGATAGGTCTCTGACAAGCTTCCAAACCAAATGAGCTTCCAATTATCTATAAAACATAGAAAAGAAAAACGACGTAAGCATATAATGATTAGTAAGTTCATAAATCATGAACATAACTTACCATTTCAATGCATAATAATAAAATAGACATGAATCAATCCAACATAGCTTGGCACAAGCCTAAGCATCATTAACAACACAAGTTAGTGATTAAACACAAAACTTAGCAATATCATCACATGGTAAGGTATAGTACATGAAAATAGCATCACTTAATTCATACTTTTCATAGTCATGAGTGTTCATACTTTGATCATCAATAATTCATAGATTTTTCATGAGCTCCTAAACTAGCTTTCGGTAAACTTATTGTTCTTTCCATTTTCTTGCCCGTTGAACCACCTAGAACAATATTGGGTACGTGGGAAGCTCACACAAAGTGTGCCAAACACATGTTCGAAACCATGCATTTCCTTTCCTTTACATAGATGCTCACTCGAGCCATAAATGGGTCTGCTCACACAAGCTGAGGGTCGGAATATATGTAACAGCCCGATTTAGGGGCTAGTCAGAACAGTGGTTTCGGAACTGCTAATCCGAGGTCGAAAAAAATTATATTTATGTTATTTTATGAGTTAGTGCATGATTATATAAGTGCATGAAAATTTTGGTGCTTTAATTTTAGCGATTTCATGCTTAATCGCGAAAAAGGACTAAATCGCATAAAGTGCGAAAGTTCTCTTTTACAAGCTAAAGGTGCCTAATAGCCATAAAACATTAATTGGAGGCCTTTAATGTGCAAATTAACCCTTAGATATAGGGTGGCCGGCCATATGGGGGACAAAGAAGTCAAAATTAGTCAAAGTTGGTGTAGTAGGTGGATTAAATTGATGAAATAAAATAAAATAAAGAAAAGATGATATCCTTCTATTCACTCATCTTCTTCCACCGAAAATACCAAAAAAAATAAGGGTTTAAAAGCTTAAAAATTTTAGCAACTTTTCCTCCTTGCAAGTAAGTGATTTTGGTGTCTTTTCTTGATGATTTTTGTACTTTTAGGACCCTTGTATCATGATCTAGCTAATGAGGGGTCTATTTTGTAAAATGGTTAAAAGTCTAGGGTTTTTCCATGTGGGTAACTATGTTGTTTTCTAATATTTTATGGAAGAAAATGAGTCAAGGTTGTTAAATAAACAACTTTTGTGAAAGGTGTTACCATGAAAACACATAAAAGGACCATTTTGCAAAGGTTGTAAAATAAGAGGTAAATGTGTGAAATATTGAGTTTTGGTGGTTGCCATAAGAGAAATAAATGTTCATCTAGGCTTGTAAGAGGAGGAAATTTGTTTAGAATCGAATTACGAGCCTAGGGGTAAAAGGGTCATTATGTAAGAGCCTAAGGGCAAAATGGTAATTTTGCCAAAATATGATTATTGAAATGCATTAGTTAATGTCATAACTAAATGAGCTAATTTACTATTATAGATCAAGAAGAACAAAGAATTAACCTCGACCGAAGAAAGGGCAAGGTGTTAGATTAGATGTGCAATTTAGACTATTTGATATCGAGGTAAGTTTGAATATGATAAAGTTAACATCATGCTAGTATGTTTGATAATTTTTGATATTATAATGTTGCATAATGTTGCATAATATTTCTATGAAATTGAGTAATGTTGTTAAATGAGAAAAATGATGAAAGTTGTGATGTTGAAGTCCAAGTTGTACTATAATAAGTGTGAGAATACTATTATCGAGACATGAGATGAATAAGGTCCCATATAAGACCATGTCTGGGACATGACCTCGACACCGAATTGAGATCCCATATAAGACCATATCAGGGATATGACATCGACCTCTAGAAATGACTCCATATAAGACCACATCTGGGATGTGGCATTGGCGTCGTAATTATGTGAATGAGAATGATCATGTATCCTTGAATATCCCAAGTGATTTGATGGGGTAAATAGTTAAGTATGATAGAGATGAGATTAATGCTAAGACTATGTGATGAAGTGATGCAGGCATATGTGAGTAGTTCACGAAAATAGTTTATGATATGTGGCATGATATGCAACCGGTAAGAGTAAGAATGAGTAAGTTATGGAAATGAGCTTAAGACTTGTGTTTTTATTCAACGCAATGGATGGATGCTATTACGAGCCTTATGTTGCTATTTATTTCATGCAAACTTACTAAGCTTTGTGCTTACCCCTCTCATTTCCCTTTTCATTATAGTATTGCCAAGTTAGCTCGGGAATTTGAGGAACCTCGGAGTTCAGAAATCACACTATCAACTCCTTTTTGGTATAGCAAAGTTAGACTTATTTTGAGTATGGCATGTATAGGACTTGGTCTTTTTGTTATGTCATATTTGTTAGCCAAAGTGTTGGCCACTAATGTTAATCAACTCATTTTGTAAATGGCCATTGGGAATTGGCCAATACTTGATAAGTTTTATACATATTCAATGATGATGAATTCATGAAGTGTATGTTTGTGTGATAGATTTAATAATGAATAAAGTTCATGCATGATGTATGTTGAAATGAGCTGGTACAAGTGTGATTGCTTTGTTGCGTGGCAATTGGTTGAGTAGATAGCCTTATAATTGTCCACACGGGTAGACACACGGGCGTGTGTCTAGGTCGTGTGTGACACACGACCAGCCCCATGGGCATGTTGATTGGCCGCGTGTCCCCTTGCATGTTAGGGTTACAAGTCAGTATGCTTAGTAGTAAACACATGGATAAAGACACGACCGTGTGTCTCAGCCGTGTGGGAGGCACGGTCATGGACTTGGGCATGTGCCCAGGCCGTGCAAAATCTACACCTGAATTTAAAATTTAATTCGTCACACGGTCGAAGGACACGGGCGTGTGACTGGCCGTGTGATGCAAGTCAGTGTCGACCACGGGCCAGACACACGAGCGTGTGACAGGCCGTGTGTTGCAAGTCAGTGTCAACCACGGGTGGAGCACACGGGCATGTCGAGGCCATGTGAGGGACACGGGCTAGGGACATGGGTGTGTGTCCGGCCGTGTGAAAACCCCTGTAGGCTTAAATTTAGGGAATAAATTCTACACGGGTTGGGAACATGGGCGTGTGTGACCACACGGGCGTGTGGCCCTATTTTTGAGTAAAAATTTTCTAAGTGTACAAAAGTTTTCGGTTAGTTTCGAAGCATCCCGGATGTATGTTTAGGGTCTCGTATACCCCTAATAGGGATGTTATGAGTATAAATGAAAAGTGTTAAGTTAAAATAAAATTTTATGGTCCAACGTTGTATGTTGAGTATGTGTAAGTACGGTAATGCCTCGTACCCAGTCCCGGCGTTGGATACGGGTAAGGGGTGTTACATTTAGTGGTATCAGAGCCAGGTTTAGTCGATTCTCAGACTAACATACCGTAAGTATAAATCTAGTTGTACATGCCATACGTAAGAGTATATGTGTAATGATAGTGTGACGACTCCTGACGAATGTAATTGTGTTTTTATATAGCAAATGGATCCTATCCCGACCGAGCCGTGGCTGATGATGCTGCAAGTAATGCGCCTACTTCCGCGCAAGGGACCGCCCAGTAGAGTGTAGACCCGAGACTTTGGGTCAGGGAGAAGAGGCTCGAGAAGCCTTTCTCCATATGATGAGCAACTGGTACACTGAGTATATTCGAGCAAATCCTAATGCTCAACCCCCTCCACCCCCACCTATTCCTCGGCCCCCTCCTGTAGCTCCTCAAGTGGTATAGGTAGTAAGAAGAGAAAGACCTCCGGTCGACAAGATCCGGAAACACGGAGCCGAAGAATTTTGAGCTAGTAAAGGCGGTGACCCAGAGAGGGCAGAATTTTGGGTTAAGAATACCATCAGGGTATTCGATGAGTTGTCATGCACGTCTGAAGAGTGCACGAAGTGTGTGGTATCTCTCTTGAGAGATTTGGCCTATCAGTGGTGGAACACCCTTGTGTCGGTGGTACCAAGGGAAAGAGTTAACTGGGAATTCTTCCAAGAGGAGTTCCGAAAGAAGTATATTAGTCAAAAGTTCATTGACCAGAAAAGAAAAGATTTCTTGAAGCTCAAGAAAGGTCAAATGACGGTGACTGAATATGAGTGTGAGTTTGTAAGGCTTAGCAAATACGCTCGAGAGTGCGTATCTGCAGAAGCCATTATGTGCAAAAGGTTCGAGGATGGGTTAAATGAGGATTTTCGTTTATTTGTTGGTGTCCTAGAACTAAAAGAATTTGTAGTGCTGGTGGATAGAGCCTGTAAGGCGGAGGAACTGATCAAAGAGAAAAGGAAGGCTGAAATCGAGTCTCGCAACTCGAAGAAGAGGCAGCTAGGTAAGTCATTCTAATCCTCATCCAAAAAGTCAAGAGATTTCACTACCCGATCAGCCACCTCAGCTGGATTTTCAAGTAGAAGTAAGGGTAGATAGTACTCGGGGTCTAAAGCTCAGACCACTTCGGTTGCTAGTGTCGGCAATGCTCGACCAAGTAGACCAGAATGTTCGCAGTGTGGCAGACGTCATCCCAGTGAGTGTCGAGCAAACGAGAAAGCTTGTTTCAACTGTGGATCCATAGACCATTTTATTAGAGATTGCCCCAAGGCGGGTGAGAAAGAGAAACCTCAGAATGCAAGACCAGGAAGTACTGTTAGAGGAAGACCACAAAGAAACCCAAGAAATGAAATGAGTAGTAAGAACATATCTAGAGAGCAGACTACAAGAACTGAGGGTAGAGCACCAGCAAGAATATATACCATTTGTGCTCGCGAAGAGGCGTCCTCCCCCGACGTGATCACGGGTACATTTTCTCTCTATGATACTCATGTTATAGCTTTAATTGATCCAAGATCTACCCACTCGTATATTTGCATGAAATTAGTCTCTAGCATGAACTTGCCTGTAGAGTCTACTGAAATTGTGATAAGAGTGTCAAATCCTCTAGGCAAATGTGTATTGGTCGATAGAGTATGGAAAGGTTGCCCATTGATGATTATGGGTCATTGTTTTCCTGCTAATCTCATGTTATTACCTTTTGATGAGTTCGATATCATCCTTGAAATGGATTGGTTAGTTACTCATGATGTGATAGTGAATTGTGGAAGGAAGTTTATTGAGTTAAAATGTGAAAGTGGGGATATTATTCGTGTTGAATCAGATGAGCAAGACAGATTGTCAGTAGTGATATCTTCCTTGTTGACTCAAAAGTATTTAAGAAAGGGGTACGAAGTTTACATTACCTTCGTGATGACTACTAGATTGACTGAGTTAAGAATCGAATCAGTGCCCATAGTATGTGAATATCCAGACGTTTTCCCAAATGAATTGCCAGGGCTACCTCCGGTTAGAGAAATCGAATTTGGGATTGAGTTAGCTCCTGGTATTGCTTCTATTTCTATTGCTCCATACAGAATGGCCCCAACTGAGCTAAAAGAGCTGAAGGCACAGTTACAAGAGTTGACAGACAAAGGCTTCACAAGATCGAGTTATTCACCGTGGGGTGCTCCCGTTTTATTTGTGAAAAAGAAAGATGGCTCCATGAGGTTATGTATAGATTATCGACAACTCAATAAGGTAACTTGAAGAACAAGTACCTGTTGCCGAGAATCGATGATTTGTTCAATAAATTGAAAGGAGCCACGGTGTTTTCCAAGATAGACTTGAGATCTGGATATTATCAATTGAGAGTCAAGGACTCAGATGTGCCGAAAATCACATTTCGGACAAGGTATGGTCACTACAAATTTTTGGTCATGTCTTTCAATTAAACCAATGCCCCTATAGTTTTCATGGATTTGATGAATCGTACATTTCGGCCATATTTGGATAAATTTGTTGTAGTCTTTATTGATGATATACTGATCCACTCTTGGGATGAGAACGAGCATGTCAAGCATTTGAGAATGATTCTGCAGATTTTGAGAGATAAACAATTGTATGCTAAGTTTAGTAAAAGTGAATTTTGGCTTAGAGAAGTTGGATTTTTGGGGTATATTGTCTCGGGAGATGGGATTAGAGTTGACCCGAGTAAGATTTCAGCGATTGTTGAATGGAAACTGCCAAGGAACATAACCGAGGTGGGGAGTTTTTTGGGCCTAGCTGGCTACTATAGACGATTTGTCAAGGGGTTTTCCATGATAGCTACTCCGATGACGAGGTTACTACAAAAAGATGTAAAGTTTGAATGGAAAGAGAAGTGCCAATAGAGTTTTGAGAAACTAAATGTGTTGTTGACTGAGGCTTCTGTTTTGGTGCAACCTGAGCCGGGAAGAGAATTTGTGATTTACAGTGATGCATCCCTGAATAGGATAGGTTGTGTACTCATGCAAGAGGGCAAGGTGATAGCATATGCCTATAGACAATTAAAGCCACACGAGAAGAATTAATCGACTCATGACTTGGAGTTAGCTGCAATTGTATTTGCACTAAAGATTTGGAGACATCATTTATATGGTGAGAGATGTCAGGTGTTTACGGATCATAAGAGCTTAAAGTACTTAATGACTTAAAAGGAATTGAATTTGAGGCAACGAAGATGGTTAGAACTGATAAAGGATTACGAGCTAGTGATTGACTACCATCCGGAAAAGGCGAACGTGGTCGCAGATGTTTTGAGCAGGAAATCCTTATTTGCACTGAGAACCATGAATACACAGATGGCGTTGTCAGATAATGGTTCTATTTTAGCCGAGTTGAGGGCTAGAACATTGTTTCCCTAAAAGATTTGTGAAGCCTAGAAAGGTGACAACGAATTATAAGCCAAAAGAGTTCAGTGTGAGTCAGGGGTTGAGTCCGACTTTTGGATTAATTTTGATGGGTGTTTAATGTTTCAAGATAGAGTCTGTGTACCGAGAGATGAGGAGCTCATTCAGAAAATTTTACACGAAGCACATAGTGGATGTTTGTCTGTACATCCAGGCAGCATAAAGGTGTATAACCACTTGAGGAAGTGGTATTGGTGGCCGAGTATGAAGAAAGACATTTCTGAGTTTGTATCGAGATGCCTAATTTGTCAGCAAGTGAAGGCTGAACACCAAGTACCTTCGGGTCTACTTCAGCCTATTATGGTTCCCGAGTGGAAATGGAACTGTATTACTATGGACTTTGTGACAAGTTTACCGTTGTCACCGAAAAAGAAGGATGTCATTTAGGTTGTGGTCGATAGACTTACGAAGTCAGACCATTTCATACCAGTACGGGTTGACTACTCGCTTGATAAGTTGGCGGATTTGTATGTAACAGAAATAGTAAGACTTCATGGAGTACCATTGTCGATTATTTTGGATAGAGATCCGAGATTTACGTCACGATTTTGGAAAAAGTTACAAGAGGCCTTAGGCACAAAATTAAGCTTTAGTACAACTTTCCATCTGCAGACCGATAGACAGTCGGAGAGAGTAATTGAGATACTTGAAGACATGCTTCGATGTTGTGTTTTGGAATTCCAAGGTAATTGGGAGAAGTACTTACTGTTGGTGGAATTCGCTACAATAACAGCTTTCAGTTGAGTTTGAAGATGGTGCCTTATGAGGCATTGTATGGGCATAAGTGTCGAACGCCTTTGTATTGGACTGAACTCTAGGAGAATCAGATTCACGGGGTCGATTTAGTCAGAGAAACTGAAGAGAAGGTAAAAGTGATACGTGAATGTCTAAAAGCTGCCTCAGATAGAAAAAAGTCCTATTCAGATTTGAAAAGGAAAGAGATAGAGTTTCAAGTCGGAGATAAAGTGTTTCTGAAAGTATCACCATGGAATAAGGTCGTCAGATTTGGCTGGAAAGGCAAATTGAGTCCGCGTTTTATCGGACCATATGAGATTACTGAGAGGATAGGGCCGGTAGCTTATCGTTTGTCCTTGCCACCCGAGCTGGAAAAGATTCATGATGTTTTCCATGTGTCCATGTTACGCCGATACCGTTCGGACCCTTCACATGTGATTGTACCATCAGAGGTAGAAATTCAACCGGACATGATTTATGGTGAAGAACCAGTTATAATTTTAGCACGAAAGGTCAAATAGTTGAGAAACAAAGGTATAGCCCTTGTGAAAGTGCTATGGAAAAGACATGTTATAGAAGAGGCTACATGGGAGCCCAAGGAGGCTATGAGAAACCAATATCCCATCCTTTTTACCGGTAAGATTTTCGGGGACGAAAATCTTTAGGGGGAGAATTGTAATAGCCCGATTAAGGGGCTAGTCAGAACAGTGGTTTCGGAACCACTAATCCGAGTTCGGAGAAAATTATATCTATGTTATTTTATGAGTTAGAGCATGATTATATAAGTCCATGAAAATTTTTGTGCTTTAATTTTAGCTATTTCATGCTTAATCGCGAAAAAGGACTAAATCGCATAAAGTGCGAAAGTTCTCTTTTACAAGCTAAAGGTGCCTAATAGCCATAGAACATTAATTGGAAGCCTTTAATGTGGAAATTGACCTTTAGATATAGGGTGGCCGGCCATAAGGGCGACAAAGAAGTCAAAATTAGTCAAAGTTGGTGTAGTAGGTGAATTAAATTGATGAAATAGAATAAAATAAAATAAAAGATGATATCCTTCTATTCACTCATCTTCTTCCACCGAAAATACCAGCAAAAATAAGGGTTTGAAAGCTTAAAATTTTCATGAACTTGTCCTCCTTACAAGTAAGTGATTTTGGTGACTTTTCTTGATGATTTTCGTGCTTTTAGGACCCTTGTATCATGATCTAGCTAATGAGGGGTCTATTTTACAAAATGGTTAAAATTCTAGGGTTTTGCCATGTGATTAACTATGTTGTTTTTTGAAATTTTATGGAAGAAAATGAGCCAAGGTTGTTAAATAAACAACTTTTTTGAAAGGTGTTACCATGAAAACACCTAAAAGGACCATTTTGCAAAGGTTGTAAAATAAGAGGTAAATGTGTGAAATATTGAGTTTTGGTGGTTTCCATAAGAGAAATAAATGTTCATCTAGGCTTGTTAGAGGAGGAAATTTGTTTAGAATCGAATTACGAGCCTAGGGGTAAAATGGTCATTATGTAAGAGCCTAAGGGCAAAATTATAATTTTGCCAAAGTATAATTATTGAAATGCATTAGTTAATGTGATAACTAAATGAGCTAATTTGCTATTATAGATTAAGAAGAACAAAGAATTAACCTTGACCGAGGAAAGGGCAAGGTGTCGGATTAGATCTGCAATTTAGCCTATTTTGATATCGAGGTAAGTTTGTATGTGATAAATTTAACATCATGATAGTACGTTTGATAATTTTTGATATTATAATTGTAACACCTCAAACCCGGCCTAGAAGTTAGGCCCGAGTCCAGAATGTCACATTAAAGGCACACTTCAGAACGATTTTACCATTTAACAATTTAAAGCCCCAAAGCCCAAAACCCTTGTATCTTGTTAAGTTACGTTGAAAAGTCCATATTTTAGAAAACATTCATAGGTTAAGTTATTTTGAAAACCATGTTAACTTTAGAAATTTTATCAAAGTTATTAAGCGGATAGTTGAAATAATAATAATAAAACCCAAAATCTAAAGCCAATTAGGAGTTACATGGCCTTATTACAATCTAATAAAAAAAAGTATTTAAAATAAATTCATTTGAACAAAATAAAACATTTGATCAGCTTGTAGTGTGGCCATCTCCGAGTCCTCTCCCACGTCGAGCTGTTTATTCAGGATCACCTGAAACATTAAATAAAGGGGTGTGAGTTTCGAAACTCAGTGTGTACAACCCTTGGCAATCAAATCACATACAAATATTCACATTGGGCCTAAGCCCTATCAAAATCGGTGGTCTTGGGCCTTAGCCCACGCTGACTTCATATCATATCATATCGTATCATATACAAACAAGATAATGCAAAACCCTCCCCAAAAATCCATCCGCTACACACACCATTTCCCTTCCAACCATAACACACCTGTGGGGATTTCTAAATCAACCCACCCATCCTCTACACACCAAAGGTAGCCCGGTTGTGGTACTACCTAATGTTGCAGCAAAGCTGCTAATCATATAATGGGCTTAAAGCCTCCGGTGGATCCATGGTCGTCAAGCGACTATGCAACCCTCAAATCTTCCTCCGTACCATAATTCCCACCCATATGCATCCTAAGCAGAATATCATGTGAATGCTTCAAACACATGAGTAACATCCACAAACTCATATTTGCCACATAGGGGTATTTCTGTCATTTCACTACCCAAGGGTATTTTCGTAATTCTACCCTACAGAGGTATTTTGGTAATTTGGCAAGACAGGGGTATCTTGGTAATTTTTGTAAAACAAGGGTGTTTTGGTTATTTTACAAAATAGGTGTATTCTAGTACTTGTGTGATAGATTTAATAATGAATAAAGTTCATGCATGATGTATGTTGAAATGAACTGGTACAAGTATGATTGCTTTGTTGAGTAGCAATTGGCTGGGTAGATAGCCATATAATTGTCCACATGGGTGTGTGTCTAGGCCGTGTGTGACACACGACCAGCCCCATGTGCATGTTGATTGGCTGTGTGTCCCCTTGCATGCTAGGGTTACAAGTCAGTATGCTCAGTAGTAAACACACGGGCAAAGACACGGCTGTGTGTCTCAACCGTGTGGGAGGCACGATCATGGACATGGGCATGTGCCCAGGCTGTGCAAATTCTGCACCTGAATTTGGAATTTAATCCATCACACGGTCGAAGGACACGGGCGTGTGACTGGTCGTGCGATGCAAGTCAGTGTCGACCACGGGCCAGACACACGGGTGTGTGACAGGCCGTGAGATGAAAGTTAGTGTCGACCACGGATGGAGCACACGGGCATGTCGAGGCTGTGTGAGGGACACGAGCCTGAGACGTGGGTGTGTGTCCGGCCGTGTGAAAACCCCTTTAGGTTCGAATTTAGGGAATAAATTCTACACGGGTTGGGAACATGGGCGTGTGTGACCACACAGCTTGCCCACACGGGCATGTTCCATTCCACACGGGTGTGTGGCCCTATTTTGAGTAAAAATTTTCTAAGTGTACAAAATTTTTCGGTTAGTCCCGAAGCATCCCGAATGTATATTTAGGGTCTCGTATACCCCTAATAGGGATGTTATGAGTATAAATGAAAAGTGTTAAGTTAAAACAAAATTTTATGGTCCCACGTTGTATGTTGAGCAAGTTTAAGTATGGTAATGCCTCGTATCCAGTCCCGTCGTTGGATACTGGTAAGGGGTGTTACAATATAGCTACACAATATCGCTCACACAAGCTAATGAGTATCCGCAATAAATGCCAGAACTCAGCTATCAGTAGGACATTCAAGACCAGCACCCGAAACATGGTAACCCTAATGACATGTCATTTGTATCTTATATATTCCTAAGGTTCAAACGGGGCTCGATAATCGCTGTAAATTAATTGAATTTCTGTCGTGACATGATATGATGAATAACATAATACAATTTAAATCAAATACATGAAAACGATCTTTAAACATATGAACTTACCTCGATCACAAAAATGATGAAATAGGATTGACTAGTCCGATAATTTATCTTTCCCACGATCTAGATCCGTACGAGGCTTAACTTGATCTAAATAATCAATTCAATCCATTTAGTATTCATTCTATTCAATTCAGTCCAAAATACATACTTTTGCAAATTTACACCTTTACCCCTAATATTTAACTTATTTATAATTTAGTCCTTAAGCTTGTAAATTGAAATTTATGCAATTTCATCCATATACAAAGCTAACCAAATTCAATATACACTCATAGCAACACATACAATTCATTATTTCACAATTTCATCTTGTATTTTACACATAAATCCCTAATTGACATTTTCAACAAAAGCCACTTTACAGAAGTTGTATATTTATCAACAATGATTCATTTTCTTCCATCAAATATCAAGAATCACATGCATAAATTCATGGAAAAACCCTAACCTTTTAATAGTTTTGCAAATTAATCCCTGGGCTAGCTAGATTAAGTTACAATGACTTCAAAATCATAGAATTCATTAAAAATGGGATGAATTTGTATTTACATGAAAGAGAGAGAGATGACTGAATGCTTGAGGTGTTAACAATGGTGTTTCTTAAGTCTAATTTTGGTGGAAGATGGACAACAAAGTTGATAGCTTTGTTTTTCATTAATTTACTAACATTTATTTATTACATTACTAATTTAACCTTAGTAATTAACCTTTGAAATCACATATTTAAAGTCCATATTTGTCCACTCATAACAACAATGGTCTAATTACCACATAAATCCCTTAACCATTTAATATCATAGCCATTTTGGTACTTTCAACTTATAGAACTCTAATTTTGCATCTTTTACGATTTAGTCCTTTTTACCAAATTAAACATGCAAACGATAAAATTTCCTAACGAAATTTTTATATGACCTTTTTAATAGACACTAAAATAATAATAAAATAAATATTCTCACATCGGAATTGTGGTTCCAAAACCAAAATTCTGATTTCACTAAAAATGGGCTGTTACAACTCTCCCCCTAAAGGAATTTTCGTCCTAAAAAATCTTACCAGAAAAGAGGTTCGGGTATTGCATCTTCATAGCTTCTTCCAGTTCCCCGGTGGCTTCCTCTAAATCCTGTCATTGCCAAAGGACTTTCACTGAGGCTATGCTTTTATTTCTCAATTCTTTAACCTCTCGAGCTAGAATTTTGACCGGTTCTTCACTATACGACATATCAGGCTGAATCTCGACATCAATAGGTGAGATAACATGTGAAGGGTCTGATCGGTAGTGTCGTAACATAGATACGTGAATCAAATTATGGATCTTTTCTAACTCTGAGGGAAATGCTAATCTATAAGCTACTGGTCCGATTCTTTCGATAATCTCATACAGCTTGATAAATTGCGGACTTAGCTTTCCTTTACGATCGAATTGAAGAACTTTCTTCCATGGCGACACTTTCAAGAACACTTTATCACCAACTTGAAATTAAATGTCTTTACGTTTTAAATTTGCATACGATTTTTGTCAATCTGAAGCTGCTTTCAAACTATCTTTAATAACCTTAACTTTTTCTTCGGTTTCTCATATCATATCAACCCCGTGAAGCTTTTTCTCACTGAGCTTAATCCAATACAATGAAGTTTGGCACTTTCGACCATACAAAGCTTCATACGATGCCGTCTTCATGCTTGATTGGTAACTATTGTTGTACGCGAATTCAACTAACGGTAGAAATTTCTCCCAATTTCCTTCGAACTCTAAAACACAACATCAAAGCATGTCTTCAAGTATCTGAATCACTAACTCGGATTGACCATCTGTTTGAGGATGAAATGCGTATTAAAATGTAAACGAGTACCTAGAGCTTCATGTAACTTTCTCTAGAATCGGGACGTCAACCACAGATCTCTACCAGAAATAATAGAAATTGGCACCCCGTGCAATCTGACAATCTTAGCAACATATAACTTAGCTAATCTCTCAAAAGAATAATTTGTTCACTGGAATAAAATGAGCAGACTTCATCAAATGATCAACGATGACCCAAATTGTATCTTTCTTTCTCAGAGACAAAGGCAATCCTAACGCAAAATCCATCGTGACGTGCTCCCATTTCCACTCCAGAATGATCACTAGCTGTAACAAACCAGAAGGTACCTGATGTTCAGCTTTAACTTGCTGACACACTAAACACCTTGATACGGATTTAGAAATCTCTCGTTTCATACCCGTCCACCAATACATTTGTTTCAAATCACTATATATCTTATTGCTACCAGGATGAAAAAATAAACTACTATTATGAGCTTCTTGCAAAATCTTCTGAATAAGATCTGAATTTCTCGGAATGTAAATTCCACCTTTAAAATACAAACTATCATTGGAGCCATTCTGAAAATCTAAATCAGGAGTTGATTCAAACAGTTTCCGTTTAATTATCAACACACCACCACACTTTTGAGCTTCATAAATTTGTTGTAAAAACATCGGTCTAGCTTTCAACTCAGCTAAGATCGAACCATCATCAGACAATGCCAATCATGTATTCAATGCTTGCAAAGAAAATAGAGACTTTCTACTCAAAGCATCAGCAACTACATTAGCTTTTCCTAGATGATAATCAATGATCAAATCATAGTCTTTTAATAACTCGAGCCATCTACACTATCTCAAATTCAAATCTTTCTGCGACATTAAATACTTTAAGCTTTTATGATCTGTGAAGATATGACATTTTTCGCTGTACAAATGGCGTCGCCAAATCTTCAATTGAAACACAAAAGCTGCAAGTTCTAAATCATGCATCGGATAATTCATTTCGTGCGTTTTCAACTGTCTGGAAGCATACGCTATCACTGTGCCTTCTTGCATCAAAACATAGTCCAAACCATTTAAAGATGCATCACTATAAATCACGCATTCTTTACCCAATTCTGGATGAACAAACAACGGTGCCTTGGTTAACAATGCTTTTAATTGATCGAAGCTTTGTTAACATATCTCAGACCACTCTAACTTAACATCTTTCTGCAATAATCTCATCATCGGTGTAGCAATCATCGAGAATCCCTTAACAAACCTTTTGTAAAATCCAGCTAATCCCAGAAAACTTTTAACCTCAAATAGATTTCTCAGAGGCTTCCAATCAACAACTGCTGAAATTTTGCTTGGATCAACTCTGATGCCTCGGGTGATACAATATGTCCTAGAAGCCATAATTCATATTTGCTAAACTTAGCGAATAATTTCTTTTCACACAATCTTTGCAAAACAATTCTCAAATGCTCGACATGCTCTGTCTCATCTCGTGAATAAATCAAGATATCATCGATGAATACTAAGACAAATCTGTCTAAAAACGGTATGAAAATTCTATTCATAAAATCCATAAATACTGTAGGTACATTAGTTAAACCGAACGACATCACAAGAAATTCATAATATCCGTACCTGGTTCTGAATGCGATTTTCAGCACGTTTGAGTCTTTAACTCACAACTGATAATAACTAGAACGAAAGTCAATCTTTGAGAATACTGTTTCACCTTTCAATTGATCAAACGGATCGTCAATACGGGGTAATGGATACTTATTCTTGTTAGTGACTTTGTTGAGCTGTCGATAGTCAATACACAATCTCATAGATCCGTCCTTTTTCTTAACAAATAGTCCAGTTGCACCCCAAGGAGAAAAATTGGGTCTAGTAAAACCCACCCCTATCTATGAACTCTTGCAATTGCGCTTTTAGTTCTTTCAACTCTATAGGTGCCATTCTGTAAGGAGCTATCGATATTGGAGATGTCCCCAGTACTAACTCAATAGCAAACTTTATAACACCCTTTACCCGTACTCGACGCCGAAACAGGGTACGAGGCATTATCAAACTCACATCACAGGTAATCACACAATTCCGAGTCATAAACTTTGCGTACAAATTAAAACCATTCACATTCAACTTTGCGTACAAATTAAAACCATTCACATTCAATCATAATGTCCCTTATACGAGCCTATGAGGCCCAAAACATGCTATGGAAGTGGTTCGGGACTAAACTGAGAACTCAAAATTTTTTTACAAAACTTAGAAAATTTTTGCTAACTGCAGGGCTCACACGCCCGTGTGGTCCAAGGGACACGCCCGTGTGACCCTAGATAACGCCCGTGCTTTAGACCTTGTTCAAGTTAGGGTGCTCTTAGACTTGTGCCACATGGCCGTGCCACACGCCCCTGTGCTAGGCTATGTAGCGCACACGGTTGAGACACACGCCTGTGTCTCTGCCCGTGTGCTCAATTCTGGACATTCTGTTTCTCAAAATTAAGGTACAGGGGACACACGGTCAGAACACATGCCCATGGGGCAGACTGTACATGCCCGTGTGTCTACCCTTGTGGACAAAATTAAGGCTATTTAACAAGCCATTTGCCACCCTTTGTTCACACATACACTTACACCAATTCAAAGGCACAAAACAATACATACTTAGGCAACCAAAACATCCACATTCATGATTAAAACGTATCAACTTTATATCTTTGTCTAACATATTCACTATATTTATTAAGCCCTAAATCAAACATACAAATTTCACATTCATTAGGCTTCATTCAACTACTTTCTAGTTACCAAATTATACTCAGATTCCTCATCTCATCAATAGGTCACATTTCCAAAAGTTTACACAATCATGTCATAAATCACATTTCCAAACATTTCACATTCACCAAGCATACCATGATCATATCGCCATAAGAATTGACACATATATGACTATACTTAGGCTTACAACCATGTTAGCCAATATAAGCCAACTTACATTGCCAAATAGCAAAATAAGCCTTTGACGATTACAAGCCATTACATATGGCCAAATTAATCATGACACATATAACAAATTGATCTATTCCCTATACATGCCATAGACTTAAAATACTTGAATTCATTTATACCCAAAATGACAGATTGATAGTGTGATAGAATCTCCGGTGATTTCCAACCTGAGCTGGCTCGATGACATTATAAAACATGGGAAACGAAGGGGGTAAGTTATATTATATAGCTTAGTAAGTCCATACGAAAATAATAAGAAACTCTTACCAATCATTTACCAAGCCAACAATATAAACATAAGATAGTACAAAATTGCTGTTAATCTCACAATTACAATTTATTCAGTCACATTGTTTTCTCTATCAATTCACAATAATATTTTAACATGTATAGACATTAGCCTAATAACCGTAATCTCTCCATTATAACCATTTACCACAATCAACCAGTCGTTTCAAACCTTATAATAAACCTGCGTATTAATTATGAGTATTCACTTTTCAAGCATATATTTTAACATCTTTCAATTGTTTAAAGCTTATATCTTTTCATACTTCCATAATCATTTTAATAGGAAATTATGCCAATCTTTCCTTTTTCTCATATCCGACAAATCACAATTTGTGTGAATGAAACATGCTATATCATAACTCAATTTGACCCAAAAGCCAATTACATAATCGTTAACCGAATTTATCAATGAATTTCATACATTACAAGTATAGACTAATAATCACAAGGTTTTCACAAAATCATTCTTGTGGAAATCATGAACTCACAATTTCATGAAGTCAATGCTTATAGACTTTACGTACATACCTGTACCGATTCGTAATTACTTACATACTCTTTCTCTTCTTTGACATACTCGTTGAATTTCCCGTTGAACCATTTGGAATACTAAAGGATACTCGAGAATCTCGTACACAGTACCATACCAATGCCATATCCCAGATATGGTCTTACATGTAATCTCGTATCGATGCCAATAGCCTAGCTATGGTCTTAAACGAAGTCTCATATCCATGCCATATCCCAGATATGGTCTTACACGTACTAACATCATGACATTTGTATCCTATCTATTCTTATTGTTCAACTGGGATTTCTCTCTTGCCGGAACTTAGTCAAATATGCTCATAGAATCAGTCATACATTTCATGCAATATCAAAACATTAAAATACAAATACAACATTGCATTATTTACATACGAACTTACCTCGACATAAAAATGGCGAAAATGACTAAATTGTCAAATACTTGTTTTTTTCCCCGTTCTAGGTCCAAACCTTGTTTTTCTTGATCTATAATATCACATTTAACTTATTTAATCAATATATTATTCATTTCAGTCCAAAATCACATTATGGCAAAAATTACATTTTGCCCCTAAAGTTTAACATTTTTAAAATTTAGTCCCTAGGCTCGTAAAATGAAATATGCTCAATTTCTTCAATACCCATGCCTAGCCGAGCCTTATACATGCTTATAACAGCCCACAATTTTCATTTATTCACATTTTTACACCATATTTTATAACTTTTACAAATAAGTCCTTTTAGGCATTTTCATTGAAAATCACTTAGTAAAAGTCGTTTATCATACACCAAACATGCATTTTCTACCATTAGACACCAAAATACACAAACATCCATCATGGGTAAAATTTTAGACTTTGACATCTCTTCATATTGATGGTAGAAATAGAAAGATCGAGTTACAACATCTTAAAAAACGTAAAGAGCATTAAAAACGGGGCTAGCACTGACTTACAATCGAGCTTGGAAGCTTGAAAAACCCTAGCCATGTCTTCTCCATGTAAAATTCGGCCATTGGAGAAAGATGGACAAAATTGGCTTTTTAATTCATTTTATTACCAAATTACTAAAATGCCCTTAATGAAAAACTTTAGAAACATACCAAACCATGTCCATTTTTTTCCACCAACTTAACCAATGGTCTAATTACCATTTAAGGACCTCTAATTGAAAATCTCATAGAAATTGGACACCTGTAACAAGTAGAACTCAACTTTTGCACTTTTTACAATTTAGCCCTTTTGACTAAATTGAGTGCCCAAACGTAAAAAAATTTCGAACGAAATTTTCACAAAATCGTTCCATAAAATTGTAGACCATAAAAATATAATAAAAATGAATTTTACTATGTTGGATTTGTGGTCCCGAAACCATTGTTCCGACTAGACCCAAAATCGGGATGTTACAAACTTAACCTCTATGATCGGTGGTAACCTGTGTGACTCCTTTGGAAACACATCTGAATGCTCAAAAACCTGGAACCGATTCTAGTTTTAACTCAGAAACTCTAGAATCAAATATGTAAGCAATGTACAAATCATATCCTTTTCTAACATATCTCTATGCTAACATAGCTGAAATAATATTAAACATACTATCCAATCTCTCTGATTCAATCTGAAGCTTTTCATCGTTCTAAGACTTTAACACAATAAGATTTTGTCTACAGTTCACAATGGCATCAAGCAAAGTTAACCAACCTATACCCAAAATTACGTCAAACCTATCAAATGGTAATAGCATCAAATCGACCAGAAAATTACAACCCCGAATCATCAAAGGACAGTTTTTACAAACCTTATCAACTAACACATACTGACCTAGGAGGTTCGTTACTTTAACCAAAAATTTAGTGGACTCAACAAGCAATTTCTTACTTGACACTATTCGTGCATACATACGAATGTGTTGGTCCTGAATCAATCAAAGCAGTAACATCAGTATCAAAGATAAAAAATGTCAAATGATAATATCTGGCGCTGAAGCTTCCTCCCGTGTACGGATTACATAAGCTTTTGTTGGTGTTCATGCCTCGGATCTCATAGTAGAGTCTTTAGTCCTACTACGGCTATTACTCACATTTCCAGGGTTACTGAGCAGTCTCCTTCTTACAACTATGTTACTCGATCAAATAGTCTGAGCTTTTTCTTTTTCGAACCTCTCATGGAAATCTCAGATAAAATGTTCATACTAACCACATTTGAAACACACCTTGTCTTTCATTTTGCACTCACCAAAGTGTCGACATTTAAATTGTTGACAATAGGGCTTATTGCCTTTAACACTGCCTATGCTCGCAACGGACATAGCTTTAGGTTTTGAGCTCGAATGTTGTTTACCTCTATCTCTATTGGAATATCCCACTGAAGCAGTCAAACGGTTATGATGTTCTTTCGATTTATTCGATAATGACTACTACGAACTTCCCGATGATCTCTTTCTCAAATCTCGAGCTTCATAATAAGCTTTTCTCTTTTCTTTGCTAAGCTCTTTGGCCTTATGCGCTCGGTCAACTAAAACAACGTATTCTTTCAATTCAAGTATCCCAACTAATAGCTTTATGCCTTCATTTAACCCATCTTCAAACAGTTTACACATGGTAACTTCGGTTGGTATACATTCTCGGGCATACTTGCTCAGTCTAACAAATTCCCTCTCATACTTGGACACTGTCATTCGGCCCTGTTTAAGCTCAAGAAACTCTTTGCATTTTTGGTCAAGAAATCTCTGACTTATGTACTTTCGGAACATAGTTTGGAAAAATCCCTAGCTGACTCGCTCTCTTGGTACCATAGATACCAAAGTGTTCCACCACTGATAAGCTGAATCTTTCAATAGGGAAACGTCACATTTTACACATTCTACCGGTGTACAAGACAATTCATCGAAAACCCTGATCTTGTTTTCTAACTAGAACTTGACTTTCTCTGGGTCATCTTCAACTGTAGCTCTAAATTCTTTAGTCCCATATGTACGAATTTTATCAACTGGTGGCTTACTAACTTGCAATGGTTCCAAACACTGAGGAACCACGAGAATTGGTTGGGGAACAGGTGGGGGTGGAGGTCGTTAAGCCATCGATTTCATTTGTAAGAACTCGGTAAACCATTCGTTCATCATTTGGAAAAAGGCTTTCTTAGCCTCTCCTCTCCGGCACTCAGATATGGTCCTAGTGCCATTCAAAGCTGCTCCATGAACAGAGGCTTGCGCGTTACTTTCAACTTCATCAGATTCAGCTTGGTTGGATGTCATTTCTATGTGAAATATATGAAAGCATAATTCAAAACGAGTCAGGAGTTATGACATTATCACAAGTTATATACTGGCATGTATTTCTAGACTCGTATACGCTACATCCAATCCGAGAAGTGACTAAATCGTAGCTTTAATACCACAAAATGTAACACCCCTAACCCGTATCTGTCACTGGAATAGGGTTACAGAGCATTACCATAAAAATGTAACCTAAAATCAATCATTTCCAAACATTTCATAATCATAGAAAAATCCATTCAAATATATGCATATCGTCCCTTATTCGAGCCCTCAAGGCCTTAGAAACACTTTAGAATCGATTCGGGACTAAATTGGGAACATTTAGAATTTTATGGAAAAAGAAAATTTCACACTGCAGGGGTCACACGGCCATGTGGCCAAGCCGTGTGACTCACACAACTGAGACACACGCCTGTGTCTCAGATCGCGTGGATATTCAAAATAGGGACACAAGGCATCCAAATCAAACGACCTTCCGATTATCTATAAAACATAGAAAAGAAAAATGATGTAAGCATATAATGCTTAGTAATTTTGTCAGTCATGAACATAGCGTACCATTTCAATGCATAATCATAAAATAGACATAAATCAATCCAACATAGCTTAGTACAAACCTAAGCATCATTAACAACACAAGTTAGTGATTAAACACATAACTTAGCAATATCATCACATGGTAAGGTATAGTACATGAACATAGCATCACTTAATTCATACTTTTTATAGTAATGAATGTTCATACTTTGATCATCAATAATTCATACATTTTTCATGAGCTCTTAAACTAGCTTTTGGTACACTTACTGTTATTTCCCTTTTCTTGCCCGTTGAACCAGTTAGAATAATATCAGATATGCGGGAAGCTCACACAAAGTGTGCTAAAGACATGGTCGAAACCATTCCATTCCTTTCCTTTACATAGATGCTTACTTGAGCCATAAATGGGTCTACTCACACAAGCTGACAGTCAAAATGTAGCTACACGATGCCACTTATACAAGCTGACGAGTATTCGCAACAAATGCCAGAATTCAGCTATCGGTAGGACATTCAAGACCAGAACTCGAAACATGGTAACCCTAATGACATGTCATTTGCATCCTATATATTCCTAAGGTTCAACGGGGGCTCGATAGTTTTTGTAATGTCATTGGATTTCCGCCATGACATGATATGATAAATAACATAATAGCATTTAAATCAAATACATGAAAATGGTATTTAAACATACGAACTTACCTCGATCACAAAAACGATGAAATAGGATTGACTAGTCTGATACTTTATCTTTCCCTCGATCTAGATCCGTACGAGGCTTAACTTGATCTAAATAATCAAATTCAATCCATTCAATGTTCATTCTATTCAATTCAGTCCAAAATACATACTTTTGCAAATTGACACATTTACCCTAATATTTTAACTTATTTACAATTTAGTCCTTAAGCCCATAAATTGAAATTCATGCAATTTCATCCACATACAGAGCTAACCGAATTCAATATATACCCATAGCAACTCATAGAATTCATTATTTCACAATTTCACCTTGTATTTTATAAATCCCTAATTGACATTTTCAACAAAAACCACTTTACGAAAGTTGTTTATTTATCAATAAGGATTCATTTTCTTCCATCAAACATCAAGACTCACATGCACACATTCATGGAAAAACCCTAACCTTTTAATAGTTTTTCAAATTAGTCCCTGGGATAGTGAGATTAAGTTACAACGACTTCCAAAATATAAAAATCATGAAAAACGGGATGAATTTATACTTACATGCAAGAAAGAGAGATGACCGAATGCTTGAGGTGTTAACAATGGTGTTTCTTAGGTCTAAATTTGGTGGAAGATGGACAACAAAGATGGTTGCTTTGTTTTTCATTAATTTACTAACATTTATTTATTAAATTACCAATTTAACCTTAGTAATTAACTTATGAAATCACATATTTAATGTCCATATTTGTCCACTCATAACAACAATGGTCTAATTACCACATAAATCCCTTAACCATTTAATATCATAACCATTTAGTACTTTTAAGTTATAGAACTCTAATTTTGCATATTTTACGATTTAATACTTTTACCAAATTAAACATGGAAACGATAAAATTTCTTAACGAAATTTTTATACGACCTTGCTAATATGTCATAGACACTATAATAATAATAAAATAAATATTCAAAAATCAGATTTGTGGTCCCAAAACCACTGTTCTGGTTTCACTAAGAACGAATTGTTACAGTTGAGAACTATGAGAGGAAACAATTAAAAAGTAGTCATCTGAGAAGGAGCTTTCTGTTAGGTCCGAATGAATAATCATCCATGACTTCATGGGTTTTGACCATCCTTTTCAGCTTCTAGCTACTTCAAGTATGCCATCTCTTCCTTCTCTTTAGACTTTGCCTAAGGCTATTTTTTTTTAGATATTTGTCACAGGCTTCGGTGCAGACAACAAGAGCTGCCATTAGCTCTCTTACTAGCATCGGTCACACATATTTAGGGGATATGTATCAAAGCAAGAAGGATAAATGGAAAAAAGAGAAAAATATTCTATTGCACAGATTCATGAGCGAGACAGGAGAGTTCGTCAATTAAAGGTACATCTTAATGTTGTCAACAGAAGGTTAGAGAGGTGGACTCAACTTGAGGGAAAAAAGCTCACCAGAGGAATGAGATGGAGAAATGTGTAGGGACTGAGAAGGTCATGGATTTAGTGGAAGCAGTTTTCCTTGTTATTGTTGTTCAGGGGGTACTTGCTTCCATGCAAGTGGTTTCCAGGCCAGATAACATGCTAAATTTGCTTGATTTTTTTATGTTTAATCGATTACTTCTTGAATTAATCCCTGTTGAATTAGTAAATTTATGTTTTAATTTGTCAGGGATGCAATTGGGATGCTATGAGTTAAGAACGAGCATAAAATGACCAATTTATAGCACAATCAATAAAGTGGGGCCGAATAAAAAATGTGAAAATAGCTAAGGACTCGTTAGATTTCTTTTGACTTTGTAAAAGCCAAAATTAGAAAAAATCTGATTTTATTTTTTTATTAAGTTTTAATTATGTGTTGGGTGGTTAAGCCAAATTTAGTAAGTGATATGTATATAAATAGGGCTTTAAGGTACCTTGGAAGACACACTTGACACTTGATTTCATTTGGATTAAATAAGAATTATATTATTTCCTTTCCAAATTCATGCGTCAATAGCTATTGCAGTCCCATTTTCATTTCCTTGTTATTTACAAAATTTGTTTAATTGCTTTCCAAGTCCCTTCTCTTCCCAATTTCCACCATTTTCATTCAAATCCAATCCATAGCCAACCAAAGCATGATTAAATCCATGCTTCACTAAATTCTAACTTAGCTTTAGCCAGATGTTCTTTCCAGTCGGGAATCGTGAGATTTGTATCCGTACTAAAAAAACGTTCCAATCGATATTCACATTTTTCCTAAGTATCAGGATTGACAACTCATCCCTTAAAGTTAACTCGATTTCAAGTCAAAAAGCGCGTTGGGTTGGAGTAGTGTTTGCGGGCAATTGGTGAAATTGAGTCTGCCATGCTGTATTCAAATCTATGAGAACAAATCAATGGAGAAGTGATCGAGTTTAAACGATCCACGCGGTTGAGGTTTTTAATCCAAGTTAGGTTCTTTAGAGCACAATGTTGCCGGAATCTTGAATCGGGAACGCTTGTATCTCAGTTAGATAATCGATAAGGGTTGGTTTGCAGGTCGTACCAGGACCAGCTACGAGAGGAAAATTTTGTGGTTAGGACGTTCTTAATTGCTATAACCAGCTTATTCTTTGGAGGAGAAAATTAATTTTCAAGGCTCAATTCTAAATCCGGAATCCACCAAGTCTAGGGCTAAGACTTATTATCTCTGATTACAAAATCTGAATTTAATTTCCAATTCATTTAATTGTTTATTTTTGATGTTTCAATTATTTAATTTCTAAACATTTCGAAACTCACCTGATTTATTTTTTTAGCAGGTCTGTTTAGAGTCGTGGGCACGACTATTGCCACGATTATCAACACAACAAAAATTCTTATCACAATTTAAACACTAAATTTGGTTATAATACCAATCCAGTGGACTCGACCCTACTACCACTCTTTACTACTATTTAGAGTTATTTTAATTGTAGGAATTATTTTTGGTGGTTTCGATGCCCATCAAAATTTGGCACCGTTGCTAGGGATTGGAGATGTTTTTCTAATTTTTGTTTGTTTACCTTATGATTAGATCAGAACAGGGAACTCTAGAGTTTAAACCAGAAATTGAGAAATTGGCATGACAACTACAAAGAGAAGCCATTTGGCGCGGTAAATGACCAAATCCCGAATTCGAAACCATATCTTACACTGAAGAAATTTTCTTGTCTAACAAACCAGACGAGATGGCTGAGCAAACTATATGCCAACTCACAGCAGCACCGAATAAACAAAAACCCTTATGTATAACATTTCTAGCGAGAGGTACACCATTCGAGTTGAAGCCAGGTTTGATTCATTTACTACCCACCTTCCGTGGACTACAGAACGAAAATCCACACACCCATCTCAAAGAATTCCATATGGTGTGCACAAGCATGAAGCCTCAGGGAGTAACCGAAGACCAAATCAAACTTTGAGTCTTTCCTTTCTCATTAGCCGACTCTACTAGAAAGTGGCTATTTTATTTTCCCTCGGGATCTGTCAACACATGGTTTGACATGTCTCTTTGTTTCTTGACAGGTTCTTCCCTGCAGCTCGAGTGGTCGAAGTAAGGAGGGACATCGTTGGAATCTGTCAAAAGGAGATTGAATCGCTCTACGATTACTAGTAGTGGTACAAAAAGTTGTGTCAAGTTTCCCACAACATGGACTGACTGAACAGTTATAACATCCCGATTTAGGGGCTAGTGGGAAATAGGGGTTCGAAACCACTATTTCGAGGTTAGAAAAAATTATTTTCATGATATTTTATGAGTTAAAGTATGATTTTATAAGTACATGAAAATTTTGGTGCTTTAATTTTAGCGATTTCATGCTAAATCGCGAGAAAAGACTAAATTGCATAAAGTGCGAAAGTTTAAAATTTCCAGCTAAGGGTGCCAAATAGCTATGGAATATTAATTGGAGGTCTTCAAAGGGCAATTAGCCCCTTAAATAAAGGTTGGCCGGCCATAAGAAACAAGAAAGTCAAAAATTTGGTCAAGTAGGTGGATTAGGTGGGCTAAATTGGGATTTTATATTAAAATAAAGAAAGAAAAGATATCATATTTTCTTCTTCACTCCTCCACCAAAAATTAGCAGCAAATAGGAGCTTAAAAGCTTCAAAAATTTTAGCAGACTCTTCTCCCTACAAGTAAGTGTTCAAGTGATCATTTCTTGATAAAAATTGTACTTTTGGAACCCCTAAAGCTTAAGCTTTCTAAAGATGGGACTATTTTGCAAAATGGTGAAGAGTTTAGAGTTTTGCCATGAGAGATTTTAAGTTGTTTGCTTTATTTTTATGGAGGAAAATGGGTCTTAGTTGTTAAATGAACAACTTTTGTGAAAGGTGTTACCATGAAAACACCTAAAATGACCTTTTTGTAAAGGTTGTAAAATATGTAGTAAATGTGTGAAATGTTGAGTTTTGATGGTAGTCATAAGAGGAATAAATGTTCACCTAGGCTTGTTGGAGGTAGAAATTTGATTAGAATTAATTTCTGGGCCTAGGGGTAAAATGGTCATTTTGCCAAAGTCTAAGGGTAAAATAGTAATTTTGCCAAAGCATGATTATTCAAATGCATTTATTAATGTGATCGTTAAAATGGGCTAATTTGCTATTATAGAGCAAGAAGAACCAAGAATCAACCTTGAACAGGGAAAGAACAAAATATTGGACTAGACCGACAATCTAGCCTATTTTGAAAACGAGGTAAGTTTGTATGTGATAAATTCAACAATTACGCCAGCATGTTTGAGAATGTTTGATATTATGATGATACATGATATTCTACTAAATTGAGTATTTGATCTTGAATGAATAAGTTGAGATGTTGAAGTCCTAGTTGGACTATAATGAATGTGAAAACATTATCATTGTGACATGAAATGGATGAGGTCCCGTATAAGACCATATCGGAGACATGGCCTCGGCACCGAACTGATATCCCATATAAGATCATATATGGGATATGGCTTCGGCATTGAATATGAAAAATCGTATAAGACCATATCCGGAATATGGCATCAGTATTAATGTAAGATTCCGTATAAGACCATATCAGGGATATGGCCTCGGTATTTAGAGATGATCCATGTGAGACCACATCTGGGATGTGGAATTGGTTTCGCGTTTATGCTAACAATAATGAATATGCATCTTTGAGTATCTCTAGTGATTTATTGGGATAATAGATTAGCTTAGGACTAGAAACGAGAATTGTATTTAAGCTATATGATTGAGTTAACACAGGTACCATGAGTAGTTCACGAAGAACATTTACAATACGTGGCGTGGTGTGTAATAGATAAGGGCAAGTATGAGTAAGTATGGCAAGGAGGCTATGACTTTGTGTGTGGTTATTTAATGCCATGGATGGATATTTTTATGAGCTTATGGTTGCTATTTATTTCCATGCAAACTTACTAAGCTTTATGCTTACCCCTTTCATTGCCCTTTTCCTTGTAGTATTGCCAAGTTAGCTCAAGAGTTCGCGGACGTCGGAGTTGGAGATCACATTATCGACTACTTTTTGGTATTGCCAAATTAGACTTTATTTGAGTATGGCATGTATAGGACTCGAATGTTTTGGTTATGTCATTTTGCTAGCCAAATGTGTTGGCTACTATGGTTATTTCAATTCATTTTGTAAATGGTCATTAAAGTTGGGCCAATACTTGACTAGTTCTTATATATATATATATATTCATTGAGTATGAATCATGAAGCTTATGCTTGATTTGAGTTGGTGTAAATATGGCTGCCATGTAGGGCGGCATGTGGCTTGGAATATAGCCTTTTTAATGTCTACACGGGTAGACACACGGGCATGTATCTAGACTGTGTGTGATACACGGTCATCCCCATGGGCATGTTGATCGGCCGTGTGTCCCATTGTGAGCTAGGTTTACAAGTCAGTTTGCTCAGTAGTAAACACACAGACAAAGACATGGCCGTGTGTCTCAGCTGTGTAGGAGGCATGGCCTTAGACATGGGCGTGTGCCCAGGCCGTGTGAAGTCTGCACCTGAAGTTAGGAATTTAATTCGAAACACAGCCTAAGGACACGGGCGTGTGCCTTGGCCATGTGACTTTAGTGAGGTGATGACATCATAAACAGAATGCCAAGGTTTTGGCACACGGGGTAAGACACGGGCGTGTCAAGGCCGTGTGAGGAACACGGGCCAGGGACACGGGCATGTGTCTGGTCGTGTGAAATAAGTCAGTGTCGACCATGGGTGAAAAACACGGGCATGTTTCAGGGGCATATGGGCGTCTCCCTTGAACAACACGGGCGTGTGGCCCCTGTTTGGACAAAAATTTTCTACGCACGTAAAAGTTCTCGGTTTAATTCTGAAACCTCCCGGAAGTATGCTTAAGGCCTCGTAGGCCCAAAATGAGCAAGTTATGAGTTTAAATGGAAAGTTTCTAAGCTGAAACGAAATTTTATAGCCAGATGTGTTATGTTTAAGTATGTTATGTTAGGTAATGCGGCATATCCGGTTCCGGCTTCGAACACGGGTAAGGGGTGTTACACGTAGGCCCATAATAGAGACGATATGAATGTAAATGAAAAGTTTTAAATTTGGACAATAAATTCATGTCCCGGTATTGCATGTTTGCTTGTGTTTACGTCCGGTAATGCCTCGTAGCCTATTTTGGTGTCGAATATGGGTGAGGGTGTTACAATTTCTCTGACTAATTCTGTCATCACTAATCCCGTATTATTCCATTCACTAACAAAAATCAATCTGGAGGAATTTCCAGCAAATACATACTTTAGACGTCATACCTGAATGAGTCAACTAACCGAGATTAACTTTTTCATTAACCGTGACATTGCGGAATCCATATGATCTATAGAATAAACTGGCATATTTTCCAGAACTGTATTCACTTGCCAAACTATTCTTAACTCTGACCACATTATTAGTTAGTTCGCTACTGAACTCTTTAGTCTTTTACTTGTGAGCTCATTCAACTTAAATCTCGTGAAATTTCGTTATGAAATACCACATTGGTAAGGAGGTGAGGTCGTAAAGCCTCTAACTCAACTCTCATAAATACACACATACAGCTTAGCATTCATCATCAACATAATATCTTTACAATCATATAATTCACTTCAAGCTAATTAACATACGTATTTATGTCACAGAACTTTTCGATTACCTTTATCAAACAAGTGTACTTAAACATACATTCCATAAATTTGAGTAAGTTTACTAATTACATTCACTTAATCAAACAAATTAGGCACATAATATCATATGAATACCAAATAAACATAGATGAGCTTATCACAATATAAACTTTCATTTTATTTCACCTTTAATATTTCAAGAATAATTCCCATTGAACTATTGTAATTTCGATGGATACTCGAGTAGTATACTCTAGGTATGCATGTCATCAATCCGTCAATTCATATTCAAAAGTTCCCTTTTGGCACATATTCACAGAGCACACTCTCAAGCCACATATGATATAACAGGATTGCCAATCAAGGCTAAATCCTTTTAGTAATGCATGCACTAAAGGGCTTACTTTGGATGACTCGTTTGAGCTAAATCTATTTCATAACATATGCTCGAGAGGGCTTAAATTTAGATTACCCGTCCAGGCTAAATCCTTTCAGTAACATTTAAAAAAATTTATCCGTTTCATAAAATCATCATAATCCATCGAAATACAATGTTCAATCGGAACAATAACATTTTATCCATATTTTTCAACTTACGGTTATTTCATTTTGTACATCATCACATACAGATCATGAACTCTTATTCATACCTTTCCAAGATTCGACTCATCACAAACACATTTTCAAATATCTTAGTATCACTTTCAGCTTTTTCGAAACTAGCTCGGTTGGAAAGCATCACTGCCTTAACAAAACAATTTCATCAGAGTCGGGAGAAATCACACTATCACAAGTTATATATGGCATGTATATCTAGACTTTCACACATGCTAGGTTAGTCTCAGAATCGACTAAACCGTAGCTCTGATACCACTAAATGTAACACTCCTTATCCGAATCCAACACTGGAATAGGGCTCAAGGCATTACCAGGCTTATACACAAGCATTCACACAATTTCGATTCATAAATTTTTGTTCAAATTAAAACCATCCACTTTCAATCATAAAGTCCTTTATACAAACCTACGAGGCCCAAAACATGCTTAGGAGGTGGTTCAGGACTAAACCGAGAACTCAGTAAACCTTTACAAAACTTAGAAAAGTTTTGCTAGAAGCAGGGCTCACACGCCCGTGTGGTCCAAGGGACACGCCCGTGTGACCCTGGGGACACACCCGTGCTTCAGACCATGTTCAAATTAGGGTTCTCTTTGACTTGTGCCACACGGCCATGCCACATGCTCGTGTGCTAGGCCGTGTAGCACACACAGCTAAGACACACCCCCGTGTCTCTACCCGTGTGCTCAATTCTGAGCATTTTTTTGCAACAATTTAGGTGCAAAGGACAAACGACCAGAACACATGCCCATGGGGCAGACCGTGTGTCACACACGGCCTAGACACACGCTCGTGTGGGCAAAATAAAGGCTATTTACCAAGCCATTTGCCACCCTTGTTCACACATACACTTACACCAATTCAAAGGCACAAAACAATACATACTTAGGCAGCCAAAACATCCACATTCATGGTTAAAACATATCAACTTTATATCTTTGTCTAACATATTCACTACATTTATTAAGCCGGAAATAAAACATACAAATTTCACATTCATTAGGCTTCATTCACCTACTTTCTAGTTACCAAATTATACTCAAATTCCTCATCTCATTAATAGGTCACATTTCCAAGAGTTTACACAATCATGTCATAAATCACATTTCCAAGCATTTCACATTCACCAAGCATACCGTGATCATATCACCATAGGCATTGACACATATATGAAAATACTTAGGCTTACAACCATGTTAGCCAATATAAGCTAACTTACAAGGCCAAATAGCAAAACAAGCCTTTGACGATTACAAGGCATTACATATGGCCAAATTAATCATGACACATATAACAAATTGACCTAGTCCCTATACATGTCATAGACTTAAAATACTTGAATTCATTTATACCCAAAATGACAGCTTGATAGTGTAATAGAATCTCTGGCGATTTCCAACCCGAGCTGGCTCGATGACACTATGAAACATGGGAAAGGAAAGGGGTAAGCTATATATATAGCTTAGTAAGTCCGTATGAAAATAATAAGCAACTCTTACCAATTTTTTATCAAGTTCAACAATTTAAACACAAGATAATACAAATTGCTATGAATCTCACAGTTATTGTAACACACCAAACCCTGCCCAAACTCTGCCCAAACTCTACGTCTGGATCTGGTATGTTACGGAGTTTACGTTAAAAACTTCACTTGGATGATCTTTGGAAATTCAGTTTCTTTATACAAGTATTCGTTAAGTAAGTGATATTGAAAGAAAACCTTTGCTCTTTTGCTGAACATAAATTTAAAAAAAATAAATGAAGACATTAACAATTATAAATTGATAACCTAAGCTATGGAGGCCTTATTATATAAATAGTCCCAAAATTTAAACTTAAAGAAAAACCGGAAGTAATTTATGAAAATAAAAAGACTTGACGACCCCTCGAGTCTGCCTCGACTCCCATGTCCACGATCTACTGCTCATCTAAAAAGTCAGGGAAAATAAAGGGGTGAGTCACCAAGACTCAGTGTGCAAATCCCGAAACACATAAAAGGCTTGAGGCCCACAAACACATTATGGGCCTTGGCCCATACACAATGGCAACAAAATATTTACATGCAACATGGCCCAACCCAACCTAAAAGTCCATCCTCTACACACCAGCTCGTACCAGCCAACACACCTTGGGGATTTGTACAATCAACCCACCAACCGCTACACACCATATCGACAGTCATGCTGCCTATTACTATCAATCAGGAATAAATTTAACGTGGCTTAACCACCGATCACTATGTGACCTCATAATATAACGTGGCTCAGCCACCGTTCACTATTGTGACCTAATTTTACAATTCGTGGTTTAACCATTGATCACCAAGTGACCTATTAACATGCTCTTCCCCTTCATCATATTAACCCCATCCCATGCATACATACATGCAGAATCAAAACAATATACTACCTAAAAGTTCACAGTCTATCACATACATCGATACACATAGAGAAGTTTCTATGATTACGTACCTGGCATCCCTTGCCTACCCTTTTTGGGTAATCTGACTGTCTATACAACCTTTTTCTGGCTTTTAGCCCATACATATATTTAGTACAGATTACTATACAGCTTTTTTCCGGCTTTTAGCCCATAAAATATATTTAGTACAGATTAATTAGTGTGTTAGAGATCTACACACCTGATTACTGTTAGAACGAGACTTTCTAAGTCAACGCTATCCGTAGCCGACACAACTGCTATCTGCCTAAGGTGTTGTTCAGAAGCTTGAAATCCCGAAAAGTGATATGAGATTCAAGGACTAGTGTTTCCGGCTTTTAGATTTAAGAGATCTACTTCAATTCCCAATGTCCCCCAACAAGAAAATACATAAAACCATTAAACCATTAAGAAAATACATAAAACCATTAAACCATTAGCTTTTCGGCTTTGTCTTCCAAAAACTGAAAGAGATCTTAAGGAATAACTAGGGTCGACACTCACCTTGCTAGAGAAGATTCGGCTACTCCTAGAGGGTTCTGGCTTTTTGCGAAAATCTGGAAGAGAAGAAGATTCCAAGAAATCTATGGAGATTCGGCTTTTAATGAAGAAATCGGTAGAAAGAAGAAAAGAGAATTTCGGTAGACCAGAGGTCGGTTCGGCTTTGGCAAAGATAAAAAAAAAAAGAATGTAGAAAAAAGGATTATGAGGTTTCGGCTTTTAGAAGAAAGAAGAGAAAAGAATAATGGAGTTTCGGCTTTTGAATCAAAATGAAGATGATGGAATAGGGTTAGGAATTTCGGCTTTTACTTAGAGAAGAAGAGAAAGAAAAGATGGAAACCATAAATGCCAAAAAATAAAGAAGAGAACCCTCACCTGACTATTTAAAGTTTCGGCACTCCTTAGCCATATCAGAAACCGATTTCTCCTCCCCCTCAGAGTATGAAATTCAGCCACCACTTAGCCTTGCAGATAATTCCTATCTTTTCTCCTTTATCTTCCATATTATCAACTATAATATCTACATTATCCCATTCACATAAATCCTCCTATTTTTGAGCCTTGTTACCGTCCACTCCACCTAACCCTAATGCCCAAAAATTAGCTAACTTAAATTAAAAGAATTGGGCTCCATGAAACTTAAATTTGGGCCCTTTACTCCCTTGTGTGGCGTTACCTCCTTGCTCTCTAAGTGGCGCCACTGACCACTGGGCCACAAGCCCATTTTGATATTTTAAACACAAATACCACCTTTTAAACCCTATAGTGCCCAAAAAAAAATTTCACCAAGGCCTTGACCACATCCTGAGCCCAATTTGGACCCCTAACAGTTAAATTAACACATTAAACATATCCACACACTAAACGCATAGGCCCATTAATTCAGGATGTTATAGTTATAATTTTTATTCAGTCATAAAGTTTACTCTACCAACTTATAAGCATAATTTAACATATCTTGGTATTAGCCTAACAACCATAATCTCTTCTTTGTAACAGATTACAACAATTAACAACTCATTTCAAACCTCACAGTAAACATGCACATTAATTATGTGTACTCATGTTTCCGAGCATATGTCTTAATATATTTCAATTGCCTAAACTCTTATTTTCCCTTACTTCCACAACCATTTTAATAGGCAATTATGCCAATCTTTCCTTTTTCTCATATCCGATAAATCACAATTTGTGTGAATAAAACATGCTATATCATACCTCAATTTGGCCCGAAAGTCAATCCCATGGTCTTCAACTGAATTTACCATGAATTTCATACATCATAAGTATAGACGAATAATCACAAGGTTTTCATAAAATCATTCTTGTGGAAAATCATTAACTCACAATTTCATGAAGTCAATGCTTATAAACTTTACGTACATACATGTACCAATTCGTAATACTTACATACTCTTTCTCTTCTTTGACATACCCGTTGAACCACTTGGAATACTATCGAATACACGGAAATCTTTACACATAAGTGCCACATATGTAGCCAGTGCTACCAAAAATCTCATAACACATATAAGCTCGCTCTCGAGCTATCCTTGGGCCTGCTCACACAAGTTGTCGATCGAGATGTAGCTACGCGGTGCTGCTCACACAAGCTGTCAGGTATCCGCAACATATACTGGTATACCCAGCCATCGATAGGACGTATAGGACCAACACCTGGGACACATAAATTACATAATTGCATGGGTTCCTAGTGACATGTCACTTGTATCTAATCTATTCCTAAGGTTCAACCGAGATTTCTCTCTTATCGGAACTTCGTTGAATATGCTCATAGAATCAATCATACATTTCATACAATATCAAAACATTAAAATACAAATATAACATTGCATATTTACATATAAACTTACCTCGGCATAAAAACGACAAAAAGGACTAAATCGTCAAATACTTGTTTTTCCCCGTTTTAACTCCAAACCTCATTTTTCTCGATCTATAATATCACATTTAATTTATTTAATCATAGCAAAGATTACATTTTTGCCCCTAAAGTTTGACATTTTTACAATTTAGTCCCTAAGCTCGTAAAATGAATTTCATCCAATTTCTTAAAAACCCAAGCCTAGCCGAACCATTTTCATACTCATAACAGCCCACATTTCTCATTTAATCACACTTTTCTACTCATTTTATTGACTTTTACAAATAATTCCTTATTGACATTTTTACAGAAAATCACTTAGCAAAAGTCGCTTCACAATTAACAAACATGCATTTTATACCATCAAACATCAAAATACATACATGTTCAACATGGGTAAAATTTTAGACTTTGACATCTCTTCAAATTAGTGGTAGAAATAGATAGATCGAGTTACAACAACTTCAAAAATGTAAAGAGCATTAAAAACGGGGCAAGAACGGACTTACAATCAAGCTTGGAAGTGGCCAAACCCTAGCTATGGCTTTCCCCTTGTGAGTTTCGGCCATGGGGAAGAAGATGGACAAATTTTGGCTTGATTTTTGCTTCTTAATTCATTTTAGTTACCAAATTACTAAAATACCCTTAATGAAAAAATTTAGAAAATACCAAACCATGTCCATTTTTTCCACCAACTTAACCAATGGTCTAATTACCATTTAAGGACCTCTAATTTAAAATTTCATAGCAATTGGACACCTTTAACATATAGAATTCAATTTTTCCCCCTTTGCAATTTAGTCCTTTTGACTAAATTGAGTGCCCAAACATCAAAATTTTCAAACGAAATTTTCACGAAATCGTTCCATAAAACTGTAGACCATAAAAATATAATAAAAATGAATTTTACTGCGTCGAATTTGTGGTCCCAAAACCACTGTTCTGACTAGACCCAAAATCGGGTTGTTATATCATCAGCTACAGCTCGATTGGGATCCATTTACTATATAAAAACATGATTTAAAATGTCAGGAGATAACGCACTATGACAGGTTATATATGGCATGTATAGCTAGACTCTCACATACGCTACGTTAGTCTTAGAATTGACTAAACCGTAGCTCTGATATCAATAAATGTAACACCCTCACCCGTATTCAATGCCGGAATAGGGTTACGGAGTATTACCGAACTTATAAAACAATTAAAAATTAATTTCACGTATATTTTCAAATTTCATGCAATCATCATTCAAACTCAATCGCATTGTCCCTAATACAAGCTTACGAGGCCATAAACATGCTTTAGAAGTGGTTCGAGACTAAACCGATAGATCAAGAAATTTTTGAAGCACTACGAAAATTTTTCAAATTTCAGGGCACACACGCCCGTGTCACAGGCCGTGTAGACATTCAAAATGGGATCACATGGTCATGTCCCAGCCCATGTCTGACCCCGTGTAACTCTCGAACTTGGGTCACACGGCCAACACACACGCCCGTGTGGCTAGCTCATGTGCCTTAAAAATGACCACACACGCCCGTGTGCCAGGCCGTGTACTAGGTCGTGCCAAACCTGTAGGGTATATTGACTTATGCCACACGGCCAAGTCACATGCCCGTGTTGTAACACCCCTTACTCGTGTTTGAAGCCGGAACTGGATACGAGGTATTACCTAACTTAACTTACTTAAACATAACACATCGACTATAAAGTTTCACTGCAGCTTAGAAACTTTCCATTTAAACTCATAACTTGCTCATTCTGGGCCTACGAGGCCCTAAACATACTTCTGGGAGGTTTCAAAATTAAACCGAGAACTTTTACGCGCTTAGAATTTTTTTGTCCAAATAGGGGCCACACGCCCGTGTTGTTCAAGGGACACGCCCGTGTGCCCCTGAGACTGCCCGTGTTCTTCACCCATGGTCGACACTGACTTATTTCACACAGCTAGACACACGCATGTGTCCCTGGCCCGTGTCCCTCACACAGCCTCGACACGCCCGTGTCCCAAAACCTTGGCATTCTATTTATGACGTCATCACCTCACTAAGGTCACATGGCCGAGGCACACGCCTGTGTTCTTAGGCCGTGTGTCGAATTAAATTCCTAACTTTAGGTGCAGACTTCACACGGCCTAGGCACACGCCCATGTCTAAGGCCGTGCCTTCCACATGGCTGAGACACACGATCGTATCTCTGCCCGTGTGTTTACTACTGAGCATATTGACTTCTAAACCTAGCTCACAAGGGGACACATGGCTAATCAGCACGCCCATGGGGCTGACCGTGTATTACACACGGCCTAGACACATGCCCATGTGTCTACCCGTGTGGACATTAAAAAGGCTATATTCCAAGCAAAATGCCACCCTACATGGCAGCCATACTTATACCAACTCAAATCAAGCATCCACACAAGCATAAACTTCATGATTCATCATCAATGAGTATATATATATATATATATATATAAGAACTAGTCGTATTGGCCCAACTTTAAAGACCATTTACAAAATGAATTGAAATAACCATAGTAGCAAACACATTTGGCTTGCAAATATGACATAACCAAAACATTCAAGTCCTATACATGCCATACTCAAAATAAATCTAATTTGGCTATACCAAAAAGTGGTCGATAGTGTGATCTCCAACTTTGACGTCCGCAAATTCCCGAGCTAACTTGGCAATACTACAAGGAAAAGGGCAATGAAAGGGGTAAGCATAAAGCTTAGTAAGTTTGCATGGAAATAAATAGCAACAATAAGCTCATGACAATATCCATCCATTACATTAAATAACCACGCACAAAGTCATAGGCTCCTTACCGTACTTACTCATACTTGCCCTTATCTAGCACACACCATGCCACATATCGTAAATGTTCTTCGTGAATTACTCACGGGCACCTGTGTTAACTCAATCACATAGTTTTAATACAATTCTCGTTTCTATGTCTAAGCTGGTCTATTTGTCCCAATAAATCACTAGGGACACTCAAAGATGCATATTCATTATCATTAGCATAAACGCGAAGCCAATGCCACATCCCAGATGTGGTCTCATATGGATCATCTCTGAATACCGATGCCATTTCCCGGATATGGTCTTATACGAAACCTCACATCAATATCGATGCCATATCCCGAATATGGTCCTATACGATTTTTTTTCATATTCAATGCCAAAGCCATATCCCAGATATGGTCTTATACGGGATCTCAGTTCGGTGCCGAGGCCACATCCTTGACATGGCCTCAAATTTAATTTATTTTGAGTCATCAAATATTTTAGGCTTTTGTGGTCTGTGAATATTCGTCGCCTTTCACCATATAAATGGTGTCTCCAAATTTTTAATGCAAACACAATGGCAGCCAACTCTAAGTCATGGGTCGGGTAATTCTTCTCATCCGGCTTTAACTGTCTAGAAGCATATGCTATCACTTTGCCCTTTTGCATAAGTACACAACCCAAACCATTCTGGATGCATCACTGTAAACCACAAATTCTCTTCCCGGCTCAGGTTGTACCAAAACAGGAGCCTTAGTCAACAACATTTTTACCTTCTCAAAACTTTGTTGGCACCTTTTTGTCCAATCAAACTTCACATCTTTTTGCAATAGTCTCGTCATTGGAGTAGCTATCATGGAAAACCCCTTTACAAAATGCCTATAATAGTCGGCTAGGCCTAGAAAACTCCTTACTTTAGTTACGCTCCTCGACGGTTTCCATTCAACAATCGCTGAAATCTTACTCGAGTCAACTCTAATTCCATCTTTCGAGACAATGTGCCCCAAAAATCCCACTTTCTTTAGCCAAAAGTCACTTTTACTAAACTTGGCATACAATTGTTTATCTCTCAAAATTTGCAGAACCCTTCTCAAATGCTCAGCATGTTCGTTCTCATCTTGAGAGTAGATCAGTATATCATTAATGAAGACTACGATAAATTTATCCAAATATGGTCGAAAAATGTGATTCATCAAATTTATGAAAACGACTGGGGCATTTGTTAAGCCAAAAGGCATGACAAAAAATTCATAGTCGCCATACCTCGTTCGAAATGCAGTTTTCGGCATGCCTACCCACTCTATAGGCATGCTCATGCTAGAGACTAATTTCATGCATATGTATGAGTGGGTAGATCCTAGATCAATTAAAGCTATAACACGAGTATCATAGAGAGAAAATGTACTCGTGACACGTCAGGGGAAAATGCCTCCTCACGAGCACGAATGGCATATGTTCTCGCCGGTGCTCTACCCTCGACTCTTGCAATCTGCTCTCTAGATGAATTCTTTCTACTCATCTCATTTCTCGGGTTTCTCTGTGGTCTTCCTCTAGCAGCACTTCCTGGTTTTTTCATTGTGGTACTTATCATTCTCGCCCACCTCGGGGCAATCTCTGATAAAATGGTCTAAAGACCCACATCTAAAACAAGCCTTCTCGTTTGCTTGGCACTCACCAGAATGATGCCTACCACACTGCGAGCATTCCGGTCTACTCGGTCGGGTATTGCCAACACTAGCAACTGACGTGGTCTGTGCTTTAGACCTCGAAAACTGTTTGCCTTTACTTCGATTTGAAAACTCGACTCAAGTGGCTGGTCGAGTAGAAAAATCCCTCGATTTCCTAGATGAGGATTGGTAGGACTTACTCAATTGCCTTTTTCTCGAGTCACGAGACTCAATCTCAGCTCTTCTTTTCTCTTTAGCCAACTATTCGGCTTTACAAGCTTTATCTACCAACACTACAAATTCTTTTAGTTCGAGGACTCCAACATATAAACGAATATCTTCATTTAACCCATCCTCGAACCTTTTGCACATGATGGCCTCGGTAGACACGCACTCCCGAGCATACTTACTAAGCCTTACGAACTCATGTTCGTATTTAGTCACCATAATTCGGCCTTGCTTTAGCTCCAAGAACTCTTTCCTCTTCTGGTCAATGAATTTTTGGCTGATATACTTCTTTCGAAATTCCTCTTTGAAGAATTCCCAACCCTCTCCCTTAGTACCACCGGCACAAGGGTGTTCCACCACTGATAGGCTGAATCTCTCAAGAGAGTTACCACACATTTTATGCACTCTTCAGGCGTGCATGACAACTCATTGAATACCCTGATGGTATTCTCGAGCCAGAATTTTGCTCTCTCCGGGTCATCATCCTTACTAGCCCAAAATTCCTCGGCTCCTTATTTTCAGATTTTATCGACCGGAGGCCTTTCTCTTCTCACTACCTTAACCACTTAAGGAGCTACTGGAGTGGGTTGAGGAATAGGTGGGGGTGGAGGGGGTTGAGCATTAGGATTTGCTCGAATGTACTCAGTGTACCAATTGTTCATCATGTGGAGAAAGGCTTCTCGGGCCTTTTCTCCCTGACCCAAGGTCTTGGGTCTACTATCTACTGGCGCGGTCCCTTGCGGGAGAGCTGGTGCATAACTCGCAGCATCATCATCTGCAGTTTGGTTGGGATCAAGATCCATTTACTATATAAAAACACAATTTAAAATGTCAGGAGCCATAACACTATCATTACACAGGTACTCTTACGCATGGCATGTATAGCTAGACTCATACTTACACTACGTTAGTCCTAGAGTCGACTAAACCGTAGTTTGATACCAGTAAATGTAACACCCCTTACCCGTGTTCGAAGCCGGAACCGGATATGAGGCATTACCTAACTTAACTTGCTTAAACGTAACACATAGGCTATAAATTTTAGCTACAACTTAGAAACTTTCCATTTAAACTCATAACCTGCTCATTCTGGGCCTATGAGGCCCTAAACATACATTCGGGAGGTTTCAGAATTAAACCGAGAACTTTTACGTGCTTAGAATTTTTTTTTTGTCCAAACAGGGGCCACACACCCGTGTTGTTCAAGGGACATGCCCGTGTTCTTCACCCATGTTCGACACTGACTTATTTCACCAAAACCTTGGCATTCTGTTTATAATGTCATCACCTCACTAAGGTCACACGGCCAAGGCACACGCCCGTGTCCGTAGGCCGTGTGTCGAATTAAATTCCTAACTTCAGGTGCAGACTTCACACGGCCTAGGCACACGCCCATTTCTAAGGTCGTGCCTCCCACACGGCTGAGACATACAGCCATGTCTCTGCCCGTGTGTTTACTACTGAGCATACTAAGTTGTAAACCTAGCTCACAAGGGGACACACGACCGTGTATCACATGGGGCTGACTGTGTATCACACACGGCCTAGACACACACCCATGTGTCTATCCGTGTGGACATTAAAAACGCTATATTCCAAACCAAATGCCACCCTACATAGCAACCATACTTATACCAACTCAAATCAAGCATCCACACAAGCATAAACTTTATGATTCATCATCAATGAGTATATATATATATATATATAAGAACTAGTCAAGTATTGGCCCAACTTTAAAGACCATTTACAAAATGAATTGAAACAACCATTGTAGCCAACACATTTGGCTTGTAAATATGACATAACCAAAACATTCAAGTCCTATACATGCCATACTCAAAATAAACCTGATTAGCCTATACCAAAAAGTGGTCGATAGTGTGATCTCCAACTCCGACATCCGTGAATTCTTGAGCTAACTTGGCAATACTACAAGGAAAAGGGTAATGAAAGGGGTAAGCATAAAGCTTAGTAAGTTTGCATGGAAATAAATAGCTACAATAAGCTCATGACAATATCCATCCATTGCATTAAATAACCACACACAAAGTCATAGGCTCCTTACCATACTTACTCATACTTGCCCTTATCTAGCACACACCATGCCACATATCGTAAATGTTCTTCGTGAATTACTCACAGGTACCTGTGTTAACTCAATCACATAGCTTTAATACAATTCTCGTTTCTATTTCTAAGCTAATCTATTTATCCCAATAAATCACTAGGGATACTCAAAGATACAAATTCATTATCATTAGCATAAACGCGAAGCCAATGCCACATCCCAGATGTGGTCTCACATGGATCATCTCTGCATATCGATGCCATATTCCGGATATGATCTTATACATAACCTCACATCAAGATCGATGTCATATCTCGGATATGGTCTTATACGATTTTTTTCATATTCAATGCCGAAGCCATATCCCAGATATGGTCTTATACGGGATCTCAGTTTGGTGCCAAGGCCATATCCCCGACATGGTTTTATACAGGACCTCATCCATCTCATATCAATGATAGTTTTTTTGCATTCATTATAGTCCAACTAGGACTTCAACATCTCAACTTACTCATTCATCATCAAATACTCAATTTAGTAGAATATAATATATCATCATAATATCAAACGTTCTCAAACATGCTAGCGTAATTGTTGAATTTATCACATACAAACTTACCTCGATTTCAAAATAAGTTAGATCGTCGATCTAGTCCGATACTTCGTTCTTTCCCCAGTCGAGGTAAATTCTTGGTTCTTCTTGATCTATAATAGCAAATTATTTCATTTTAATCATCACATTAATAAATGCATTTCAATATTCATGCTTTGGCAAAATTACTATTTTGCCCTTAGACTTTGGCAAAATGACCATTTTACCCCTAGGTTCGGAAATCAATTCTAATCAAATTTCTTTCTGTAACAAGCCTAGGTGAACATTTATTTCTCTTATGGCTATCATCAAAACCCAACATTTCACACATTTACTACAAACTTTATAACCTTTACAAAAAGGTCCATTTAGGTGTTTTCATAGTAACATCTTTCACAAAAGTTGTTTATCTAAGACTCATTTTCTTCCATAAAAATGCAGCAAATCACATAAAAGCTCTAATGGAAAAATCCTAAACTTTTCACCATTTTGCAAAATAGTCCCCTCATTAGAAAGCCTAAGCTTTAGGCGTTCCAAATGCACAATTTTTATCAAGAAACGATCACCAGAACACTTATTTGGATGAGGATAAGTTGCTGAAATTTCAAAGCTTTCAATCCCCCCTCTAAGCTGGTATTTTCGGTAGTGAAAGTGGTGAAGAAAAGATGATATCACTCTTTTCTTTATTTTATGCTTAAAAACAATTTAGTCACCAATTTCTATCTAACCAATTGACCCATTTAATAATCTTGTCCCTATGGCCAGCCATCCCTTCTTCAATGGCTTATTAGCACATTAAGTGTAACAGACTAATTTTGACCCAAATCGGAACGGTGGTTTCGAGACCACGAATCCGAGCCTGAGAGATATTTTAATATTATATTTTGTGTTTGTCATATGTGATTTAGTGAGTGTGAAAATTTCGTAGAAAAATTTAGTCGTTTAAGTGCTCAATTTGATAAAAAGGATTTAATCGAGAAAAGCGCAAAAGTTGCATGCTAAAGTGAAGAGTACTAAATTGATTGTGGCTTTTTAAGTGGGTGTACCAAAAGGGCAATTAGCCCATTCACCATAGTAAGGGACGGCAATGGGCTTTTATAAGTCCAAATTACATGTTAATTTAGTTTATTACCAAGTTATATTAGAATATTAAGTAATAATGTTAAATTATATGTGAAATACAACATTATTATAATAAGAATGAGTGGGAAGAAAGAGAACATCACATTGTTCATCTTCTTGGCCGAATTTTTGAGGAGAAAAACTCCATTGTTGGAGCTTGAAGTTTCGGCAACTTAGAGCTTGATTTGGGGTAGGTATTTTGCTTAGTTTTTGATAAATTTTACGTTTTTGAGATCGTTGCTTCGTATATTACCCGACCCATGTCTAAATTTTTGAAAATACTATGTATGTAGGATTCGGCCATTAACAAGCTTGGATAGTCTTGATGTTTGATGATTTTAAATTAAATGTATGTTAAAGATTTACAAGTTTTGTATTGGGATTTTTGGTAATTTTGAGTATATAGGGCTAAATTGAAAAGAATAAATTTGTGAAGGATTAAAATGTCAAATAAACGAAATGCATGGACACATATGGCCATAGGGGATATTCGGCCAAGCTATAAAGTTGGAAAATTTTGCTTATTTGGTGTTTTGTGTAAATTGGACCAAATTGTAAAAATGGGAAATATTAGGGGCAAAATGGTAAATTGCCCAGTAGGGTGTTTTGAGACTAAATTGAGATGAAATGATATTAAATGAGCTAAATTCTAATGTGTTTTAGATCAAGAGCAAAGAAAGACAGAATTAGACCGGGGAAAGACGAAGGTTCTCGAATAGCCGATTCGCACGGACTATCGACAACCGAGGTAAGTCCTTTAGCTAAAATACGTCAATAAATTAATTATGAACTTAATGAATGATGAATTGTGAAAATTTAGAGTATAAATTCATGATGTAGCCGAATGTAAATGAATAGCATTAAAGTGAATTTATTTTGGCTAAGGCAAAGTGAATAAGTAAATTCTTGAGCTACCTTGTGTTTAAAAGTTATTTACAAGTCTAATGAATGATAGAATCTGTATAAGTTTGGTGTTGAATCATGAGTTGGCCGAATGAAATGATGATGGATTGGATTGTTTTCAAATATATTTAATGTAATGTGAATAAATGCATACGGTTCGTTATGTGACAGTAAAATGTGAAAGGCTTGAAAAAAAAAAGAAATTATTCTGACATTCGGGCTTCGAGCCTAGCAGGCCTTGTGCCGGTGTTATTTATCGGGCTTTTAAGCCTAGCAGGCCTTGTGCCGGTGTTATTTATCGGGCTTTTAAGCCTAGCAGGCCTTGTGCCGGTTATCGGGCTTTTAAGCCTAGCAGGCCTTGTGCCGGTGTTATTTATCGGGCTTCTATGCCTAGCAGGCCTTGTGCCGGTGTTACTTTTCAGGCTTTTATGCCTAGCAGGCCTTGTGCCGGTGTTACTTTTCAGCCTTTTACGCCTAGCAGGCTTGATGCCGGTGATGTATTTTACAAAATAGAAACCGAAAATTTTGTTCAAGGCGAATTAAAGTAAACTCATCGAGTTAACGGCTCAGGTGAGTATGTGAAGTAGAAATGAATTTCTTACTTATAATAGACAAGGAAAATCAGTAATTTATTACAAATGGCATGTGTTATGAGTGTAGAATATATACATATATATATAAATATGGTATTAATATGTGTTCTTAGCTTTACTGATGAATGATATGATTGTGGTATCATGGTCTTCTAACATGAGGATACATGACTAGGCATGTTCGACCACATGAGTGGTTGTGTAATTGATGCCATGTTATAGTAATTGACATTTAAGTATATAAATGCATGTACCTACGATTATGCGATGACAATTTGGGTTTCGAAAGGTTGGTTTATAAACAAATATTTTGATCATAAGCATGTGGGTGAAGAGATTGTTTCTACGAATCCATACTTGTCAATATGAGTATGTAAATTTAAGTTTGAAAATGAGTATGAGTACAAGTACACAAGTTAAATTATAGTAATTTAATTGCTGAAATTCAAATGTTATTTTTTTATGAAATTAGGACTTACTAAGCTAGCAAGCTTATTGTGTGAAATGTTTCCTCTGTTTTATAGATTAGGTGCAAGCTACAAGCTCATCGGGATCGTTCGGAAAGTCACTCACACTATCAATCCGCATTTTGGGTACTCTTTCATTTTGGTTTTAAACGAAGGCATGTATAGGAAAGACTTAGTATTTGTTTGATGAACTCTTAAGGTATATGTATATAATAGCCATGCGAATATGGCTAAATTTTTAGTAAGTACGATGTTGTGTTTCGATATATATATGTTGGTTCATAATGGCAATGTTTATGAAATTCTTAATCCAGGTTAAATCGTTTTTGTTAAGAAATATTTGCATACAAAATGAATCCTTGAATTTGGGATGTAGGTAGGTTAAGTTAAAAGCTAATCTTTCATAAAATGCAACAGAACAGCTTTTAGTAGCAGCAGTGATGTGAGTTAGAAAAATCACCGAAAATAGGATATATTGAATTTGAAGGTGAATGAGATATGAAATTAAACCTTATTGTGTCTATTTTTACCTGAAAGAAACAGAGTAGGTAAAAGATTTATATATTATAGGATAATTAAGTTTTAGTGAGACCTGCTCTGAATGAATTCGTGAGTCACTATTCTGTTTTGGAAAAATTGTCAAAAATTGTACAAAAATAATTAGGAATAATGGTTTATATGTGTAGAACCCTTAATGAGTTTATTTTTCATTGGTATAAACAAGAACAGTATATGAAATTTGTGCAATTAGATAACTGCATTTTTGTAGAGACAGGTCAGAATTGTCAAGCTGTGTAATAAGGGTAACTTTGATGAATAAACTGTACTAATTGGCCACATGAAAAATTCTGGAAAAATTATGGTGAAAATTTATATGAGTCTATTTTCAAGGAAAATTTACGGATCTAAATTTCGAGTTTTGTAACTCGAGTTATAGTCAAATTAGTCGGCATGACACAGTTTGACAGCTTTAAATTTTTATGTCCTCAACTTGTAGTCAAGTCTAGTAATACCTCTTACTCAACTTTGGCGATGGTCTCGGGTAAGGGGTGTTACATTTGATTGATATCAGAGCTTACGATTTAGTCGATTCTAGGACTACCGTAGCGCGTGTGAGTCTAGCTATACATGCCTTTATTATATGTTGATAGTGTGGTGACTTCTGACAGCCTGAACTTTGTTTTATATAGTAAATGGACACTGATCCTGAAAGAGCCGTAGCTGATGATGTGGAGAGCGTGGCGCCTGACCGTACCCACGGATCAGCGCCGATAGACTCTCGACCTGTTTCGGGTAGCCACGAAGGAGAGACTAAACAAGCCTTTTATCGGATGATGAATGAGTGGTTTGCCCAATTTATTCAAAATAACCCGGCTGTACCCCAACCTCCACCCCCGAATAATCCAACCCCGATTCATTCAGCTTCCCCGATGATAGATCCGATGAGATCTAGTAGGCCCCCAGTTGATAAAATCCGAAAATATGGGGCCGAAGAATTTAAAGCTAATGACGATGATGACGCTGAGAGAGCCGAAATGTGGCTTGATAACACTATTCGGGTACTTGATGAGCTGTCTTGTACTCCGGATGAATGTTTGAAGTGTACTATATCCTTACTGCGGGACACTGCATATCACTGGTGGAATACACTAGTATCAGTGGTTCCGAAAGAAAAAGTGACATGGGATTTCTTCCAAACTGAATTTCGCAAAAAGTATATTAGCCAAAGATTCATTGATCAAAAACGAAAGGAGTTCCTTGAGCTGAAACAGGGGCGAATGACCGTAACAGAATATGAAAGAAAATTTGTCAGCTCAGCCGATATGCTAGAGAGTGTGTTTCTACCGAAGCTATTATGTGTAAAAGATTTGAAGACGGCCTAAATGAAGATATAAAGATGTTTGTTGGCATTCTTGAAATCCAAGAGTTTGTAACTTTAGTTGAGAGAGCTTGCAAAGCTGAAGAGCTCAGAAAAGAGAAAAGAAAGGCTGAGACAGAAGCTAGAGACATCCGAAAAAGGTCTTCGGGTAAAGTCTTTCATTCCACGATCAAGAAGCCCAGAGATGACTACAGCCGACAGAAAGCTACTACAGATCCACCTAGACGGAATCGACCTCCTATGAGCTCCCGAGCTACCTCGATAGCCAGTGTTGGTAACGTTCCACAAAATAGAGTTGAATGCAAGCACTGTGGGAAATGGCACTCAGGGAGTTGTAGATTCCATGATCGGTCTTGCTATAAATGTGGATCGTCAGATCATTTTATTAGAGAGTGTCCGAAGTTAGCTGAGCAGAATACAGGTCAGAACACTAAACCGAGCAACGTGTCAATGCGAGGTAGACCACCCAGACATTCAGGCAATGTAGGTGGTAGTCAGAAAGGAACGAAGAACACTACAGATCGATCTGAGGCTAGAGCTCCGGCTAGAGCATATGCTGCGCGAGCTAGAGAGGATGCTTCCTCCCCCGACGTCATTACCGGTACTTTCACTCTTTATGATACTACTGTGATTGCACTAATTGATCCTGGTTCGACTCATTCTTATGTGTGTGAAACTTTAAAATTTGGCAAGACTCTGCTAGTTGAGTCTACCGAGTTTATGATTCGTGTGTCCAACCCTTTGGGTAGATATGTGCTTGTTAATAAAGTGTGTAGAGGTTGCCGTTGATGATTCGAGATTATTGTTTCCCAGCTGATTTAATGTTGTTGCCCTTTGACGAATTTGATATAATCTTGGGTATGGATTGGTTAACTTCACATGAGGCAGTAGTGGATTGTAAAAGAAAGCTTATCGATTTGAAATGTCGAAACGGTGAGACCATCAGAATTAAATCTTGTGACATAAATGGGTTGCCTACAGCAATATCCTCAATGTTAGCCCAAAAATATGTAAGAAAAAGGTGTGAAGCTTATTTGGCTTATGTACTGGACAATAAAATGTCCGAGGAACAAATTGAGTCGGTATCGGTTGTTGTGAATACCCCGATGTGTTTCCTGAAGAACTACCGGGCTTACCCCCAGTGCGAGAGATTGAGTTCGGCATTGAGTTAGTGCCAGGGGCGACTCCGGTTTCAATAGCTCCGTACCGAATGGCGCCTACTGAGTTAAAAGAATTGAAAGCGCAGTTGCAAGAGTTGACAGATAGGGGCTTCGCACGACCGAGTTTCTCTCCTTGGGGTGCACCGGTTTTATTTGTGAAAAAGAAGGATGGGACTATGAGAATGTGTATCGATTACCGGCAACTAAACAAGGTGACTATAAAGAATAAGTACCCGTTACCTCGGATTGACGATTTATTTGATCAGTTGAAGGGGGCTTCGGTGTTTTCGAAGATAGATTTGAGATCGGGCTATTATCAGTTGCGAGTCAGAGATTCAGATGTGCCAAAGACTGCATTCCGAACGAGGTACGGACATTATGAGTTTTTAGTTATGCCATTTGGACTCACTAATGCACCTGCTGTTTTTATGGATCTAATGAACCGAGTCTTCCGACAGTTTTTGGATCGGTTTGTAGTAGTGTTTATTGATGATATATTGATCTACTCCAAAAATGAAGCAGAACACGTTGAGCATTTGAGAGTAGTACTACAAACCTTGAGAGATCAACGGTTATATGCAAAGTTCAGTAAGTGTGAGTTCTGGATGAACGAAGTCAGCTTCTTGGGTCATGTGGTTTCGGTGTCAGGTATTCGGGTGGATCCAAACAAAATAGCAGCCATACTTGATTGGAAACCACCAAAGAATGTTTCCGAGATCCGAAGTTTTCTAGGCCTTGCGGGATTTTATAGACGATTTGTAAAAGGTTTTTCCGTAATAGCTACACCCTTGACGAGACTACTACAGAAAGATGTCAAATTTGAGTGGTCAGAAAAGTGTCAGAAAAGTTTCGAGCAGTTGAAAGCCCTTTTAACCGAGGCTCAGTGTTAACTCAGCCTGAATCGGGTAAAGAATTTACTATTTTTAGTGATGCTTCCTTGAATGGGTTGGGTTGCGTTTTAATGCAAGAAGGCAAGGTGATAGCCTACGCTTCAAGACAATTGAAGCCACATGAAAAAAATTATCCAACTCACGATCTGGAGTTAGCAGCCATTGTGTTCGCATTGAAAATTTGGCGTCACTATTTATTCGGTGAAAAATGTCATGTTTATTCAGATCATAAAAGTCTAAAATATTTAATGACTCAGAAAGATCTAAATTTGAGACAACGCCGATGGTTAGAATTGCTGAAAGACTATGAATTAGTGATTGACTACCATCCGGGGAAAGCTAATGTTGTTGCGGATGCGTTAAGTCGAAAATCATTATTTGCTCTTCGTGCATTAAACGCACGGGTGGCTATTTCTGATGATGGTTCGATCATAGCCGAGTTACAAGCAAGACCGATGTTTATTCAGCAAATTTGTGATGCACAGAAAGTTGACGAAAAGTTAGTTGCTATTCGGATTCAGTGTGAAAACGCTACAAAATCAGATTTCCAGATAGATGCAAATGACTGTTTGAATTATAAAAGTCGATTGTGTTCCGATGAACTCAGATTTGATACAGATGATTCTGAGTGAGGCCCATAATGGCCGAATGTCGATACACCTGGGTAGCACGAAAATGTATAATGATTTGAAACAGTTCTATTGGTGGCCTGGCATGAAACGAGATATATCCGAATTTGTCTCCAAGTGCTTAATCTGTCAACAAGTGAAAGCTGAGCATCAGGTACCATCCGGATTACTTCAGCCAATCATGATACCCGAATGGAAATGGGATAGAATTACCATGGATTTTGTATCCGGTCTCCCTATGACACCTAGTAAGAAAGATGCCGTATGGGTTATCGTTGATAGACTGACTAAATCAGCTCATTTTGTGCCGGTACGTACCGACTATTCACTTGACAAACTCGCCGAATTGTATGTGTCGCAGATTGTAAGATTGCACGGTGTACCGAGTTCCATTGTTTCAGATAGGGACCCAAGATTTACATCGCGGTTCTGGAAGAAATTGCAAGATGCTTTAGGTACTAAACTTTATTTTAGTACAGCCTTCCATCCGCAAACAGACGGTCAGTCTGAGCGAACTATTTTGATACTTGAGGACATGTTGAGGTGTTGCGTTCTCGAGTTTGAAGGTACGTGGGAACGATACCTACCTTTGATCGAATTTGCTTACAATAATGGCTTTCAATCTAGCATAAAAATGGCACCTTATGAAGCCTTATATGGTCGAAAATGTCGCACACCGTTGTATTGGACTGAGCTCAGTGAGAATAAGATACACGGGGTTGATTGGATTAAAGAAACTGAACAGAAGGTGGTTGTAATTAGAAGTAATTTGAAAGCTGCTTCGGATCGTCAAAAGTCCTATGCCGATTTAAAACGCAAGGACATTGAATTTCAGGTCGGAGATCGGGTGTTCTTGAAAGTTTCTTCGTGGAAGAAAATAATCCGATTCGGTCAGAAAGGCAAGTTGAGTCCGAGATTTATCAGACCGTATGAAATCATCGAGCGTATAGGGCCTGTTGCTTATCGATTGAAACTGCCCCTTGACTTAGAAAAGATACACAATGTATTTCACGTTTCGATGCTTCGCAGATACAAATCGGATCCGTCCCATGTGATCACCCCGTCAGAGATTGAATTCGATCTAATTTGACCTATGATGAGGAACCGATCCGTATCTTAGCTCGGGAAACCAAAGAGTTGAGAAATAAAAGGGTTCCATTAGTAAAGATTCTATGGAATCGTCACGGAGTTGAAGAGGCTACGTGGGAGCCTGAAGAGTCAATGAGGCAACAATATCCGAACTTATTTAACGGTAAGATTTTCGGGGACGAAAATCCTTAAGGGGGAGAGTTGTAACAGACCAATTTTGACCCAAATCGGAACGGTGGTTTCGGGACCACGAATCCGAGCCTGAGAGATATTTTAATATTATATTTTGTGTTTGTCATATGTGATTTAGTGAGTGTGAAAATTTCGTAGAAAAATTTAGTCGTTTAAGTGCTCAATTTGATAAAAAGGATTTAATCGAGAAAAGCGCAAAAGTTGCATGCTAAAGTGAAGAGTACTAAATTGATTGTGGCTTTTTAAGTGGGTGTACCAAAAGGGCAATTAGCCCATTCACCATAGTAAGGGACGGCAATGGGCTTTTATAAGTCCAAATTACATGTTAATTTAGTTTATTACCAAGTTATATTAGAATATTAAGTAATAATGTTAAATTATATGTGAAATACAACATTATTATAATAAGAATGAGTGGGAAGAAAGAGAACATCACATTGTTCATCTTCTTGGCCGAATTTTTGAGGAGAAAAACTCCATTGTTGGAGCTTGAAGTTTCGGCAACTTAGAGCTTGATTTGGGGTAGGTATTTTGCTTAGTTTTTGATAAATTTTACGTTTTGAGATCGTTGCTTCGTATATTACCCGACCCATGTCTAAATTTTTGAAAATACTATGTATGTAGGATTCGGCCATTAACAAGCTTGGATAGTTTGATGTTTGATGATTTTAAATTAAATGTATGTTAAAGATTTACAAGTTTTGTATTGGGATTTTTGGTAATTTTGAGTATATAGGGCTAAATTGAAAAGAATAAATTTGTGAAGGATTAAAATGTCAAATAAATGAAATGCATGGACACATATGGCCATAGGGGATATTCGGCCAAGCTATAAAGTTGGAAAATTTTGCTTATTTGGTGTTTTGTGTAAATTGGACCAAATTGTAAAAATGGGAAATATTAGGGGCAAAATGGTAAATTGCCCATTAGGGTGTTTTGAGACTAAATTGAGATGAAATGAGATTAAATGAGCTAAATTCTAATGTGTTTTAGATCAAGAGCAAAGAAAGACAGAATTAGACCGGGGAAAGACGAAGGTTCTCGAATAGCCGATTCGCACGGACTATCGACAACCGAGGTAAGTCCTTTAGCTAAAATACGTCAATAAATTAATTATGAACTTAATGAATGATGAATTGTGAAAATTTAGAGTATAAATTCATGATGTAGCCGAATGTAAATGAATAGCATTAAAGTGAATTTATTTTGGCTAAGGCAAAGTGAATAAGTAAATTCTTGAGCTACCTTGTGTTTAAAAGTTATTTACAAGTCTAATGAATGATAGAATCTGTATAAGTTTGGTGTTGAATCATGAGTTGGCCGAATGAAATGATGATGGATTGGATTGTTTTCAAATATATTTAATGTAATGTGAATAAATGCATACGGTTCGTTATGTGACAGTGAAATGTGAAAGGCTTGAAAAAAAAAAAGAAATTATTCTGACATTCGGGCTTCGAGCCTAGCAGGCCTTGTGCCGGTGTTATTTATCGGGCTTTTAAGCCTAGCAGGCCTTGTGCCGGTGTTATTTATCGGGCTTTTAAGCCTAGCAGGCCTTGTGCCGGTGTTATTTATCGGGCTTCTATGCCTAGCAGGCCTTGTGCCGGTGTTACTTTCAGGCTTTTATGCCTAGCAGGCCTTGTGCCGGTGTTACTTTTCAGGCTTTTACGCCTAGCAGGCTTGATGCCGGTGATGTATTTTACAAAATAGAAACCGAAAATTTTGTTCAAGGCGAATTAAAGTAAACTCATCGAGTTAACGGCTCAGGTGAGTATGTGAAGTAGAAATGAATTTCTTACTTATAATAGACAAGGAAAATCAGTAATTTATTACAAATGGCATGTGTTATGAGTGTAGAATATATACATATATAAATATGGTATTAATATGTGTTCTTAGCTTTACTGATGAATGATATGATTGTGGTATCATGGTCTTCTAACATGAGGATACATGACTAGGCATGTTCGACCACATGAGTGGTTGTGTAATTGATGCCATGTTATAGTAATTGACATTTAAGTATATAAATGCATGTACCTACGATTATGCGATGACAATTTGGGTTTCGAAAGGTTGGTTTATAAACAAATATTTTGATCATAAGCATGTGGGTGAAGAGATATTGTTTCTACGAATCCATACTTGTCAATATGAGTATGTAAATTTAAGTTTGAAAATGAGTATGAGTACAAGTCCACAAGTTAAATTATAGTAATTTAATTGCTGAAATTCAAATGTTATTTTTTTATGAAATTAGGACTTACTAAGCTAGCAAGCTTATTGTGTGAAATGTTTCCTCTGTTTTATAGATTAGGTGCAAGCTACAAGCTCATCGGGATCGTTCGGAAAGTCACTCACACTATCAATCCGCATTTTGGGTACTCTTTCATTTTGGTTTTAAACGAAGGCATGTATAGGAAAGACTTAGTATTTGTTTGATGAACTCTTAAGGTATATGTATATAATAGCCATGCGAATATGGCTAAATTTTTAGTAAGTACGATGTTGTGTTTCGATATATATATGTTGGTTCATAATGGCAATGTTTATGAAATTCTTAATCCAGGTTAAATCGTTTTTGTTAAGAAATATTTGCATACAAAATGAATCCTTGAATTTGGGATGTAGGTAGGTTAAGTTAAAAGCTAATCTTTCATAAAATGCAACAGAACAGCTTTAGTAGCAGCAGTGATGTGAGTTAGAAAAATCACCGAAAATAGGATATATTGAATTTGAAGGTGAATGAGATATGAAATTAAACCTTATTGTGTCTATTTTTACCTGAAAGAAACAGAGTAGGTAAAAGATTTATATATTATAGGATAATTAAGTTTTAGTGAGACCTGCTCTGAATGAATTCGTGAGTCACTGTTCTGTTTTGGAAAAATTGTCAAAAATTGTACAAAAATAATTAGGAATAATGGTTTATATGTGTAGAACCCTTAATGAGTCTATTTTTCATTGGTATAAACAAGAACAGTATATGAAATTTGTGCAATGAGATAACTGCATTTTTGTAGAGACAGGTCAGAATTGTCAAGCTGTGTAATAAGGGTAACTTGATGAATAAAATGTACTAATTGGCCACATGAAAAATTCTGGAAAAATTATTGAAAATTATATGAGTCTAGTTTCAAGGAAAATTTACGGATCTAAATTTTGAGTTTTGTAACTCGAGTTATAGTCAAATTAGTCGGCATGACACAGTTTGACAGCTTTAAATTTTTATGTCCTGAACTTGTAGTCAAGTCTAGTAATACCTCTTACTCAACTCGGCGATGGTCTCGGGTAAGGGGTGTTACATAAGGACCTCTAATTTAATATCTCTTAGCCATTAACATCCCTAGGTTGTAAAATAGAACTTTCGCACTTTATGC